>OZ022264.1:169707178-170027178 GCA_963978885.1 Nemotelus pantherinus | reverse complement strand
CCGACTGGAAGGATCCGGAAGGCTGCATTCGGGCCGCCGAGGGAGAAATTATGGCTGAAAGCTTTCTGTCCGATGCACCCAAGTGCATCAGTGCATTGCCCCCAGATGCAGGATACGTGGTAAGAAAGGGAAAACGGTTCCCACGAATTCCACTAAAGCGGGAAATTTATGGTCCACTGAGGCTAGGTGGAAAATGTAATGTGTTTTTGTGACTGGCGGCGGTAAGAGTAAGTCGAGGAAAAAGACGACAGAAATTTGCTGAGAATTATTCTTTCTTTCCACGGTATCGACGATCTGCGATCTGCATCAGGCAGGGAAACGACAGGGTTCACGTTCGAAATCGATTTTGGCTACCAAATTGAGGAGACGAAAAGGAGTTTCGACCACGGGAGCTCAACGAAGATATCGACTGGCGGCCTGGAATTTGGGTGCGACGTCAGCTCAGAAGGCGGCAGCGTGGGCTTCGATCATCGATTCATTGATGGAGACGGTTTGGTTGAATACGACGAACGAAGCGAAAGCGGCGGCTCTACGCGAATTTCGCCAGCATCTTGAAGCGCCTGAGACGCCCCGACGGAGGGACTTTTGGGGCAACATCTCGAATGAGTAAGTCTGTTCGACAATTCCATACGACGGGACCGACGACGAACACAACGCACCAATCGGGGGAAGCCCCGAGAGTAGTTAAGGTACGTTAGCTTTTAGTTGGTAGATTGTAGTTGGACTAGTGACCGCGAGAAGAAGAAAACTTGTGACAGTTAGATTAGGGCTCACAACGAGTAGCATTGTATCGGTAGAGATCGGCGCCGCGATAGTTATGGTTAGTCGAGGTGATTTATTCAAAAAAAATAAAAAAAAAATAAAGTGTTAAGATCGGGTGTAATCGTTGTTGTATCTTTTTTTTAGTAGATTTCGTAGTGAAAATTTATGCCCCCCGAATTCTTGTTTCGCGGAGACGGGCTTGAAGACAGAGCGGGCCAGAAACGAGTGGCGCCAAAATCCACGCATCCCAACGTGAGCGAGCCACCCGTGGCTGTCGCCCCTTTCCCCGGTTGAAGGAGATAGGAGTCGTATTACCGCCCAGGGAGGGCGGTAACAAATTGGCGCCCAACGTGCTAAGGGTGAAAAATAGAAAAATTAACGTAAATTCGAAATCGAATTAGTGAAATTATTAAAATAAATAAAATTGCGGGTCGAAAACGTGATAATACAATTTGTCGAAGATAATATTATTTGGAAGTGGCGTATTTCAACATACTTTCGAAATCGAATTAGTGAAATTATTGAATTCAATAAATTTGCGGGTACGTAAACGTGGTAATACGGTTCGTCGAACGTAATATCATTTGTAAGCGGCGTATTTAAACATATTTTTATACATACATATGCATATATTGATATAAATACATGATTTGCGTATAATTTATCTATATATATATATATATATATATATATATATATATATATATATATATATATATATATATATATATATATATATATATATATATATATATATATATATATATATAACGTATTCAAACGTATTTTTACATATATAGATGACATATTTTTACCTATGTTCGAAAAACAATAGTATTAAACTCGTTTCGCCGAAAATTCATATTTCTTTATATATATATATATATATATATATATATATATATATATATATATATATATATATATATATATATATATATATATAAGCAAAATTATTAAGGGAGATAATCTCTGGAGTGGCCGATCCAATTGAGCTGAAATTTTCGGAGAACGTAGATGTATATAGTAGGTAGGTCCATGACTTTCTCAAATTCAGATATCCTAAACATTTTCACGGCGGCGAGCGTTGTAGTGAGTTTTGAGGAACTCCTATATTTCCAAGCAGTGTAAATTTTTGTTACAGCAAAGTGTTGGAAATGAAAACTAATTATGTTCTTAGCTTGTCTTTGATAAAGAATTGGAAATTGGTGCCTAAAAGTAGGCAAGGAATTTTTTTCAAATTTTGATTTGTCATTACTTGTAAGAAAAACAATGGATCGTCGTGAAAATTACAGAGCGTATTGATGTTGACTAAAATAAGGCACATATAGATTTTCAGCATAAAGCGGGTAACCTTGTAGCTGTGGCAGGCTGCTGAAAAAAAATCTTTCAAATCATTGACCTTCCTGAAAAATTTTTGATTTTTGACAAAAAATTCAAATTTTTGATAAATTTTATCTTTTGCCCTTCATCTCAGGACAAAATTTTCAAAATTCCGATTTGCATAAGAACGGCAACCCATCACCAAATTACCTCTATTTTCAGCACTCGAAAGTTCTGCTCACGAGAACTGATGACCGGATACTTCGAGCGTAATGAAATTTACAGGATATGTTGGTATTAGCTAGGACCAGGTCTGATAGAAGAGATTTTGAAATGCGGGCAACCCTGTGGCAGGGGTACCTTCTTAAAAAACTACTGAGAAAAAAAACCGGTTTTTGCCCTATAACTTCCGATTCAGCCATCAGATTTTAACAAAATTTACACAAGATTTGAATGTTACTTTCTGTAACATTTGTTGAAAATTTGGTTGACAAATTAGAATAGCGCTGGCAGCTGCGGTGATTTTTGTCTCATAAATCTTGCCAATTAGCTCAGCAAAATAAAGCCTTTTTTCCCTATAACTTCCGGTCCAGTGTAGAAATCAAAACGAAGTTAATGCAATAAATAGACCTTAATGTGAAGTAAATGCCGTAGAAATTTCGTACAAAAATCATGGAAGGGATGCCAGCTATGACCATTTTTGTAATTTTGTGGAATTTCTTTACTGAGCGATTATGTCATTAGATTTCCAATTGAGAATGATCCTGCAATGAAAATTAACAACAAATATTAACGCTTTAAAAATTTGAAAAGTTTTGAGGGTGGTAACCCTAAAATTCTTTTCACCCGTATACCTTCCAGCGCAATGATTCAATCGAAACGAAATTTACTGGTTTGGTTTAACTTAACGTGAAGCAGATTTGGTATGTATTTTGCTTCGCTGCTGACACAGGCTAACCAGCAATGTGCCATTTCCGTTAATATTCCACCAACAGTTGCTTCAAATTACGTTCTCATATGCAAAGCATTTGCAATAAAAATAAGGAATCAATTTTTAAATTTTCCGATTTTTGAACATTTTTCGGATGGCAGCCTCAAACAACGTTTAACCACTGAAACTTTCGATGAAATCCTGCGATGAGAACGAAATTCAAAGGATAAGTTGATTTAAGTATGAGCTTGTTATGGTAAACTTATTGCTGCTTCGTTCGGAAAGTGTTACCAGCACTGAACATTTTCATCATTTGTGTTATAGTTGAGTTTTGTTGCTTTGGATAAGGAATGGTTGATATGATTCTACAAAACAGTGTGATACGTCTTTCCACACTTTTTTGTCAATCAAAGACAATTTCTTCGAAAATTAGTTTTCTAGCGGTTCAGGTGCGCTAGAGTTTTTATATATGTATATATACATATATTGATATAACTACTTGATTTACATATAATTTTTTTAGGAACTACATATAAATTTGGATGGTTGAAATATCCGGGTTGTACCTGCGAGAGGAAATAAGAAAAGGTAGTTGGAAGTGTGAGTGGAAGTGTTTGAGGGGTGTGTTAGAGTTAGTTGGAGGAATTTGAAGTAAATAGTTTCCCAGTGACTAGGTGAACGCGAAAGAAAATCGGAAGCGCTTCATGGTAATAGTAGTGGAAAGTTATTACAGAGTGTTTTAGGAATATAGGTATATATATAGATACATATATATATATATATATATATATATATATATATATATATATATATATATATATATATATATATATATATATATATATATATATATATATACATATATACATTGTTAGCTTTATATATAATTGGTCATATATAAAGGTTAATAAAGTAGTGAAGAGAGAGTTTAGTTCTTGGAAGGAAGCAGAACAATTTGTGGGGTCAAAATGTCTGGTGTTGGGTCCATGAGGAACATTTCGGTGGACCGGCTCAGTAAGGACGAGCTGACTTATGAACTCGTCATTCGAGGTCTGGCGGACAGACACCGTTGAATCGATGAGAAAGCAGTTGAGGGGGGCGTTGAGAAGCGAGGCTGTTCTGGGGGAGTCTTTCGCATTGGATACATATCCCTTCACATTTGCTGAGGATAAAGAGGCACTGTGTGCAAAACTAGCAGAGATTGGAGTGCTGATAGACTCTTTTGTTGGGGACTTTAACTCGTTGGAATTTCTCAAGGTAAAAGGCAAAATCTGCTTTGCGTTACGAAGACTTGGGTACATGCGGGGAGTAACTGCGGTGGAGCTAGACTTCCTGAGGAAGACCAAGGGCGAGCTTCTAATAGCAATGGGGGATCTACTATACAAGGCTGGCGGGGAATTGTCGGAGGAGGTGGACGAGGATTGGTCTCTGAATACTCCGAGCTCACCAGTTCCGAGTACACCGACTTTTCAGTCGAAGCCAGTAGAGCTACACAAATGGGGGGTACGGTTCAATGGAGAATCTCCGAACTCGGTAAGTGCGTTTCTGGAACGGGTGGAGGAGCTTCGGCAGGCTAAAGATTTATCGAAGGCTCAACTTTCTAAGTCTGCGGTGGACCTTTTTGAAGGTGAGGCCTTGATTTGGTTCCGTGCAAATCGGGCGACCTGCCGGAGCTGGGAGGAATTGGTGAAGGAGTTGCGAGAGGAATTCCTTCCCGCGGACTATGATGACCGCCTACTGGAGGAGATAAAAGGTAGGACTCAAGGTAACGGGGAGTCTATAGGCGTGTACGTGGCCGTGATGGATGGACTATTTCGTCGTCTCAGCAAGCCACCAGGTGAGGGGGAAAAGAAGAAAATTATAAGAAAGAACATCGCGCCATTCTACCAAACGCAATAAGCCCTGATAAAGACAGAGTCGATTGGGGAATTGGTAAGGTTGGGACGATCGCTCGAAGTGACGAGGACCTCTGTGGAATCCTTTGCTCCTCCGCCTCCAAGAAGGGCGCCTAGGCTGTTGAACCACGCCAGAATCTTATCTGCTGGAACTGTCGTCGACCGGGTCATACGTCTCGGGACTGTCGCGATCCTAGGAAGTGTTTTGGATGTGGCGGAGTAGGAACAGTCACGGCGGAATGTCCAAATTGTCGGAACGATGAACGAAGGAATGCGGGCGTGTCAGGTAATCCTCCATCAAGTCGCACTAGTGGAGGGGAACGACTGAGACAGCAACCGGGAAACGGTAGTTGTGCCCAGTAAGCGGTCACCTGGGCACAAAGGGGGATATAGTAGGAGCCGCGATGACCACACAATTAGACTTTTTGGCAGCAAAGAGGAACAGAGACAACTGTCCACACTTAGAGGTGGATATATTTTGGCGGAAGTTTATGGGCCTTCTGAACTCAGGCGCTACTCACACGGTAGTAGGTGGAGAAGGGTGGAAGATACTCGAGGAGCTAGGAGTAGAGTTACTCAGCTCCAACCAGAAAATCGTCAGATTGGCTAACAGTCAGGGTTGCGCCATCGTGGGAATGGTCACTATTCCAGTGAAATTGGAAAACAAAACAGAATGGTTAGAAGTATTGGTGGTTCCGTCGCTCCCGCACGCTCTCATACTAGGAGTATATTTCATCAGGCAATTTGGAGTGGTTCTAGCACTGAGCGCCTGACGAAGGTGTAGGAAGCCGCACTCAGCTTTTTGTTAGAAGAGGAGTTTCGTCGCAAGGGGGAATGTATCGGATGCACCACCCTTGTAGAACACATCATTAAGACTAACTCCGTACCAATTAAGCAAAGGTACTATCCTGTTTTACCGGCCGTACAAAAGCACATCGATCGAGAGCTGAACGAGACTGCTGGAACAAGGAATAGTTGAACCATCATCGAGTCCCTGGGCGTCGCCGATATTTTTGGTGAGGAAAAAGGATGACACGTACCGCTTTTGCGTAGACTACAGAAAATTGAATCAGGTTACTGAGCATGACGCTTACCCGCTGCCGTACGTGTCGGTGACGTTGGATAAACTCCGTGGCGCCAAATACCTTTAATCTCTGGATGTAAAGTTAGCCTACTGGCAGGTCCCTATGGCAGAGCAATCACGGAAGTTCGCTGCATTCACGGTACCACATTGCGGGTTATTTCAATTCCGGCGTATGCCTTTTGGACTGCAAAACGCACCCGCGACTTGGCAGTCCTGGGCCCTGATCTCGAACCCTATGTGTTTACCTACTTGGCTGACATCATAGTGGTGACCCAAGAGTTCAGCAAGCATCTAGAAATCCTGAAAGTGGTTTTTGGCCGTCTCAGACAAACCGGTTTGAGAGTTTCTCGCGATAAGTGTGAATTTTGTCGCTGTCGCCTTAAGTACCTCGGGTATGTCGTCGACGAGAAAGGTTTGAATTTAGACCAGGACAAGGTGAAGTCCTTATTGGAGATACCTTCGCCTAGGAATGTGACGGGAGTGAGGCAGTTCCTAGCGATGGTCTCGTGGTATAGGAGATTTAGACCAGACTTTGCCTTGATGACGGCACCATTGACAAACCTACACAAAAAGAATCAAAAGTTTGGATGGACCCAGAACTGCGAAGCAGCATTTACACAGGCGAAGGTGAAATTGTCCACGGCACCAAAAATAACCTGTCCGGATTATGACCTACCATTCAACGTTCAAACAGATGCGTCAGACTTGGGCTTGGGAGCGGTGCTCACACAAAGGCACGCCGACAGGGAAAAGGTGGTATGTTACTTGAGCCGATCCTTGTCGAAAGCAAAAAAGAAAAACTCAGCCACGGAGAAAGAATGCCTCGCTGTGCTGTGGGCGGTAGAGAAGCTGCGACCATATATAGAGAGAGCTAAGTTCACCGTCATCACGGATCATTACTCCTTGGTCTGGCTGAGCAATTTAAAAGACCCGACAGGACGATTGGCCAGGTGGGCAATCAGGTTACAACAGTTTCCATTCGAAATTGTACACCGAAGAGGTAAGGAACATCTCGTACCCGATGCTCTTTCGCGAATGTTGCCCAGGGAAGAACTCGCAATATTAGAGACCCCTGGAGACCGTTGGTACGGCAACATGAAGAAGAAGGTGGAAGAGACCCCGGAGCGCTATGCGGATTGGCGGGTGAAGGATGACCAACTGTGGAAACATGTGCCCGTGCGTTACCCCGCACTGGAGGGAAAGGAGTCGTGGAAGAGGGTCGTGCCCAAGGTAGGTAGAGCGGAAATCGTCCAACGATGTAATGATGACCCTACGGCGGGCCATATGGGGGTTAGCCGCACGATAAGCCGCGTGGCGACTAATTATTATTGGCCTAAGATGTCAGCGGACGTGGATGCTAGGATCTGCCAGGCCAATAAGGTTGAGAGAAAGGCACCGGCAGGGTTCATGGTTTCACAGAGTGGGTCGCCTAAGCACCCGTGGGAAATGGTCTGTGTCGACTTGGTGGGACCTCTCCCACGATCGAAGAATGGTTATACTCAAATCCTCACAGTGGTGGATTATGTGAGTAAGTTCACGCTCTTATTTCCCTTGCGACAGGCAACAGCGGCGGCTGTATGTCGTTTATTGAAGGAACAGGTGTATCTGCTTTTTGGGGCACCAAAATGGCTAGTGTGCGATAATGGGGTCCAATTTCGGGGAACTTTGATGCGCCGGCTGGCGGAAAGTTATGGAACCGAAATCAGGCACACAGCATTATACCATCCGCAAGCCAACCCGGCTGAGAGAAGGAATCAGGACCTAAAGCGGATGTTGCGATCCTACGTTACCGAGAACCATCGCGATTGGGATCGAAACCTCGCAAAGATTGCCTGCGCACTTCGGACCTACAGGCATGAGGTGACTAGGGTGACACCTAATTTTTTCAATTTCGGACGAGAGATGGTGACGTTCCACGAGGCGAAGGAGCCTCCAGAGGTTGACCAAATTATCCCAGGACCAGAAGTCAAGGCTGATCAACTCTCCAAGCTACGCGGGAATGTGTTGGAACGAATGAAACGCGCGGCTCGTCATACTGAGCAGAGGTACAATCTAAGAAAACGGAACGTGGTGTTTGAAATAGGAGATTCGGTTTCGTCGGCGAAGCTGTTTTTTTTTGTTTTTTTTCCGTCCTTTCCTTTTTCTTTCTCCTTAACTCGTCTCACGATTAAGTTCTTCGTATCGCTTAGGCATTCCACGGCCGATTCATGCAGGTCTAAAGATGAGATGCTAAAACGTTAACCAGGGAGTTAGTACAGGAATTGGTATGAGTGTGAGTGATAACATGTGGCAATCGGTTATACGAAACAAAATTGGGGATTCCGATCGCAGGTATAAGGCGGAAGAGCAACGTTACTTCGCGAACTATTAACGTTTCAAAACAAATTTTACAAAAAAAAAAACACGTAACCGGAATCTATCGTGGATTAGCGCGACGTGGCGTCCGGAAATCGGGAAGTAGTCGCGGTAACATTAAAGAGAATTCCTACGTAATTCTCTGGGGAAGTGGGCGATATTACGCGTTAGGACTGCGCACAAAACAAAAGCTTTGTATAGATACAACAGCGAGTCGGCTTATTGTATTGAATTTGTAAATAGGTAATATGAAAAGAAAGAATAGGAAAATATAAAAAAAAACTCTAGCGCACCTGAACCGCTAGAAACACTTATGTTCGAAGAACAGTAGAAGAATCGTGCAGGTTTTGAGTGCATATTCCACCACATGAGCTGCTTATTACGGCCAAACTGTTTCAAATGCCACGTTTTACTTTGGTCTCAAGAATGCATTATAACTCATATGGTAGATGGTTTCAGATATTACCACTGGCATGGGTTTCAAAGTTTATGAAAGAAAAACACTTGTTAATTATAAACGTTATCAGTTGCTTATTTCATCCAAACTTTGAAAGCAGCATCTCATATAACATAAATGAAGAAAATGCTCAGTGCCTGCAGCACTGTAACTGAAGTTGGTGTTTGGGGCTGCGATCCGAAAAATTTGCAGAACTTAGGGAATCGAAACATCGGCTATTTATTTTCATTGTAAATGTTTCCGGTATGAATACTAACTGTAAGCATTTATTGATACAAAAGTAGCACAGCCGACTCGTGCTGGCAACTTTTCGCCAGTATCAAAGCCAAGAATATATCACATCTGCTTCACGTTGTTATATTACATTCGAAGTTGTAGGAGTATAAAGAAATTTAGGAATACCTGCAGCGAGTTTTTTCAAATAATCGAAAGCTTAATATTTGCTGTTTATTGTCACTACAATATCATTACCAATTGAAAATTCTACGATAAAACCGCTTAATAAAGATATTGCAAACAAACACAAAACCAACAATAGCTGGCAATTCTATCGAGGCTTTTCAACAAAATTTGGCCTGAATAATGTTTATAATAGGTTCCATTTATTGTATGAAATTCGTATTGATTTCATGACTGCACTGGAAGTTATAAGGCAAAAAGTTTTATTTTCCTGAGCGAATTTTCAAAACCAAAGACACAAAACTTACAATAGCTGGCAGCACCAATCGAATTTTTCAACCAAATTTCTTTCAAACAGAGTTTAAAGTTAGGTGCAGCTACTGTGTCAATTTCATGAAAATCTGGTTACTAATTCACATTTCATAGGGCAAAAAGCAGTTTTTTTTTCTTTGTAATTTTTCAAGATGGCACCGTTGGCACAGAGTTGCCCACAATTCAAAATCGCTTCTATCAGACCTGGTTCTACTTAAGTCCAATGCATTCTGTAAATTTCAATGGTATCTGATTATTGGTTCGTGAATTCCCGTGAACAGAAATTTTTTTATGCTAAAAATATAGGTAAACTGGGAAAGGGTTACCATTCTTGTCCGACATGAAATTTCCAAAGTTTTACTTTGAACGTGTAGATAAAGCATAAGATTTGTATACAGATTGGTTTTATTGTAAGAAACGGACATTTTTAGGACATTCGATGATTTGAATGTTTTCACTTCCAAATTTTTATTTTTTCAAATTTAAGACACCAAAATTATCATAGCTGGCAGCTCCAACTGAATTTATCAACCAAATTTCTACCAAACGTGGTTTGAGATAAGGTCCAGCTACTGTGTGAATTTCTTAAAAATCGAACGATTCAATCAGAATTTATAGGGCTAAGAGCAGTTATCTTTTTTAGTGATTTTTCAAGGTGGCACCACTGGCACAGAATCTCCCACATATCAAAATTACTTCTATCAGACCTGGTCCTATTTAAGACCAATACATTCTGCAAATTTCAATTAATTCCGCTGATCGGATCGTGAGTTTCCGTGAACAGAAGTTTTTGATGCTAAAAATATAGGTAAATTGGGCAAGGGTTACCAGGCGTGCCCGTTATACCATACCAAAGTTTTTTTTTGGTCTGTGTAAAAAAAGCACGAAATTTACATATGAGTGGCTTTTTTTGAAGAAACGGCATTTTTTCAAGAGAGACGATAATTTGGAGGTTTTCACTTTCAGTCCTTGCCCTAGCTTCAGGGTTGCCAGCACGCTCATCAAAAGCTACACAAATTTACAACTAAATAATACCAATTTGTCCTGAAAATTTGGTAATTATTGAATGATTGAATGTGCGTACTAGCCACGAGAGGATCCATTTACCTAGACGACCTCTACCTGAATATCATCCCTCATGTCTGACGTCGAAGGGTGGAGGATGCCCGATTTGGAACATTTCCGAATTCACTGAGGTATTAACGTGAACAATCCTCGTCGTGCTCATCTTTCCAACCATCAACAAACAAATTTTTCACGATTGCACCGGCATCAGGTCTGTTAATATCCAGGCAACAGCACGTTTTGGCTCGACAACACGTCCATCGCCCTTGTGCGGCCTAGCTTTCTGCGCGTTATCCACCATAGATTCTCGCGAATAAGTGATGAAACTGAGGCCACGAAAACGTTTTGTTTTCAGACCTTTCATGATGACAGCGTTGGCAATTGTGCCCCATTTCTCGAAGTGGCCTTTCGGTGATTCGTCCGTTGTACGATGGTCCAATCCGCCAATGAATGGTTTACGAAGGTGTTCTAATTCAGAGAGGACTGATGGTAGCGAAGGGGGATTCCACTAAAGTTATATTTGCGAGGAGCTGTATTTATTTAAAGATTGAAAAGTAAACACACTAAACTCTCAGACAAAACGTCAAACCACGACAACAGAAGCAATTATCGGCGACAGGGACGCCGCCAAGTGGCTGGAAGCGTCGATATTTCCAGCCGACTGGAAGGATCCGGAAGGCTGCATTCGGGCCGCCGAGGGAGAAATTATGGCTGAAAGCTTTCTGTCCGATGCACCCAAGTGCATCAGTGCATTGCCCCCAGATGCAGGATACGTGGTAAGAAAGGGAAAACGGTTCCCACGAATTCCGCTAAAGCGGGAAATTTATGGTCCACCGAGGCTAGGTGGAAAATGTAATGTGTTTTTGTGACTGGCGGCGGTAAGAGTAAGTCGAGGAAAAAGACGACAGAAATTTGCTGAGAATTATTCTTTCTTTCCACGGTATCGACGATCTGCGATCTGCATCAGGCAGGGAAACGACAATGTTCACGTTCGAAATCGATTTTGGCTACCAAATTGAGGAGACGAAAAGGAGCTTCGACCACGGAAGCTACACGAAGATATCGACTGGCGGGCTGGAATTTGGGTGCGACGTCAGCTCAGAAGGCGGCAGCGTGGGCTTCGATCATCGATTCATTGATCGAGACGGTTTGGTTGAATACGACGAACGAAGCGGCGGCTCTGCGCGAATTTCGCCAGCATCTTGAAGCGCCTGAGACGCCCCGACGGAGGTATTTTTGGGGCAACATCTCGAATGAGTAGGTCTGTTTGACAATTCCATACGACGGGACCGACGACGAAGACGACGCACCAATCGGGGGAAGCCCCGAGAGTAGTTAAGGTACGTTAGCTTTTAGTTGGTAGATTGTAGTTGGAGAGAAGAAGAAAACTTGTGACAGTTAGATTAGGGCTCACAACGAGTAGCATTGTATCGGTAGAGATCGGCGCCGCGATAGTTATGGTTACTCGAGGTGATTAATTCAAAAAAAAAAAAAAAAAAATAAGTGTTAAGATCGGGTGTAATCGTTGTTGTATCTTTTTTTTAGTAGATTTCGTAGTGAAAATTGATGCCCGTCCGAATTCTTGTTTCGCGGAGACGGACTTGAAGACTGCGCGGGCCAGAAACGAGTGGCGCCCGAATCCACGCATCCCAACGTGAGCGAGCCACCCGTGGCTGTCGCCCCTTTCCCCGGTAGGAGGAGATAGGGGTCGTATTACCGCCCAGGGAGGGCGGTATCAATTTTCTGTACAAAAATTCCGGTTTCATACTTACACATGGTATATATATATATATATATATATATATATATATATATATATATATATATATATATATATATATATATATATATATCTATATATATATCTATATATATAAATATATATAAATATGTATATATATATATATATATATATATATATATATATATATATATATATATATATATATATATATATATATATATATATATATATATATATATCTATATATATAAATATATATAAATATGTATATATATATATATATATATATATATATATATATATATATATATATATATATATATTTATATATATATATATATATATATATATATATATGTATATATATACATATATATTTACATATATATACATATATATATATATATATATATATATATATATATATATATATATATATATATATACATATATATATATATATATATATATATATATATATATATATATATATATATATATATATTGTTTTATCTTCCACTTGTAATTTTAGAATAAAAACGCGAAGATAACAATTCAATCGTTTATTTGCAATTCACTTATTAAACAATCCAAACGTACGAAAATTAGAAAATACAAACGAATCGAAAGAAATACAAAAAACTCTAGCGCACCTGAACCGCTAGAAACACTAATGTTCGAAGAACAGTAGAAGAATTGTTGAATATAGCTTCTAAAACGACAACAACGCCACCTAACGTGAAGCACAATTATTATTTTTAATCTTGTATTCAACTTCATACATAAATAAAAAATTGACACTTGTGAATTAATAGTCAAAGCCGCCGGCCTTGTTATTTTTAAATCTTAATAAATCGCTTAGTCGCGTGCCTTATAATCCAACAGGTTATGGGCCCAGTAAGTGCAAACAAATAATTAATATTTTGCCTTGGGTATTTTATAGAAAAAAGGTACGAATTTAATATTCGTCGGATTTCATATTTCATGATGCTGCAAGTAACGCATGGCCGCATTGCATTGCTGAATGGAGGAAATTACCAGACCTGGAAAGCACAGATGGAAGGAGTTCTGCATAAAGGACGTCATCTAAAGATTGTTCAAGGCAAGGAGGAGGACCAGCACAAGGCGCGGAAGCGCAAACTATTTGGGACGACAAAGTCTTAGACGCGCGAAGTGAAATAATCTGTTGAATGGAACCAGATATTGTAGCACTTGTGAAGGGCTTTAAAACGTCGAAGGAAGTCTGGAACTTTTTGGAAGAGACATATGATCGTCACAGTGTCAGAAAAAAGGCGGAGGAATTTCGAAAATTAGTAAATATCAGGATGTGTAGCTCTCAAACGATGGATGACTACCTTCGAGACTTCAATGGAATTGTGTCACGGCTCACTGAATTAGACGCAAAGCTTGACGACGACTTGGTTGTCATTTTGCTACTCGATAGCTTACCTGAGGAATACAAGGATGTTCAAGCGGCATTCGATGCCCAAGGAGAGTATCTATCACTGCAAACCGTTCGTATACGGTTAATGGAAGTTGGGGAGAAGAAAAAAGCCTATCAAGAGTCGACTGCTATGAAAGCGCGTGGTTTTCGAACCTCATTTCCTCAGCAGCAGCAGCAGCGACTAAGAAAATTACAAAGGCCTGGAGTAAATCAAAATATTACTCAAAACTTCCCATATAATTGCCGTCAGTGTAATAAACGCGGACACAAAGCAAAAGACTGTCGAGTGAACATCGAAAAAATAAAGTGTGTGAATGAGGAGCAAGGATTTGTTCTTCAAGAACATTTATATTCGTGGCCAAGAACAAATGAAGTAGCTGATGCCGTCGCACAAATTAAACCATTAAAATGGTGTTTGGATAGCGGAGCCACTTCACACATGTGTAGCAGAAAAGATATATTTCACGGATTGTGTGAAAAGAATTCGGGCTACGTGAAGTTGACAAATGACTACAAAATTAAAATCATGGGAGTTGGAACAGTTAGAATAGCTGTCAAAATTAACGGTAATTTACAATCTGTTTCTTTATATAATACATTATATGTTCCAAATTTACAAGAAAACTTAATTTCAATAAGTAAAGCAACTGCACAGGGCGGCAAAGTCGTATTCAAAGGAAATCGAGCATTAATTCACAATAAAGCAGGCCAAGTTTTAATAGAAGCGCAACATGAAGGCGGACTTTATATAGTTTCTACTACTCAAGAAGTGGCAAATCATGCCAGTGACAAATCATTGTTCGAGAAATGGCACAATCAATTGGGGCATTTAAATGCATTGTCACTCCGACAGCTACAATCACGGAACATGGTTACAGGTTTACCATCATTTAAGAATTTTGATTTCAGCTGTGTATCCTGTGTTCGTGGAAAACAAACTAGATTGCCATTTTCAGTGAAAACCGATAAAAGTACAAGAACACGCCTTGAGCTAATTCACTCCGATATATGTGGACCAATGAGGTCTGAATCTCTGAGTAAGTCAATTTACTTTGTTATTTTCATCGACGATTACACCAGAAAAATATTTGTATATTTCTTGACTAAGAAAAGCGAATTGCTAGATAAATTTAAAATCTTTAAAAATTACGTGGAAAACCAAACCGGTGACAAAATTAAAGCAATTAGGTCTGATAATGGGCCAGAATACCGTAGCAATGCCTTTACACAGTTTTTGCAGTCGTGTGGAATTAAACAAGAATTAAGTGCTGAGTATACTCCACAGCAAAATGGGATTGCAGAGAGAGCTAATAGAACTTTATTGGAAATGGCTCGATGCCTACTATTGGAGGCAAAGCTACCAGATTTCTTATGGGCTGAATTAATCAATACTGCCGCTTATATTCGTAATAGATGCCCCACGAAAATAAATTTTAATAAAACTCCTGAGGAATTATGGTCTTCAAATAAACCGAATGTTTCACATCTTCAGAAGATTGGCACTAAAAGCTTTGTATTGACAAAAGGTTGTAAGATTGGAAAATTTCAACCAAGAAGTGAGGAATATATACTTGTAGGCTATTCAGATGACGCGAAAGCCTATAGACTTTGGAAACGAGGAACAAGAAGAATAGTTAAAAGTAGAGATGTTAAGTTTATGGAGAACGATCACTACAATAAACCATATCATGAATGTCAACTACAAATCGCAAATAAGGAAAAGATCACTAGAGAAGAAAATCAGTCGGACTTCATTAAAATCAAAGAAAATTCTGATTCTGAAGATTATACACAAGCCAGAGACACCGTTGAAGACTCTGTGTTAATAGATCAAAGTAATGCAGAAATAGAAACTTACGAAAAAGTAAGTGATAACACTAGAGCTAAAAAGAGGGTAGCTATAGGTGCTATGATGAACCCTACTGAAAAAGCAAACATTGCTGAATTTGAGGATCCAAAATCATTACAGGAAATGAACAATTCGCCATATTTTGATCAATGGAAGAAAGCTATGGAACTGGAATATGGCTCTTTGATAAAGAATGGCACTTGAGAACTAGTTGATCGACCTAAAAATAAGAATATTATAGGATGCAAATGGGTCTTCAAAACAAAGTACAACACTAGTGGATTTGTAGAAAGAAGAAAGGCTAGACTTGTTGCAAAAGGATATTCACAACTTTTTGGGATAGATTATAATGAAACATTTGCTCCAGTTGCAAGACTTAGTTCGATTCGATCGCTGTATGCACTTTCTGCTGAGCGGAATATGGACTTGCATCATATAGATGTTTCTACAGCCTTTTTATATGGAGATCTTCAGGAAGAAATTTTGATGCAACAACCTGCAGGTTTTATACTCGAAGGAAATGAAAACAAGGTTTGTAAACTTAAGAAAGCTATTTATGGGCTGAAGCAATCTGGAAGACAATGGAATATTAAATTAGATGAAAATTTAAAAGAGATAGGATTTATCAACTCTAACTACAACAAATGCACATACTTTAAAATAGATCGTCATTTAATTACAATAATAGCAATCTATGTAGACGATTTAATTGTTGCGACAACCAATTCTGCATGCTTTAATATTTTGAAATCACATTTAGAGTCGCACTTTGACATTCGGGACCTTGGGGAACCAAAGCTATGTAAAGGCTTGGAAATAGAAAGAGACAGACAATATAATACCTTATCAATAAGCCAAACTGGATACATCAGGAAATTACTTCAAAAATATAACCTGCTTGAATGTAATCCAAGAAAGCTACCAATACCATCTAAAGCAAAATTAGAAAAGGAACCCATGATAGAAGGTGCACGAAAGCGAATCAATAAAAGGGACTATCAAGAGCTCATCGGAAGTTTACTTCATTTATCAATATATAGTCGTCCGGACTTAGCTTATAGTGTCAATATGCTATCGCAATTTAATCAAGATCCACGAAAGCAACATTGGAACATAGCAATATCGGTGCTAAAATACTTAAAAGGAACTCAAGATGCAAAATTAACTTATAGGAAAACAGGCAAGCCTTTGTTTGCTTATGTGGACTCAAATTGGGCAGAGGATGTCAACGACAGAAAATCACAATCTGGAATCGTCTTTTTATTTGGAGGCGGAGCCATTGCATGGGAATCAAGGAAGCAGCCTATCGTAGCCACGTCCAGCACTGAAGCAGAATACATCGCACTCACTACTGCTGCAAAAGAAGCTGCATATTTTAAGAAATTTTTAGCTGAAACAAACATACAAGCATCGAATGACCCGATTATAATATATAACGACAGCCAAAGTGCACACCATATTGCGCACAATCATACTGGAAGTTCAAGGACTAAGCATCTCCATGTACGATATCATTACGTCCGGGAAGCAATATCTGATGGTATTGTTCAGCTCACATATAGATCTACGGACCAGATGCCAGCGGATGCACTGATGAAAGGAACATCAATTTCAAAGCACTACGACTGTTTCACGCAGATCGGAATGAAGTTTTAACCACATTTATGAAGCTTATGTTGTCGAGGGGGCGTGTTGAATATAGCTTCTAAAACGACAACAACGCCACCTAACGTGAAGCACAATTATTATTTTTAATCTTGTATTCAACTTCATACATAAATAAAAAATTGACACTTGTGAATTAATAGTCAAAGCCGCCGGCCTTGTTATTTTTAAATCTTAATAAATCGCTTAGTCGCGTGCCTTATAATCCAACAAGAATCGTGCAGGTTTTGAGTGCATATTCGACCACATGAGCTGCTTATTACGGCCAAACTGTTTCAAATGCCACGTTTTACTTTGGTCTCAAGAATGCATTATAACTCATATGGTAGCAGGTTTCAGATATTACCACTGGCATGGATTTCAACGTTTATGAAAGAAAAACACCTGTTAATTATATTCGTTATCAGTTGCTTATTTCACCAAACTTTGAAAGCAGCATCTCATATAACATCAATGAAGAAAATGCTCAGTGCCTGCAGCACTGTAACTAAAGTTGGTGTTTGGGGCTGCGATCCGAAAAATTTGCAGAACTTAGGGAATCGAAACATCGGCTATTTATTTTCATTGTAAATGTTTCCGGTATGAATACTAACTGTAAGCATTTATTGATACAAAAGTAGCACAGCCGACTCGTGCTGGCAACTTTTCGCCAGTATCAAAGCCAAGAATATATCACATCTGCTTCACGTTGTTATATTACATTCGAAGTTATAGGAGTATAAAGAAATTTAGGAATACCTGCAGCGAGTTTTTTCAAATAATCGAAAGCTTAATATTTGCTGTTTATTGTCACTACAATATCATTACCAATTGAAAGTTCTACGATAAAACCGCTTAATAAAGATATTACAAACAAACACAAAACCAACAATAGCTGGCAACTCTATCGAGGCTTTTCAACCAAATTTGGCCTGAATAATGTTTATAATAGGTTCCATTTATTGTATGAAATTCGTATTGATTTCATGACTGCACTGGAAGTTATAGGGCAAAAAGTTTTAGTTTCCTGAGCAAATTTTCAAAACCAAAGACACAAAAATTACAATAACTGGCAGCACCAATCGAATTTTTCAACCAAATTTCTATCAAACAGAGTTTAGAGTAAGGTTCAGCTACCGTCTCAATTTCATGAAAATCTGGTAACTTATTCACATTTCATAGGGCAAAAAGCAGTTTTTTTCTTTGTAATTTTTCAAGATGGCACCGTTGGCACAGAGTTGCCCACAATTCAAAATCGCTTCTATCAGACCTGGTTCTACTTAAGTCCAATGCATTCTGTAAATTTCAATGGTATCTGATTATTGGTTCGTGAATTCCCGTGAACAGAAGTTTTTTATGCTAAAAATATAGGTTAACTGGGAGAGGGTTACCGTTCTTGTCCGACATGAAATTTCCAAAGTTTTACTTTGAACGTGTAGATAAAGCATAAGATTTGTATACAGATTGGTTTTATTGTAAGAAACGGACATTTTTAGGACATTCAATGATTTGAATGTTTTCACTTCCAAATTTTTATTTTTTCAAATTTAAGACACCAAAATTATCATAGCTGGCAGCTCCAACCGAATTTATCAACCAAATTTCTACCAAACGTGGTTTGAGATAAGGTCCAGCTACTGTGTGAATTTCTTAAAAATCGAACGATTCAATCAGAATTTATAGGGCTAAGAGCAGTTATCTTTTTTAGTGATTTTTCAAGATGGCACCACTGGCACAGTATCACTCGCATTTCAAAATTACTTCTATCAGACTTGGTCCTATTTAAGTCCAATACATTCTGCAAATTTCAATTAATTCCGCTGATCAGATCGTGAATTTCCGTGAACAGAAGTTTTTGATGCTAAAAATATAGGTAAATTGGGCAAGGGTTACCAGGCGTGCCAGTTATACCATAACACATTTTTTTTTTTGGTCTATGTAAAAAAAGCACGAAATTTGCATATGAGTGGCTTTTTTTTGAAGAAACGGCATTTTTTCAAGAGAGACGATAATTTGGAGGTTTTCACTTTCAGTGCTTGCCCTAGCTTCAGGGTTGCCAGCACGCTCATAAAAAAATCAAAATCAAAATTCAACTCATCAAAATTTACAACTAAATAATACCAATTTGTCCTGAAAATTTGGTAATGATTGAATGGCTCTATCAAAAGTTATTGCAATTTAAAAATTTTCAATTTTTCCCGTTCTCATTTTAGGCAAAAAAAATTAAAAAATTCCAAAACATTATCCGATTCACATGTAAAACACGTTTAAAATTTATTTTTTTAACTTTATTTTTGCAAAACTTATTTGTGTACGGAATAATAGGTATATTAAAATGTCACTCAAATGGCCGCCGGCGCGAAAGGGTTAGAGATTTTTAACTTTTTCTAAGACGTGGCACTATTCTGCATATACACCAATGTGTCCTAAAAATTTCAGTTCAATCGGATGGCGCGTTCCTGAGATTTTTTCACTGAAATTTTTTGATGATATATATATATATATATATATATATATATATATATATATATATATATATATATATATATATATATATATATATATATAGAAATATGAATTTTTGGCCAAAGTGATTTTAATACTAATGTTCTTCTTCGAACATTAGTAAAAATCGAAAGATATGCAAAAGATATGCGAATCAAATCCAAATTTTATCTAACAAAAAGAGAGCGAGCAACTAACTGGTACTTTCTTTTATAGCGATCAAAATTCCGGTACATTTTTAACTGTTTACTAAACTACTACTAACTTAGTCGAAATTTCGTAATAGAATACAGCATTAATATCCAACATCAGCTGACTGGAATTTCATTATTTCCACGGGAACGGCTGGACGAGTCGTACTGACACCTGTCAGCTGGACGGATCGATCGGTATGTAACCATTATCGTCAATTATTGCTAATTTTATTTTCAGGTTGTTGAAGCCATACGCAACATTCTCCCCTCCCATGAGGCGACAGTCTCAATTTTCACTGTAATTAGATTATTATTACTTAATTTTAACTAATAACAAAGATCATCTTCATCTTCTCTGCTTCTGGTCTGCTACTTGATATTTCTCCTTGAACGATGGCACGGTTCTATGGAGCGACATTTCCTCCTTGCGACCATGAACCATGCCCGGGAACTTGAGGTTTTCAGGCGCCTCGCCTCGCCATTCTGGAACACTCATGCCGGGGGGAGGGATAGGAAGTGGATTAAGAGTGTAAACAAGTTATCATAATTCTAATGGGCTTATTGGCTAATGTCGTTGAGAATTCATTATGTCAGCGATTTGACTCATAAGTTCACATTTTGTATGATTCCATATTCAATGTTTAATTCCAAAAAACAACAAGTTCAGTTCAATAATATAACCAATTTAGTTTTTCTGGGGCTTTTCTACAGGTTGTAAAGCAATTTTGGTAATGGGTCTATCGAATTTTGTGGTGGATGTACGTACTCTTACTACTCGAACTAGACCATCTTGCCCACCATATGTTTTTACGATTCGTCCCATTGGCCACTTGTATGATGGCAGACGTTCATCCTAAACGAGTACTAAGTCATTGACTTCGAATTTGGGATGGCGGCGATTCCACTTTGGTCTTTGTTGGAGTCGTGCGATATATTCAGTTGACCATCTTCTCCAAAAATCTTGGGTCAAACGTTGAGTGTATTGCCAGCGATCTAGCCGATTGAGTTGAATATCTAATAACGTATTTTCTGGAACAGCGAGTAACATATCCCCTATGAGGAAATGACCTGGCGTTAAAGCGTTCAGATCATTTGGATCATTTGTAAGCGGGCAGAGAGGTCTCGAATTTAAACATGCTTCAATTTTAGTTAACACTGTGTTGAATTCCTCATAAGTTAATCGTGAATTTCCAACGATTCTCCTTAAATGATATTTAGTAGATATTACACCGGCCTCCCAAAGCCCTCCGAAATGTGGTGATGACGGTGGATTGAAATGCCACGTTATACCTTCATTAGCCAATTCTTGTATCAGGCCTTCATTTTGTTTAACTATTTTCTTCAATTCTTTGTTGGCACCTACGAAATTGGTACCGCAGTCACTGTATATGTGATCAGCTAGACCGCGTTGGCTCGTAAAACGTCGAAAGGCTGCCAAAAAAGATTGCGTTGATAAATCACCAACTAATTCCAGATGTATAGCTTTGACCGAAAGGCAAACAAAAATTGCAATATATCCTTTAGTAATTTTCGAGCCTCTTCCTTTACATATTTTGAGATCCACTGGCCCACAATAGTCGATGTCACATTGAGTGAAGGGCCGAGATGGAGATACTCTTTGCTCTGGCAAATTTCCCATAAGTTGAGTACTGGATTGTTTCTTTTGCTTATAGCATACAATGCATTTTTGCACGAAAAAACGAATAGAGTTTCTCGCATCAGTAATCCAATATTTTTGTCTAATAGCGTTCAACATTAGTTGTACTCCTCCATGAAGAGTTATCGTGTGATACTTCAAAAGTATGAGAGGTAAGAGTTTGCTTCGTTTGGAGACAATAATTGGATATTTTGTATCGTACGGAATGCAAGCATTTGTAAGTCGGCCGCCAACTCGGAGTATTCCATTTGCATCTATAAACGGGCTTAATTTCAGTATACTACTTTTGCTATCTATTGGACGGTGATGTTTCAAGCAATCGATTTCTATTCTAAAATCATTTCGTTGAGTATGCTTTATCCAAAAGTTCATAGCTGAATCAAGTTCGGTTGTGCTTAAATGTGGTGAGCTATAGCGATTTCCTTTAGCGATTGCAATAAATCGGAAACAATATGCCGTAATCCGAGTTAAACGGGATAGTGTCGAATATTTGGTCAGTCATACATCCAAAAAATCTGATTCATCTTGAGTTGTTAGTAGTGAGATAATTGACCCTTTTTTTCTATTGTACATACTGGCAAAGGTGGGCGGGCAGGCCAATTCTGATTGTGATCCTTCAGCCAGGCAGGACCATTCCACCACAGTTTACAGTCGATAATGTGTTTAGGGAGTATACCACGTGATGCAATGTCTGCTGGGTTCTGCTCTGATGGCACATAATTCCATGGTATGTCCTTTGTGGCTTCGTGTATTTGAGTGATTCGATTCGCAACAAAAGTAGTCCAGTTCGATGGGTGCTTTGATAGCCATGCTAGCACAATAGTTGAGTCTGTCCAAAAAAAAATCCGTGATATGTCTAGTTGCAATAATTTTCTAACACGTTGTATGGTTTTGGCGAGTAATAGTACTCCACAAAGTTCGAGACGTGGGGTCGAAATGATTTTTACTGGTGCTACTTTTGTTTTAGCAAATATTAACGAACAATTAGTTTGGTCTTGCCTACGAGAAACGATATAAACGGCTGCTGCATATGCCTTCTGAGAAGCATCGCTACACCCGTGCAATTCAATACTGTCATTTAGTTCATTTTAAAGCCATCTAGGTATTCTTAGAGTATGAAGTGTTTTTAGATCCGATTTCAAACTATGCCATCGTGTTGCAATATCGATAGGGATTCGTTCATCCCATGCTATACCATCTAACCATAGTGATTGCATCAATGTCTTTGCTAATATAGTTACTGGTGATATCCATCCTAATGGGTCAAATAATCGTGCGATATCCGACAATATTTTTCGCTTTGTATAAATGACGTCCTCCATATTAATGTTGATTTTATATGCAAATTCATCCTCTGTTGGGAACCAAATAATACCGAGGGTCTTAAGACCATTATCACAGTTCATGTCTAAGCTGGGGAGTGTTTCACAATCTTCTACAGGAATGCCACGTAAAATTTGTTCATTATTTGCAGCCCATTTTCGTAACTTAAATCCTGCTGAATATACTAATGTGTTTACTTCATTTCTTTTCGCTAACGCCTGATCTATGTCGGTTCCTCCTGATAAAATGTCATCCACATAGATATCATTGAAAAATACTTGATGTGCCATTTTGAACGACAATTGCGAATCTTTCGCAAGTTTCCGAAGGGTTCGGATAGCCAAAAACGGAGCACACGTGACTCCGAATGTGACAGTGTCTAAACAATAGTCTCGGATTGGCTCACTAGGGCTGTTACGCCATACAATGCGTTGAAGGCTGGCGTCTTCGTTGTGTATTCTTATTTGTCTATACATTTTTTTTATGTCTGCCACAAATACAAATTTCAAACATCTCCATTTTAACAAGATTTCATCAAGACTGGTTTGAAGTGCCGGGCCAGAGTAAAGTACATCATTTAAAGATATTCCAGAGTTCGTTTTTCTGGAAGCATCAAAGACAACACGAGCCATTGTACTTGTCCTTTTTTTTACACAACGTGGTGAGGAAGGTAATTCGCTTTGCATTCCCTCGTGCCATTTGCATTTACATTTATGTCTTCATTACAATCTGTTTCATGCATATGGTTTAAGTCTGCATATTCTTGGATGCACTTGGAGTATTCATTATATAAGTCTGGATTCTTCGAAAATTTACGTTCTAGTGATATCAAACTGGCAACTGCCGTGTTTCTTGAAAAGCCCAACATGTTTCGATTAGTTCCTTCTTTGAATGGAAGGCGAGTAACGTACCTCCCATCAGCATTACGGTGAGTGTTTTGAACGTAAAACTCTTCACAAATTCGTTCTTCGGCTGTTTGCTCCCGGATTACTTGAATTTCTTCCAACTCCCAAAATTTTCTTAATTGCGCATTTACTTCATTATGTTGGATTAATTCTATTTTATAACTGTGGAGATTCAACTCTGGTTGGGTATTGATGCCTCGGAATCTATCCATCCTAAACTCGTTTTTTGAACAATTGGACCCATTGGTAGTCGGTGAATGTCACCTGCTATTATTTGTGCATACAAATCAGCCCCGAATAATAAATCAATTCTCCCAGGTTTATCAAAATTTGGATCAGCTAAATCGAAATTTTGAAGTTGAGCTTTCAACTCCGAAGTTACATTCCATGTCGGTAACGAATTAGTTAATTGATTTAAAATATATGCATCGACATTTAGATATTGTTGGTTGCGTAATGTCACCTTCAAATTCACAAGTCCCTTAGTTGGAGTATTGTATGCCTTCCCAATACCACTCACACTAGTGTTTGTTCGATTTCTCTGCAAGTTAAGTTGTTTAATTGCATTTTCGCTAATGAATGACGCTTGCGATCCCTGATCTAATAATGCTCTCAAACCCGTGCAGCCACTTAATGTTTGTACGTTAACTAAAGTTGTAGCTAGGAGTACCCTTTTTACTAGGAGTACCCTTTTTGTAACGGCGCTCAATGTTTGCATATGCAATTCGTTTTGATTGGAATTGGTTGCCAGCACATGTACAGACTCGAATTCTGTTGCATTCACTTTAAGGGAATTAGTTGGAATTGAATTTGAGTTCCTATGCAATAATGTGTGGTGCGCCCTTTGACATTTTGCGCATCTGTTGCTACTGGGACATCGTGCTAGCATATGTTCTTTCGTCAAACAATTGATACATAGTTTATTACGTTTGACTATGTCAAACTTGGAATCATGGCTCATTTGGCTAAAAGTGGTACATTGTCGAATATGATGCTCAGCTTTGCAAACAACACAAGGTTGAAATACTTGACTCGTATGCATTTGCACATTGTGTGCTTGGTAAGTATTTGGGTTTCTTGATATGTTAATACGCTCGATTCCTGCAGCCTCTACAGCTCTAAATCTGCGCTGCATGAATTCAGACAAGTCGGTTAATGAAGGAAGAATAGTTCTTTGAACGTGTTCTTGCTCCCACAGCTGCCTTGTGGCAGGAGGCAACCTTTGTGTTACGACAAACACCAACATCGCATGCCAGAGATTTTCGACCCCCATGTTCTCGATTGCTTGTACACACTCCATAGTTGTGTCAAGAAGAGTTTTTATAGAAGAAGATGACTCAGTGGCGTTTAACAGCGAAAATAACCTTTTAAATTGAGTATTCAGCAAGATGTTGACATTGTCGTATCGGTTGTTTAAGATTTGCCAAGCTATGTCATAATTTGCTTCGGTTACTGCGTATTGGCGTAGCAGTCCCTCAGCTTCCCCCGATAAACTACATTTCAAGTAGTGCAACTTTTGCACTTTTGACAGATTCGTCCGTTTGTGAATAAGCGATGTGAACAAGTCCCGAAATGATATCCATTGGTCGTAGTTCCCATGGAATTTTGGTATAGAAATGCGAGGTAACTTGATATCCTCCAAGTTTGATTCTAGGCCTTGCAATCCGACGTCCATTGACTTCCGTTCCTCATCCAGTGTTGCTTTCACTGCATCTGGTTTTTCTGCCGTCCGTTTATCGTTATTCGATGCATTGACTTCTAGTTGCTCTGCTTCCCGCTGCTTATCCAATACTTCCTTCAACTGGTCATCTACATCAGCCACGAATTCTAATTGCTGCTCATCAAACTGCATGAACATTTTACTCGCAAAATAATCTATATTCAACTCTGCCTCATTACCCGTTAATAATGCTAAAATTTTCTTATGGTTTTCTTCGAAGTCCGTATGTAAATTCTGTAAACGTTCTCTAACCCTTTCACAATACGACAACGTTTTACGACTTGTTGAAGTCTTTTTGAAATTAGACCGAAGTCTATTCAATTACTGTAAAGACAGCTTTTGCCTCCTTTGACTATACTATATTATATACCATTCTGAATACTATTAGAAACTGCCAAATCAGACTGAAGTTTCTCAAATTTCTATGGAGATTTCAAGTCGGAATACTATAACGATTTATGAACGAAGTCACAACACCTTGAATGTGGCTTCTCAATTCAAAATACCCAAGCAATATTAGCTTGATTCGAAGGCGAATTAGTTATTATTAGAATCAATGAATGACGATTTCAATTTTCAGTGTCAACTAATTCTCTCAAGCCCGAATGTATTACACCAGACTTGTAATTCAAATGGTCTGATTTTTGCCCAATAAAATATATTTGTACGTATGTATATTAAAATATTTAAACGAAAAAGAACAATACGGAAATTTAAAGGAAAAAAACAGAAGGATTTATAGAATAAAAGGATATATAGAAAGGAATGGGACTTACCCCGGCTTACTGCATACAATTTTCACGAATGTAAAATTTCACCACCCGGTTATAACCGAATCGCGCCACGAATTAAATTGTCTTTGTTAAACACACCACTTGCACTAATTTACTTTGCCCTTTTACTTTTCCACAAAAACTTTTTACTTTTCAACTTATCACACTATCCGGTTCGAAGGACCAAAATGTTTTATCTTCCACTTGAAATTTAAGAATAAAAACGCGAAAATAACAATTCAATCGTTTATTTGCAATTCACTTATGCGAAACAATCCAAACGTACGAAAATTAGAAAATACAAACGAATCGAAAGAAATACGAAAAAATCGAAAGATATGCGAAAGATATGCGAATCAAATCCAAATTTTATCTAAAAAAAGAGAGCGAGCAACTAACTGGTACTTTCTTTTATAGCGATGAAAATTCCGGTACATTGTTAACTGTTTACTAAGCTACTATTAACTTAGTCGAAATTTCATAATAGAATACAGCATTAATATCCAACATCAGCTGACTGGAATTTCGTTATTTCCACGGGAACGGCTGGACGAGTCGTACTGACACCTGTCAGCTGGACGGATCGATCGGTATGTAACCATTATCGTCAATTATTGCTAATTTTATTTTATTTTCAGGTTGTTGAAGCCGTATGCAACATATATATATATATATATATATATATATATATATATATATATATATATATATATATATATATATATATATATATATATTAATTTATATATACATAGATATATATATATATATATATATATATATATATATATATATATATATATATATATATATATATATATATATATATATATCATCAAAAAAATTCAGTTACTATTTCTCGGGAACGCCCCATCCGATTCAGCCGAAACTTTCAGGATACATTGGTGTATATGCAAAATAGGTCCAGGTTTCACTAAATGTCAATTATTTTTAACCCTTTGGCGCCGGTGGTAGGTGATATTTTTAATATACCTATTTATCCGTTCAGAAATAATTTTTCTAAAAATCACGTTAATAAAATAATATTTAAACGTGTTATACATGTGAATTGGATAATGTTTTGGAATAAAATTGCCCCTTGTGTGCGCTAGATGCCTAAAAAGAGAGCGGGAAAATTGGAAAATTTTTAAATTACGATAACTTTTGATGGAGCTGTTCAATTTGTTGTAACCGACCCAGCTCTGCCGAGCCGTCGCCAGTGCAGCATTTTTTTGAGTTAAGTAATCGTGGAGAACCATCCACTGCGTGCATTGCCCCGCCAACTAGCCCAGTCTGGTCATGGACTTTTGGGGTCCACGATCTTTCATGCTACGCACGCAAACTACACAACACAGTGACACACATTATGAGGGGAAGGACAGCGGAGACTTCAAGTCAGAATCATTATCTATCTCTCAATTTACGCGGTCATAATAATACTATTCATGTACTATTTTCGAAATTATACCTTTTTTTATTGAAAATAGGGTTAGAAATATCAACAACAAAATCTTCGCAGAAAAAAACATTATAGCTTAAATTTATTCAGTAAGAAGCGAAATATGACAATCTATGCCTATTTCTTTGGGGTGAGCTTCAATTTCACCCAATTCCGGCCGGAATCGGTTTACACCGATTTTAACAATTTCAAATGATAATGTCGAATAATGCAAAAAAATCATATAAATAATGATTCAAATAAATAAATAAAAGAAATAATAATACAAATAGATAGCAAAAAGGAAAGAAAAGGAAAATTAAATACACACAGCGCCCACACCAAAGATTTACTTTGAGCAATTATCAAATTTATATAAATATTGCTGTTAGCTTTTTTTCTTTTGTGTTTGATATCATTATTTTTTTATCATATTTATTTATCATCTTTATTTTTTTTTTCTTAATTCAATTTCATTAATATTCTTTAAAAGTCAAGTGGAACTATAACTCATCTTAAATACATATACAATTCGTTCGGTTTACCGTTTTTACTTTAGTTTCTCTATTTAACTTAATGAGAATTATAACCGTTTTGTAAATTTTGATGCTAGTAAATCATTTGCCAGTTCAACATTCATAATCAACATACAGTACTTATCTCAATCTACCAATATTCTTGTCGTCAATTCATTATCTATTACTTGATCCGTCATCGATTCAGCAATCTTTTATTATGGAATTTCGACACGCCTGGTACACCATACTCATTCCCAAAATTTCATTTCGCCGCCTCACCCCCAACCCAGTTTCGCTCGTCAATAATTTCAGTGCGCAAAGCTTTTGCTGCTTCCCCAATTTAGTTTGTTTGCCCTCAAATTATCTTAGTTTGTCCCTCCTCTGCTTTTATATTCTCGACAATTCATGGATTGACCTCAATATCTTCAGTTTACACCCTTTTTAATTTTTTTCCGCAACTTTCCGGTACGTGAACGTTTCGCCTACGTCTGAACCTTTTTCCGCCGTTCTCCAAAAAAATCGCTCTGCTTCGCTCACAGTTGTGTTCACGAATAAAAAAAAATCCGTTCTGTTTCAATCTGCTTCAATTTGAACTTCTATTTTAAAACTTTTTTCACACTTGCTCTAAACTTTCTTTCTTCTTACAATAAAACTTCCACACACTTTCACGTTCCAACCCAGAATAACGAAATCCCCTTTTCTTTCTTTTCAAAAATTTTCATTTCAACGCAAGAGCGGTTTCTTTCCAATCCAACCTCTAGCGTGATTTTTATCTATTTCATAGCTTAGGGCATGCCCAAATTTCACGTACAGGCCTACACAGAAGTACCAGCTGATGGGACATTTTTCATTCTAGTACTATTGACGGAATATTAGAATGTTGACGTTTCTGTATTTGTTTATATTAAAACGGAACAGTCAAGAAGACCAAGTGGAAGAAAGCGTGAAACTTATGTCTGAAATCGATGAAATTCGAGCAAAGAAAATCAAGGCTGAGCTTGAGTATCGGTCGTCAATGCCTGCACCCACATGTCAGCAACAAAAACTTCGCGTTTGTGAAGTTTGCTTGGCGTATCTTGGCATTCATGACAACGATATCCAACTGGCCGCTCATTTCGGTGGAAAATTGCATTTGGGTTTCATGGCGATTCGAGAAAAACTGGTGTATCTGGAAGAAACAGCGGGACCTCGCAAGATCGAAATGAAACGCGGAGGAAGCTACCGTGATCGGGACGATGAGAAGTACAAGTCACGGTTTTACGTCAGGAGTTGTAAGTTGGATAGAAGATCACGAGTACATCGATCACGGAGCCGTGATCATAAAACGAAATCATCAGGCAGTAGTCGGAAGCAACCTACACACTCCAAGATCCGAAGTCGATGGCCAGTCAATCGAAATAGCAGCAATCGACATCAATCACGTAGACGATCACGCTCACGAGACCGCCACCGTCGCTGAAGAGGACAGGATAGATTGAGGATCATGGCTATAGCACGTGAACGTGAGTTAGAATGTTAGACTGTCAGACTTTCAGAAGTTAATACCTTTCATTCTCAGCATTTCGTCTACGAGTAATCTCATGAATAAATTTTTAGTATATTATCTATCTATTTTATTTTCTTATATGAATTTTCCGAAGATGGTTTTATCAGAGATTAGAAGTACATTCTGCGAAATAAAGTAAAATAAAATAAAAGTTCAGAGCTGGTGTTTTATTTCTGGATCATTTCTTAACATATGTTATAATCACAACATGAATCATGATAAAAAAAATATTTTTTTCCAGCTAAGTTCTGCAGTGAGCTTTTCATTTCATGATATTTTGTCTCAGATTGGATCTTCGGTTTAACAAGGAGTAACAACGCAAAGTGAAGTATTTTTAATTTGCTGTAGATTTTAATTATTGATGACAGGAAAGACAGGAAAAAAATAGTAATCTGCTCGTTAATAGCATTATATCCATTTGACGTAAATTATTGATTAATTGCTTTTGATTGGATCTTCTGGATGATGTTAATGTTTGATAGGCGAACTGTTCCCCAGAATTGATAATCTTTATCGGTGCGAGTACGACTTTTTGAAGGTTGCGACGACTGCGGCAAGGCCACTGTATCATAAAACCTGGCTGTAGAGCATTTGAGAAAGGAACATCAATCGCAAAGCAATCATTTTGTTTACTTGACGAAGGACACAGATTGGACGTCTGTATTGGGTGAGAATGAGTGTCGAATTTTTGAAGACTACTAGCTATTTTCAGGAAACCCTCAGGCTTAGAGACTTTAGAAGAAAGGACTATTATTTAGACAAAGTACAACTTCTTAATTTGTCACAAATGGTTATGAAACTTTCAGAACAGTTCGGTAATATTTAGTTGTAAATGTTGGCAACCCTGTAGCTTGGGTAGGCGCTGAAAGTGAAAATCTTTAATTCATCGAATCTCCTGCAAAATTATTGGTTTTGAGGAAAAAAACCACTCATAAACAAGCCTTATGTTTTGTGTCTATAATTAAAGTAAAAAATTTGAAATTTCACAACGGGCACGCCTGGTAACCCTTTCCAAATTCATTTATATTTTTAACATCAAAAACTTCTGGTCACGGAAATTCACGATCCGATTATCAGAATAAATTGAAATGTACCGAATATATTGGTCTTAAGTAGGACCAAGCCTGATAGAAGCGATTTTGGAATGCGGGCAGTTTTGCACCAGCCGTGCCATCTTAAAAAATCACTAAGAAAAATAACTGCTTTTGGCCCTTTAAACTCTGATTCAGTCATTCGATTTTAACCAAATTGTAGAAATTTTTTAATTCACGTTTGGTAGGAATTTGGTTGAAAAATTCGGTTGGAGCTGCCAGCTGTGGTAATTTTAGTGTCTTAAATTTGGAAAATTCCTGGGGAAAATAAAGCCTTTGTCCTAGTGCTTCTAGTACAGTAATTAAATCATAACGAAATTCAAATGGCAAATTAAACTTATTAAAGGCAATATTCAGTAGAAAGTAAAGTTCAACACAATGTCAGGGTTGTCAGCTATGGCAATTTTTGTATTTTTTAGGCTTATTATTAGTAAGCGATTTTAGCATAGAGTTTTCAAATCGTAGTGATCTTTTAGTGAAAATAAACACCAAATACTAAGATCTAGAAAGTTTGAAAACTTTTGCGAATGGTAACCCTAAAATTCTTTGCATCCCTATAACTTCCAATGCAGTCTTCGGATCAATACAAAATGTGCGGAACAGGTTGACTTCAACGTAAGGCAGATGTGATATATTTTTGGCTTTGGTGCTAGCAAAGTGCTGCTAGCACAATGCCTTTTTGTTATTTTCGTTCTAATAAATGCTTGCATTAAGTATTTTTACCGCAAAAATTTCCAATGAAAATAAGTAAACATTGTTTGAATTTCCTAAGCTCTGGACATTTTTCGGATGGCAACCCCAAACACCTTTCTATCGCAGTAGCTTTCGATGAAGTCACAGAAATTATAATAAGCTTAGATTCTTTTATTACTTAGGGTGTATTAGTTTCAAGTAGGAAAAGTAAGTAGTGGTAGAATACACACTCAAAATTTGCACAAATCGTCTAATGCTCTTCGAACATAAGTATTTCTAGCGGTTCTGATGCGCTATGGTTTTTTAATTTTTACTAATGTTCGAAGAAGAACATTAGTATTAAAATCACTTTGGCCAAAAATTCATATTTCTATATATATATATATATATATATATATATATATATATATCATCAAAAAATTTCAGTGAAAAAATCTCAGGAACGCGCCATCCGATTGAGCTGAAATTTTCAGGACACATTGGTGTATATGCAGAATAGTGCCAGGTCTCAGAAAAATTTTTAACCCTTTGGCGCCGGCGGCCATTTTAGTGATATTTTTAATATACCTATTATTCCGTACACAAATAAGTTTTCCAAAAATAAAGTTAACAAAATAAATTTCGAACGTGTTTTACATGTGAATCGGATAATGTTTTGGAATTTTTTAACCCCATGTGTGCGCTGGGTGCCTAAAAAGAGATCGGGAAAAATTGAAAATTTTTAAATTGCGATAACTTTTGACAGAGCAATTTAATCATTACCAAATTTTCAGAACATATTGGTATTATTTAGTTGTAAATCCGTGTAGCTTTTAATGAGCGTGCTGGCAACCCTGAAGCTAGGGCAAGCACTGAAAGTGAAAACCTCCAAATTATCGCCTCTCTTGAAAAAATGCCGTTTCTTCAAAAAAAAGCCTTTCGTATGTAAATTTCGTGCTTTGTTTACATAGACAAAAAATAAAATTTGATATGGTATAACGGGCACGCCTGGTAACCCTTGCCCAATTTACCTATATTTTTAGCATCAAAAACTTCTGTTCACGGAAACTCACGATCCAATGAGCAGAATTAAATAAAATTTGCAGACTGTATTGGTCTTAACTAGGACCAGGTCTGATAGAAGTAATTTTGAAATGCGGGCGATTCTGTGCCAGTGGTGCCATCTTGAAAAATCACTAAAAAAGATAACTGCTTTTAGCCCTATAAATTCTGATTGAATCGTTCGATTTTGACGAAATTCACACAGTAGCTGGATCTTACTTCAAACCACGTTTGATAGAAATTTGGTTGAAAAATTCGGTTGGAGCTGCCAGCTATGATAATTTTGGTGTCTTAAATTTGAAAAAATAGAAATTTGGAAGTGAAAACATTCAAATCATCGAATATCCTAAAAATGTCCGTTTCTTGCAATAAAACCAATCTGTATACAAATCTTATGCTTTATCTACACGTTCAAAGTAAAACTTTGGAAATTTCATGTCGGACAAGAACGGTAACCCTCTCCCAGTTAACCTATATTTTTAGCATCAAAAATTTCTGTTCACGGGAATTCACGAACCAATAATCAGATACCATTGAAATTTACAGAATGCATTGAACTTAAGTAGGACCAGGTCTGATAGAAGCGATTTTGAATTGGGGGCAACTCTGTGCCAGTGATGCCATCTTGAAAAATTACAAAGAAAAAAAACCTGCTTTTTGCCCTATGAAATGTGAATTAGCAACCAGATTTTCATGAAATTGACACAGTAGCTGCACCTTACTCTAAACTCTGTTTGATAGAAATTTGGTTGAAAAATTCGATTGGTGCTGCCAGCTATGGTAATTTTTGTGTCTTTGGTTTTGAGAATTCGCTCAGGAAAATAAAACTTTTTGCCCTATAGCTCCCAGTGCAGTCATGAAATCAATACGAATTTCATACAATTAATGGAACCTATTATAAGCATTATTCAGGCCAAATTTGGTTGAAAAGCCACGATAGGGTTGCCAGCTATTGTTGGTTTTGTGTTTGTTTGCAATATCTTTATTAAGCGGTTTTATCTCAGAAATTTTAATTGGTAATGATATTGTAGTGACAATAAAAAAAAATTTCAAAATTTAGTGAAATAAGCAACTGATAACGAATATAATTAACAAGTGTTTTTCTTTCATAAACTTTGAAACCCATGCCAGTGGTAATATCTGAAACCTTCTACCATATGAGTTATAATGCATTCTTGAGACCAAAGTAAAACGTGGCATTTGAAACAGTTTGGCCGTAATAAGCAGCTCATGTGGTGGAATATGCACTCAAAACCTGCACGATTCTTCTACTGTTCTTCGAACATTAGTGTTTCTAGCGGTTCAGGTGCGCTAGAGTTTTTTCTATTGCAGTTTGCTGTCCGTCGGTAAAATCTGAATTTTCCTCTTCTTAGTCGGGCTCTTTTAAGGCGGTTCTTCTTATATCTCGTATTTTCAAGGTTTTTTGATATTATACTCATGAGCATTTTCAAGTTTGTACTTTTGAAACTTTGGCTCCTCTTTGTGTCGACCTGACTTGTAATTTTAATTGAACTCTTGCTTCTTTACCTCTGTATATTCTTCTCTGCTCGTATTTATCTTCTCTGTAGTTTCTCTCTTGGCTTTATCAATTCGTTTTTATTATAGCTGTGTTTAATGAGCACGAAAAAAAGGCAGAGCATCTCAAGGCAAGTTATAGTAGTGCGGCTGTCAAAAAAAGTCGAGCAAACCAGAGCAATTGAGAGGCAGAAAAAAGTCGAGCAAGTGAGAGCAGCTGAGAGGCAATTCTCAAAATTCGTTACTTGTCAGAAGGTCAACCTGTCAATTCACTAACAAAAAACTACACTTCAGTAACAATTTTTTGTCGAAAGTCGGTTCCGTGACAGTTGGAAAACAGCTGGTTGCTTGCTCGAACTTGCTCTCCCAAAAAAGGAGAGTAAAAATCGTTTTCTAAAGTGCTCTAGTTCAACTAAGAGCAGACTCATGAAACACAAATCAGAGAAACTTCGGGCAAGTTAGAGCAGCCGAATTGCTCGTTAAACACATTTCGATGAGATATCTCAACCTAGCTCAACCTAGAGCAGCTCATTAAACACAGCTTATATTATGGTCGATGCGAAATTCCTGAGCCTCGATGAGAGTGGTTCTAATCGCCGTGTGACTATTTGGTTTAGCTTAGTGATAATCTATTTCCTCCTGCTTGAGAAACTCTTTCAGATTTATTATATTGAATTCATTATCAACACTGATTTTTTTTATTTTCCCTTTCATTGCTAAAAACTGTGTCATTTTCTCGGCAATAGTTTGACTGTTTTAGTCTTCTCAGTGAAACCTAGTAGTGTGTTTTGAAAACTTGTTACTGGCATTAATGAAGACATATTTTGCAGATAGAAAAGATGTCTACATGAGCAACCTCATTGATCGTTGAAGGAGTTTCTGAGAGATTACACTAATTTTAGATCGGGTTGCAATCGTATTTGGCCGCCAAACAAATGTCGCAATTATTGACGATTTTGTGAAATGCTTTCTTTAATTTTGGATTTAATATTAAACTTTTGATACCCTCGTAAAAAGGAATTATTCCGGAGTGGTCCAGTTCTTTTTTGTGGAAAAGAGAAATATAATTGTTCAACTCCTCCTCATTTTCGATATGAGTAGCAAAGAAACTTCATTTCATAAATTTTATCGATTGATTATTTCGAAAAAGTTCTATTATTACTTGCTGCTCCTTGTTAAACTCGTGGTCATTAAATGCAGAGTAGATTCTAATTTTCTCTTTTGTAATATATCTCCTCAGAATGTCATTAACATTCCCATTATCCATTTAATCAATATCTATTTTTACTGATTTTCGAAGAAAATTAGTATTAAACTCGTTACGCCGAAATTCATATTTCTTTATATATATATATATATATATATATATATATATATATATATATATATATATAAATATATATATAAATATATATATATATATATATATATATATATATATATATATATATATTTATATATATATATATATATATATATATATATATATACATATATATATATATATATATATATATATATATATATATATATATATATATATATAAATATATATATATATATATATATATATATATATATATATATATATATATATATATATATATATATATATATATATATATATCTATATATATATCTATATATATATATATATATATATATATATATATATATATATATATATATGTATATATATATAAATATATGTATATATATATATATATATATATATATATATATATCTATCTATATATATATATATATATATATATATATATATATATATATATATATATATATATATATATATATATATATATATATATATATATATATATATCGAAAAAGTTCTATTATTACTTGCTGCTACTTGTTAAACTCGTGGTCATTAAGTGCAGAGTAGATTCCAATTTTCCCTTTTGTAATATATCTCCTCAGAATGTCATTAACATTCCCATTATCCATTTAATCAATATCTATTTTACTCATTTTTCACCAATTCATATTTATTTATATATATATATATATATATATATATATATATATATATATATATATATATATATATATATATATATATATATATATATATATATATATATCTATATATATATATATATATATATATATATATATATATTTATATATATATATATATATATATATATATATATATATATATATATATATAAATATATATGTATATATATATAGTGAGTAAGTAAAAATATTTTATTATTATAATTATTTTTGTTAATACAAGTTCAAATTCAAGTGATACAGACTAGTGTCTTTACAAACTACATTTATCAAAATCTAGCTCATGCTGTATTTAATTTTTAACAATTTGTAGAGTAATTTCACAAAGAAAACATTCAAAGAATACAAAAACTTTGTATATGAATAAACTTAAATCTACTACTGAAATCTACTTAATACTATTGTTCCTAGAGCCTAAATTTGCATTAAGCAGGAGTGTTTGATGAGACAAATGCAAGGAGAGGGTTGTTTATGCATAAAATTTTTCTGTGAAAAGTAATGGATCTTCTTTTAATCAATTCAACTACTGTAATCACGTTGGCGATACGATGAAGTGAGTATGTTGAAAAGTGCCAGGGCTTATTAAGTATGATTTTCAGGTATTTGTTCTGCATTATCTGAAGCTTCTTTATATGGGACGCGGCGCAACAGCTCCAGACAGGAGACCCATATGAAATAATTGGTTGAATCCCAGCTCTATAAATGAGCAACTTATTACTCTTTGGGAGAAAATAATTTCTATTTATTAGTGGGCATAAGGTTTTGATGGACATAGAAATTTTGTTGCAGATTTCATTAACATGATTTTTAAATGATAGCTTGCGATCAAGGATCATACCGAGATACTTGAAATCTTGGTTCCAGGGAATATCTTGCCCCAAGAAGTTGAGCGGGCTAATAAAGTTTCTCAAGTGTATTTTCTAGAATACTCTTAATTTTGTCAGGGTGATAGTCACTAGTAAATAAACAAGTATCATCTGCAAAAGTTGCTATTTCGCACATAGAATCTATTGGAATATCAGCAGTGTATATGTTGAAAAGCGTGGGACTTAGAACTGCTCCTTGTGGAACACCCGCGGGGATGGGAAAATTAGACGAAAAACTATTCTTAATTTTCACCTTAAATGTACGCGTTGTGAGAAAAGAATCAATAAGTTTAATAAGATAGTAGGGGAATGAAAATAAATGAAGTTTGTAAATAAGACCGCGGTGCCAAACAGTATCAAATGCTTTTTCGATATCCAGAGTCACAAGACCCACTGACTTTTTCTCGTTAAGTGATTTTCTGATATTTTGTGAAACTCTATGCAATTGGTGAGCAGTAGAATACTTTTGCCTGAATCCGAACTGAAAATCGGGTATAACCTTTCTGGTTCCACAAAATGTTTGTATTCTCAATAGAATAATTATCTTAAAAACTTTACTTAACGTAGGAAGTAAGCTGATTGGGCGAAAATCTTTAACCGTCCCCGTAGATTTACCTGGCTTCTTTATTGGTAACACGATAGCTATTTTCCATGCTTCTGGATAGTAGCACAGCTTCAGGCAGGCATTGAAAATAAATGTAATCAGTACAATCGCTTTCCTGGATAAGTTCTTAAGTGCTAAATTTGGAATTCTATCATCGCCAGGAGCTTTACGATTTTTAAGACTTTTGATTACAGTGATTACGTCTTTGGGTTTACATAAAAATTTTTTTAAATCCTGCTCCTGAGCAGGGAGATTATTATAGATATTATCAACCATGCCGGAGGTTATCGTGGTTCCCATGTGGCTAGTGGTGTTATGGACATCATGAAAATATTTCGCAAGAGCTTCAGCTTTATCTACGTCACGGCAAATTACCTTACTCTCGTTTTCAATAAATAGTATTAAAGTCGTTTCGCCGAAAATTCATATTTCTTTATATATATATATATATATATTTATATATATATATATATATATATATATATATATATATATATATATATATATATATATATATATATATATATATATATATATAAATATATATAATATATATATATATATATATATATATATATATATATATATATATCTATATATATATATATATATATATATATATATATCTATATATATATATATATATATATATATATATCAGCAAAATGGGTAAGGGAGATAATCTCTGGAGTGGTCAATCTGATTGAGCTGAAATTTTCGGAGGACGTAGATTTATATAATAGGTAGGTCCATGATTTCTTTAATTCATTCTTTATTTTAAAATTCTTTAATTTTAAACATTTTGGTGGCGGCGAGCGTTTTAGTGAATTTTGAGGTACTCCTATATTTCCAAGCAGTGTAAATTTTTGTCACAATAAATGTTTGGGAATGAAAACTTATTATGTTTTAAGCTTGGCTATGTTAAACAGTTGGAAATTTTGAGCCGTGTGTGGACGCAGCGTGCCTAAAAGTAGGCAAGGATTTTTTTTCAAATTTTGATTTGTCATTGCTTCTGACAAAAACATTGGATTACCGTCAAATATGCAGAACGTATTGATGTTGAGCAAGATTTAACACACATTGTTCTGGAATGAAAAGGAAAAATGAAACGGCTTGTTTATTCTTACAATCAAAACAGAACACACTTTATTCTCTACATTTGTACATTATTTATATCATTTTAATTTTATCGTGCATCATCTATTATTGCTGACTTAAAGCTGTTGCCGCATTCTTGAAATCGACTTGCTAATGTAAGTTTATTGATTTTTCCGCAATTAGGTCAGCAATTTTGCTGATCAACGGATTTGTTGAATGCAGTAAACGGTTGACCGTGTGGAATTCGCTGAAGCGTTGATGAGTAGATATGTTGTGCTGGTCAGTGGTTGTTGGCCGATGAACTTGATGCTGATGAATAGTTGTGTTGTTCTGGTTAGTATGTTTTGTTGATGAACATTACCGCCCGCCACGAACCTTACGAAGTTCTTAATTAGTAGACGATGTAGGCCGGTCGTACTAGGTTGTTTGTCGTTGCTTTTGGGGTAATATTTATATTCATTCGTTAACGTTGAATCAAGATGAGGCCTGTAGTGATAGTTATCAAAGTGATGACGACCGAAAGACTGATACTCGTTCCGTGTTGTCGGATAAATGACCAAGAGATTGCTTGATATTCTTCCACCATTGTTTGTTCGTGTTCAACATATGCTCCGAAGGATTCATCAGCTTTGATGATTGCTGGTGCTGTGAGCTGAGGAATAGATTTTAGTTTTAAGCTTTGATTTGGGGCAGGTGAGTGCGGAAGGATATAAATAGCGAAGTTTCTCATGGATGCAACCCAGGTAGCAGTGAACAGTGAGTTTTCGACTCTAAGACTGCAATCTTGTGAAAGTCTAACGACTCCTGTTCCGTTGAGAATAATATTTTCGCGGTTACCGTGGCAAACAGCCTGGTCAGGGGCCACTGTTGGTGTTGCAAACATCCAAGAGTTGGCATTGTATAGCTGTTTCCATATGATGATGTGCGATTTGAAAACATGTATTGGACATGGTTTTCTACCAAATACCTTATGCATTTCGTTGATGATGCAGTTGGGTTTTGAATTGACGTCGTATAGCACACTCATGTCCCCAAGATATTGATCAGTTTTGATTTTGAAAAGGTCCTGCGATGAAGCTTGAAAATATTGCTGAAGGTTGTAGTTTACGCCCAATATTGTCGATTGGATGTCATAGGTTTGAAAAGTGTTGTTTCCGGTGCTGAATGGGACTGGTGTACGTTTTATTAGATCGTAAGGGCACGTATCTATGATAGGAAGAAACGCCAGTAGCTTCAAATGGTTGTCATCAGAGTCGATTTGTGTTGGCTCCATTGTCTGATATGCAATCTGCAAATGATCTGGAAGTAGCGTTCAAGTGTGGTTGATGTCTTGTATAGCGTTGTTTATATTGATGCAGTCCCAGATGCTTGAGCGTGATGATATGCTGGACAATAGACTGGAATATTTATGGTAGACTTCATCTAAATAGTTTTCTGCTTGTTTGAAGATAGCCAGCAAATGAATGTTGACCTTGTTGTGGTCAAATGTCTTATACCAACTGCTGAATTTATTGATGCGGTCTAAACTTCTTTGGAGCTGGACTTGAAACCAATTTAGTTGCGTGTTGATCCTTCCTGACGTACTGTTCAAGGTTGTCGTAGCCTTTAGCATTAATTTTGTTTGGCTGTCCACGGAACGAATAATTTTCTTCTGATTGTCAGACAAACCTTTGATATCTTCGTAGACTGCGTCATTCACACCAAAAACAGCTGTCAACAGAGTTCCAAGCACACCTCGTTTTTTCCTGTTGTGGACATCATTTTGTGAATGATTTCATCCCTGTATTCTTCTTAGTGTTTTACTAATTCTCAGCAACCAATTTTGGTTGCTGCACTTGAGCTGCCTTGGCAAAAATTGCGACATTTGGTTATAACGGTCTCTACAGCAGTCAAGTCATACTTTACATTCTCCCAGGGAAGTTAAAGTTGCATTTCCAGCGCTCCTCTGTGAATTCGTGCAGTTCCGAAGTGTTCAATGTAGAATCCAGTTGTTAGTTGGGTGATTGTAACGTTACTCTTAACTGGTGGAAGTACACAGGACACCACTAGCAAAGAAAGCAGCAGGCGGGACGCTAGTGTTGGAGTGTGCGGCTTTTCTGATTTTGGTTTCTTTGAGTAATTTGACAAATATTCAGACAATGTGTCTCCTATTGGCGCGATTTTGATTCTTTTCCTCTTATTTGTCTTTCTACTTGCTAGCATTGAGCCCGTCTGGGGTGATTGCTTAGGCTCTTCTGGTGGAGTGTCAGGACTCGAATTGGCAAATGGTAACCGACAGATATTGGTTCTGTTCTCTGTTTTTTCCTAGTTTCAAATTACATCTACGTCGTCAGTGGCCAACCAGTACAAGACAATGGTCGGTCACTGCGACGGCTATTAGCCCTACTTGGTGGTGGTTACATTCTGTTACCTGCTAGACTGAGTGGTGGTTTTCGCGAACTAAACGAGAGCTATATGGGAGCAGCCTTTTTCACTTTTTCCTTTTTTTTTTTGAACGATTCGGGTCATGGCCTACGTCGAACCTACCCTCACGTGATCCCTGCCGGGCGTTAGAAGATTGACGCGTATCTGTTACCAAGTTGTTACCACGTAACAGCTCCTCCTTTATCAGAAAAGGATTTCCCGGAAATCCGTTCACGCGTACCGACCCCGCGTTTACTTACCCCCCCTACGATCTTCCACGATTTGAGATTGCGCCCACGTACTACCAGCTATCTATGGGTTTGAACTTGTTTCAATTGTTCTGCGGAGGTAATTGCAATCCTAACCTACAGTCCCAATTCCGAACTAGTCCCAATTCCGACCTAGTCCCAATTCTCCTTAGTCTATTGTATATCTCCGCAGGTTAGTTCTAATCGCCTCCAGAGCTAATCTTAATTTGGGTCATAATTTCTATTGTGCCCCAGTATACGTGCTTCCTTCCTCTTCTCTACTAAAAAAGTGCCCCAGTATACGTGCTTCCTTCCTCTTTCAACTAAAATTCCCCTTTTCCATTACTAACCCTGACCACATTCTGAGAATTCCATTAGTATGAGAATTCCATTAGTATTCTTCAAATTTATATTTTAGCTTCACTATCGAAATCGTCCGAAGAGGGAGGGCGGCAGAATAATATTCGCCCATTAGACCAGTCGGGTAGTCCTAAGCCCCATAATGCCTTTCTAACGCCCAGGAGGGGGCAGTCCGCGCCATCAAGAAAAGGGAAGAAAGAAAACCATCTAGAAAGACTAACCAAAACAAGAAGAGGTGCCGGAACTGGCAAATGGATTTGTTTGAAGTGGTATAATGATACACTGAGGAATCATGACAACTGAGGTATAAGAATAAAGTACATTTCTGCATGCCGTATATTAAGCTTAACCTCTAGACTTAAGATTAATACGGTAGATTGTTTTCCATAAAACTGATGTTAGCTTTAGGTGTGTATATATATACAGATTCGGATTCAGGATTTTCTCTCGTACCGGGCCATCAGGTGGCTGCCTATTCAACGTAAGGTTTTAAATCTTTCGCGTGCCATACCCCTGCTTCCTTGCCACTGTTGTCTACCAATAGGTAAGTCCATCCCGACACTCTTTTGCGAATCCAGAAAGGGCCAATGTATTCCGGCGCCAGCTTTGCGGAGTAATACTTCGCCGCATCCGAGAGGGTGTAATTTTTTCGCCACACGGCCTCTCTCTCCACGAACGTGACGTCCCGCCGCCGCAGATTATATCGTTGGGCGCTCTGCCTTGCGGCGTGTTTCATGCGCTCCAATACATCCGAGCGTACTTTGGCGAGTTCCTGGCTTGTGGGGGATTTAAAGCTGTGAATTTTATTCTGGTTCCATAGGACTCCGCTAGGTGTTTCAGCACGTTTCCCCGAAACTGAACGCCGTTATCACAGACCAGCCATTTTGGTGCCCCAAAAAGTAGAAAGACTTGTTCCTCTAAAATCTTACACACGGCAGGTGCGGTTGCCCTTCGCAATGGAAATAGCGAAGGGCAACCGCACTTACTCACATAATCCAGTACGAAGAGTATAAAGACATGCCCTTGTTTCGATCGCGGTAATGGGCCCACTAGGTCCACGCACACCATCTCCCATGGTTGCTGTGGTTCTCCACTCCTAGTGACCATGTAGCTGGCCGGAGCTCTCCTCTCCACCTTAGTGGCCTGGCATACCTTGCACCTTTTCACATATCGTGTCACATCAGCCGACATCTTGGGCCAATAATATCTTTCCGCAAGTCTACCCAACGTGCGACTCGCACCCATGTGTCCAGCCTTTGGATCATCGTGGCACCGGAACATTACCTCCATTCTCCCCACCTTCGGCACCACTCGCTTCCATGCTTCTGCTCCCTCTAGCTCGGGATACCGTCCAGGCACATGCTTCCATAGTACGTTGTCCCTCACCCGCCAATCCGCATAGCGTTCGGCCGTTTGTACTACCTTCTGCTTCATGGCCTTGTACCACGAATCCTCTACCGTCTCTATAGTTGCTAGCTCCCCTCCAGGCATTAATTGTGACAACGCATCGGGTACCAAATGCTCCTTTCCTTTACGGTGAACAAATTCCAAAAGGATATTGTTGGAGGCGTACCGCCCACCTGGCCAGTCGTCCCGTCGGATCCTTCAGATTACTCATCCATACCAGTGAGTAGTGATCCGTAACTACGGAGAAGCGTGCTCCCTCTACGTACGGTCGCAACTTCTCTACGGCCCACAGTACAGCAAGACACTCTTTCTCTGTAGTAGTATCCGAGACTACGTATCCGAGATATTTTACTTGTGGCCGACAGAACTCGCATTTGTCCCTAGAAACTTTCAACCCATCTTGCCGCCAGCGTCTGAATACTTCCCTCAATATCTCCAGGTGTTTGGTAAAGTCTTGTGTCACAACGATGATATCATCGAGATATGTAAAGACATATGGTGTTACGGCTCACAGATTTTTTCTTAAAAATAAAAAAAATAAAAAAATCCTCCACCGTCCTCCCAGAGGGAGTACGATGGGGATGGTTCGCGAATCACGGCTCTCGGAATTTTACATGAAGCGTAATAAACCAACATATTGTGATTTAAGGAGAGTTTAAAATAAAATTTTCTATTTAATTGAATATCAGTATGTATAGCGATAAGACAATTTAGTTGTAAGTTGGATAGCTACGAGTTCGCGAAGTCGCAACGGAGGCGCCAGATGAAGGCCAGGGCCGGCATTGCAGATGAACGCACGGCAAAGTGACGCGTGTGTCAGGCATCGGGGATCAACATTCCTGACCTACGACAATATTTGACCCACTTTCATGTGGTTGGCGACCGCCGCGACGGATATGGCTGAGTTCGTAACGGACGTATAGTCGGGCCGACGATAAAGCATGCAAATGCACTTGCGGCGGAACTTTCGGGGCTCCCAGAATGCGCCCCAGAATCACGGGGAGCAGGCGACCTACAACGCATTTCGTTTTATCTACGGACACATACCCAACACTAGCACTGAAAACATCACCACTGATCCGACACCGTGACTTTTCATTCCCTGCGATCGTACTACTTACCAACATCGTTGAAGGGACTTGAGCCCGATCTACGCCATCCAATACGCCGCGTCCTGCTCTCGATATCAATAATTCGCACTTAACCGTCCCATGAGTTCGTAGCGCCAAGTGAATAATATTTCACGTCGATTGAATTTGACGTAGAGAAAACGTCAACAAATTGTCATCGGACAGCTGGGACAGTGTTGAGTTGAGTTGTGGGCCGTGTGTTGAATAGCGAATTCAGCACTCTGGCGCGTGAAATTGCAAAGGTGAACACGCCCAACGGATTTTGAAAATCCCGCTGCCGCCAAATAGTTTTCCTGCGGGCGAGATGATGAAAAAAGACCCTCTTTTATGGCGATCAGGGTGAGTGATTGGACGTGCATCAGGAAGCGAAAACTTGAATCGATTTCTTCTTTCCTACATATTTTTTCGGCTGGTATTTGGGACGAGCGTGAGCAAGGAGAATAAACCAGAAGACGAGGAGTAGTTCTTTTTGGCGCCGGGAGTTTTTGGAGAATAGCATCTAAAAAAAAGGCAACATCGCTTAGACAGGGGACGGCCGCATACGTTGATTGAATAGAACGAGCGAAATCAGATACAACTCGAACGATTTTGATTGCGAAGCGCCTGGAGTCACGAACGGCAGAATTGATTGCGTCGCGATTGTGGAGGAGACCCGATTGAGGACGAGTGGCTGTAAGATCCAGGTAGTGTGCACACTTAGATTAAGTAGCAAATAAGATATTTTAGAGCGCTATTTTTTTTTATTTCGATAAAGTGTACGATTGTTTAACGTAGAAGCGAATAATGGTATTTGCAATAACAGTGTATTGATGGAAATGAGAGGGTTTTGATTCAGTTTCGGAGTAAAACGGGTTATAAAATCCGATAGAAGCATCTTAGATACGATTTGTTTTGAAACCGGTGAGTTATTTCGTTAAAACGGTCGCGAAGTGTAAAAGGGCATAACGTCGCCGACTTCTCGCTTCAGAGCGACGTCCACGAAGCAATTTCGGGGTTCGAAGCGAGTGGCGCCCGAACCACCCCATCTCCGGTGAGTCAGCCCCCCGAAATTGCTCCTTTGGGTTCAGTCAGGAACCCATAGGTTTTCTTGTGATACTTTTCGACAGTTAACTGTAACAAATTGGCGCCCAACGTGGGGCAATAACGGTGAATAACGGGGAAATCGGTATACAACGGTGCTCGGAAAATTTTTCGTTTACCAAGTCCCAAATTGTGGGAAGGCACGGGTCGAAGAAAAATCGTACCTTTAGATTCGAAATCGTTGGAAAATACTAATCTATCGCGAAATTCGGAAATCAGATTTGGAATTGAGTTTACCGTGTGTTAATTTTTTTGAAATTGAATTGATCGTAGTTACGTTGGGATTATCATTTGTATTGCCATTTATAATTGTACGAGAATATCCATTGCACGCAAAACTTGCAGCTGGATTTACTGCATGATTTACCTTATATAACCTAATCTACTGGATATTTTGATCATTATGAATATAAAATAATATCTATACTTGAATTCTGATGAATTAATGAGTGGGAGTGATTGTGTTTAGTGACGGATTTTTATAAGAGTGTGTAGCGTGTGTCGGTTCCAGATAATACATAGAAGTGCGGATATTCGAGGCGAATTTCGTGAGAGAGCGAATGGTGAGGCTGCTGAGCCCGACAGTATAGCGGGGCGAAGTAACGGCAGGTTATTTTTTTTTAGATAAAGTATTTTCGTTATTAGTAAAGTTTCAGGAGGGATTTTCTTTTACTTGCTGAATTTTCTTTCTACTTGCTGAATTTTATCGAGTGTTTTATTGAGTTTTGTTAGGTTTTGGCTCCAAATATTCTATTCTATCTAATTTGGCTCTTGCAGCGATTCGGTTACCTGAATATTAATATTTTCAAATACCTTCTAGCACCTAAGCATAGCCAGAGCGGCGTTACAGCCTACTGAACGTTTTTTTATACATACGGGTATTTCAGAGGCTGGGCAGGGTAATGAAGATCTTGGTGGACCGGTTGAATAGGGACGAGCTCTCTTATGAGCTCGCCATCCGTGGTTTTCCGTCGGACACGGTGGAAAATATGCGGAAAACGCTGAGGGCGACCCTGAAAGCGGAGACTGCGTTGGATACCTCATACGTACAGGCCAAGTATCCGTACAGCTACGAGACCGATTATGCGGAATTGGAGGCCAAGGCATTGGAGGTCGAGGAGTTGGTCGCGAGAGTGTCGCGAGAGAGTGCCGCTTCTGATTTCCTAAAAACAAAGGTGAAAATTGAGTTTGCGTTCCGTCGACTGGGGAACATGCAGGCAGTCACCAAGGAACAAAAACACGGCGCGAAGGGACTGCTGAACCGTTTCATTTTGGCGATGGGAACATTTGTGTCCAAAACTGAAGAGGCGAGCGAGGACGAAGAGGAACTGGTTGATGTCGGTCGTACATCGGTCATCCCAGTGGAGGTTAGAGCTCCGGGTCTGGCAGAGGTGGCGAAATGGAGTTTAAAGTTTAGTGGAGACTCTTCTGGCTCGGTAAACGCGTTTCTCGAGCGTGTCGAGGAGCTACGGCAAGCGAGGGGACTCACCAAGACACAGTTGTTTAGAAAAGCTGTTGATTTGTTTGACTCAAGGGCTCTAATATGGTTTCGCGCAAATCGCAACCTGGTGTCATCTTGGGATGAGCTGGTTACTGAGCTCAAAGCGGAATTCCTGCCCTCAGATTATGAGGATCGTCTATGGGACGAAATTCGCAGGCGCACACAAGGCGAAAACGAGTCTGTTGGAGTATATGTGGCAGTTATGGAGCGCCTGTTTAGCCGACTGAGGTCGAGTTGCTCAGAGGAAGAAAAGCTGCGCACGTTGCGGCGAAATATAGCTCCGTTCTACCAGCAGCAATTGTCTCTTAAGTAGGTTACATCAATTGCGGACTATGTGAGGATAGGTCGTACCCTAGATGCTACCAGAGCATCGGTAGTGGCATTCGTGCCGCCCACTACGCGGACTAGGCGCTGTTTGGAGCCGGATTTGGCGTACGTGGGAGCGGAAGACGTTGATCGAGTCGCCTCTATGTCGAGTGGAACGCGCATCCAATGTTGGAACTGCAAGCGAGACGGACACATGTCAAGGGAATGCCCGGAGCCGCGAAGATGTTTTGGATGCGGTCGCCAAGGGGTAATGCGGTCGGCATGCCCGAACTGCCAGTCGAGAGCTAATAACCGGGAAAATCAGTCACGGCCGAATCCTCCGGTTGCGGGAAACGGGCGTCGTGTTCGCTAGGTGGTCGAGCGAGCACCATAAGGAGGCCGCGCCAGGAAGATCTACAGCCGAAAGTGGATTATGCTCTCGTCAGTACCAGTCAAGACAGCCGTCCGCACCTGCAGGTGGAGATAGAGGATTGCGTCATGGAGGGACTGTTAGACTCGGGAGCGAGTAGGACGATTATCGGAGGGACAGGATGGTCTCGGTTGAAAGCGAAAGGTGTAAAGTTGAACAAAAATGGAATTGGTGAAGTTCGCCTGGCGAATGGCATGATGTGCTCGGTATTGGGAGCTGTGCAAGTGAAGTTTTCATTGAACGGTCGGGAGCATAATTTGGAATCATTGGTGGTACCGTCGATTTCCCAAGAAGTGGTCTTAGGGATAGACTTCTGGAAGTGTTTTGGGGTGGTGCTCGATATGAAGGGTAGGCAATGGACGTCCATTGCGCCTGCAGAGCTGGTTACTGGAGGGGCACTTCGAGGCCGAGATTTTTTGTCTGTTGAGGAGGCCGAGGCTTTGTCGAGATTGTTGGAGGAGCAATTCGGTTTGATGGGAGAAGGGCTGGGTCGGGCTAAATCCGTTGAACATGTTATCAAAACGTCGGCGGCCCCTAGTAAACAACGATACTACCCGGTCTCACCTGCGGTACAGCGGCAGATTAATAAGGAGCTAGATGACATGATACAGATGGGGGTGGTTGAGCCCTCGTCTAGTCCGTGGTCATCTCCTATCCTACTAGTACGCAAAAAGGACGGCTCGTTTAGGTTTTGCGTATATTTTCGTAAGGTCAACGCGGTATCGGAAAAAGATGCGTATCCTCTTCCATATATCTCGAATACTTTGGACAAGTTGAGAAATGCCAAGTATTTATCAACTCTAGATGTCAAGTCGGCATATTGGCAAGTCCCGATGGCAGAGGGTTCGCGACAATTTACGGCGTTCACCGTGCCCGGAAGAGGACTTTTTCATTTTCTGCGAATGCCCTTTGGGCTGCACAACTCTGGAGCAACATGGCAGCGTCTCATCGATACCGTTCTCGGTTCAACGTTAGAACCTTTCGTATTCACCTACCTCGACGACATAATCATTGTGACAGAAACGTTTGAAAAACATATACAGAGATCCTCCAAGAAGTTTTCTCGATACTGAGGGAGGAGGGTTTACGACTCTCTAAAGAAAAGTGCCAGTTCTGCAGGGCACAACTAAAGTATTTGGGCTACGTTATCGACGTAGAGGGCCTCAGGGTAGATCCTGAGAAGGTGTCAGTGGTGAACGTATTTCCTCGTCCAAATTCCGTAAAACAGGTTCGCCAACTCCTCGGGATGGTATCCTGGTACCGTCGTTTCATCCCTGGTCATGCGACGATGGTGGCTCCATTAAGCGACTTGTTGAAGAAGGGTCGCAAGTTCGTATGGTCCAAGGAGTGCGAGGAGGCGTTCGAAATGTGCAAGCACAAGCTTACGACGGCGCCGGTATTGGCATGCCCGGACTTCGATCTGCCGTTCAAGGTGCAAACGGATGCATCGGACGTAGGCATCGGAGCAGTGTTGAGCCAAGCTCATGCTTCCGGTGAGAAGGTCATATGCTATCTGAGCAGGGCATTGTCGAATCAGGAAAGGAAATATTCTGTGACCGAACGAGAATGCTTGGCAGTGCTGTGGGCGGTCGATAAATTTCGGCCCTACATAGAGGGGACACACTTCTATGACATAACTGACCACCATTCCCTGGTCTGGCTGAATAACCTCAAGGACCCTACGGGCAGATTGGCTAGATGGGCAGTGAGGTTACAACAGTTTGACTTCAAAGTAATCCATCGGAAAGGAAAAGAACATTTGGTGCCGGACGCACTTTCACGAGCCATAGTCAATGTTGATAGTGTAGATACCCCTCAAGTTTCAGAGCGTTGGTATTTGGGTATGATAGGGAAGGTGAGGGAGGACCCCGACAGGTACGAGAGCTAAAAGGTCGTGGGAGACACGCTGTGGAAACAACTGCCTGATCGCAAGCAAAAGGGGGGAAATACGAACGGTTGGAAGAGTGTTGTGCCAAAATCAGAGCGGGGAGATATCCTCAAACGGTGTCATGATGATCCAAAGGCGGGACACATGGGGTTTGCCCGAACGGTGGGTCGAGTCGCGCAGAGTTTTTATTGGCCACAAATGCGGGCGGATATCCGCAAGTATGTGAGATCCTGCAAGGTGTGTCAGTCGTGCAAGGTGGAGCGGAAAGCACCGAGAGGTTTGATGTCCAGTAGGGCTGGTGAGGCAAGAACCCCGTGGGAGATGATTTGCATAGACCTGGTGGGGCCGTTACCCAGATCGACATGAGGGTACTCATATATCCTGACGATTCTCAACTACGTGACCAAGTATTCGGTCATACTACCGCTACGGACAGCTACCGCGTTGGCTATCTTCCGATTATTGGAGGAAAATGTCCTTCTGGTCTACGGAGTACCAAGAATTATAGTATGTGATAATGGGGTCCAATTCACTGGCAAACAATTTCGGAAAGCGGTAGAAGAATATGGAGCGCGGGTGAGCTATACCGCTCTCTATCACCCTCAGGCTAATCCGACCGAGCGACGTAACCAGGACATGTATGCTACGGTGCTACGTTGCCGACAACCACCATTCGTGGGACCTTTACTTGGCAAAAATTGCGTGTGCCCTGCGCACTTATCGACATGAAGTAACGTGTTACTCTCCTTACTTCCTGAATTTCGGGAGGGATATGGTGACCTTCAGGGAAGAGTTGGAGCCCCCAGGGGGTGGGCAGACGGATTTCTCCCCAACGAAGAACGCGGAGACCTTGGAGGCGATCCGCAAGGAAGTTGTGCTAAGAATGCGAAATGCAGCAAAGTCGAGCCAGGGACGTTACGATTTACGCCGAAGAGATGATACTTTCCAGGTCGGGGACTCCGTGTGGAAGACAAATTATGTCCTGTCCGATGCCGCGAAAAATTTTGCAGCGAAATTGGCTCCCACGTTTATAGGACCCTACCGGATTAAAAGTAAAACATCGCCGTGGACCTTTGAGTTGATAGACGCGAAGGGGAAGCCCGCGGGGAACTGGCACGCGAAGGATCTCAAACCGTACATCGAAGGCGAGGATAGTTAGCAGAGCGAAAGATGAACGGCGGACCATACCTCAGACATTAATATGATCAATATATTGGAATGGTATATATATATATATACATATATATATATATATATATATATATATATATATATATATATATATATATATATATATATATATATATATATATATATATATATATATATATATATATATATAATAGAATATAAGAATGGTATATATATATTATAAGAATGGTGTACCGAGGGTGAAATTACTTAAGAGCTATGGATATTCATAACTGGGTTAGGGAAGATTAGTGTTAGGTTAATCTAAGCTTATGGTAAGTGGTTAAATAAACAATCGGGAATAAACCTGTAAATAGAAAGGGGTTAGCTGGGGTAAGTGATCCCGGAACCAAACAAAAAAAACTCTAGCGCACCTGAACCGCTAGAAACACTAATGTTCGAAGAACAGTAGAAGAATCGAGCAGGTTTTGAGTGCATATTCCACCACATGTGCTGCTTATTACGGCCAAACTGTTTCAAATACCACGTGTTACTTTCGTCTCAAGAATGCATTATAACTCATATGGTGGAAGGTTTCAGATATTACCACTGGCATGAATTTCAACGTTTATGAGAGCAAAACACGGGTTAATTATATTCGTTATCAGTTGCTTATTTCACATAATTTTGAAAGCAGCATCTTATATAACATCAATGAAGAAAATGCTCAGTGCCTGCAGCACTGTAACTGAAGTTGGTGTTTGGGGCTGCGATCCAAAAAATTTGCAGAACTTTGCGAATTGTAACATCGGTTATTTATTTTCATTGTAAATGTTTCCGGTATGTATACTAACTGTAAGCATTTATTGATACAAAAGTAGCACAACCGACTCGTGCTGGCAACCTTTCGCCAGTATCAAAGCCAAAAATATATCAAATCTGCTTCACGTTGTTTAATTACATTCGAAGTTATAGGAGTATAAAGAAATTTAGGGTTACCTGCAGCGAGTTTTTTCAAATGATCGAAAGCTTAATATTTGCTGTTTATTGTCACTACAATATCATTACCATTTGAAAATTCTACGATAAAACCGCTTAATAAAGATATTGCAATTAAACACAAAACCAACAATAGCTGGCAACCCTATTGTGGCTTTTCAACCAAATTTGGCCTGAATAATGTTTATAACAAGTTTCATTAATTTTATGAAATTCGTATTGATTTCATGACTGCACTGGAAGTTATAGTGCAAAAAGTTTCATTTTCCTGAGCGAATTTTCAAAACCAAAGACACAAAAATTACCATAGCTGGCAGCACTAATCAAATTTTTCAACCAAATTTCCACCAAACAGAGATTAGAGTTAGGTTTAGCTACTGTGCCAATTTCATGAAAATCTGGTAACTTATTCACATTTCATAGGGCAAGAAGCAGTTTTTTTTCTTTGTAATTTTTCAAGATGGCACCACTGGCACAGACTTGCGCACAATTCAAAATCGCTTCTATCAAATCTGGTCTTACTTAAGTCCAATGCATTCTGCAAATTTTAGCTGTATCTGATTATTGGTTCGTAAGTTTCCGTGAATAGAAGTTTTTGATGCTAAAAATATAGGTTAACTGGGAGAGGGTTACCGTTCTTGTCCGACATGAAATTTCCAAAGTTTTATTTTGAACGTGTAGATATAACATAAGATTTATATACAGATTGATTTTATTGTAAGAAACGGACATTTTTTTGAATATTCGATGGTTTGAATGTTTTCACTTCCAAATTTTTTTTCTTCAAAATGAAGACACCAAAATTATCATAGCTGGCAGCTCCAACCGAATTTTTCAACCAAATTTCTACCAAACGTGGCTTAAAGTAAGGTCCAGCAATTGTGTGAGTTTCGTCAAAATCGAACGATTCAATCAGAATTTATAGGGCTAAAAACAGTTATCTTTTTTAGTGGTTTTTCAAGATGGCACCACTGGCACAGAATCGCCCGCATTTCAAAATCACTTCTATCAGACCTGGTCCTAATTAAGACCAATACATTCTGCAAATTTCAATTCATTCTGCTCATCGGATCGTGAGTTTCCGTGAACAGAAGTTTTTGATGCTAAAAATATAGGTAAATTGGGCAAGGGTTACCAGGCGTGCCCGTTATACCATATCTTTTTTACTAATGTTCGAAGAACATTAGTATTAAAATCGATTCGGCCAAAAATTCATATTTCTTTATATATATATATATATATATCATCAAAAAATTTCAGTGAGATAATCTCGGGAACGCGCCATCCGATTGAGCTGAAACTTTCAGGATACATTGGTGTATATGCAGAATAGGTCCAGGTCTCTTTAAATGTCAGTTATTGTTAACCTCTTGGCGCCGGCGGCCATTTAAGTGATATTTTTAATATACCTATTATTTCGTGCACAAATAATTTTCGCAAAAATAAAGTTAACGAAATAAATTTCGAACGTGTTTTACATATGAATCGGATAATGCTTTGGAATTTTTTAACCCTATGTGTGCGCTGGGTGCCTAAAAAGAGGACGGGAAAATTTAAAAATTTTTAAATTTCGATAACTTTTGACAGAGCTATTCAATCATTACGAAATTTTCAGGACATATTAATATTATTTAGTTGTAGATTTGTGTAGCTTTAAATTAGCGTGCTGGCAACCCTGTAGCTAGGGCAGGCAACGAAAGTGAAAACCTCCAAATCATCGTCTCTCTTGAAAAAATGCCGTTTCTTCAAAAAAAAGCCACTCATATATAAATCTTGTGCTTTGTTTACATAACCAAAAAAAAAAAAAAGATATGGTATAACGGGCACGCCTGGTAACCCTTGCCCAATTTACCTATATTTTTAGCATCAAAAACTTCTGTTCACGGAAACTCACGATCCGATGAGCAGAATGAATTGAAATTTGCAGAATGTATTGGTCTTAAATAGGACCAGGTCTGATAGAAGTGATTTTGAAATGCGGGCGATTCTGTGCCAGTGGTGCCATCTTGAAAAACCACTAAAAAAGATAACTGTTTTTAGCCCTATAAATTCTGATTGAATCGTTCGATTTTGACGAAACTCACACAATTGCTGGACCTTACTTTAAGCCACGTTTGGTAGAAATTTGGTTGAAAAATTCGGTTGGAGCTGCCAGCTATGATAATTTTGGTGTCTTCATTTTGAAAAAAAAAATTTGGAAGTGAAAACATTCAAACCATCGAATATTCACAAAAATCCGTTTCTTACAATAAAATCAATCTGTATATAAGTCTTATGTTATATCTACACGTTCAAAATAAAACTTTGGAAATTTCATGTCGGACAAGAACGGTAACCCTCTCCCAGTTAACTTATATTTTTAGCATCAAAAACTTCTATTCACGGAAACTCACGAACCAATAATCAGATACAGCTAAAATTTGCAGAATGCATTGGACTTAAGTAAGACCAGATTTGATAGAAGCGATTTTGAATTGTGCGCAAGTCTGTGCCAGTGGTGCCATCTTGAAAAATTACAAAGAAAAAAAACTGCTTCTTGCCCTATGAAATGTGAATAAGTTACCAGATTTTCATGAAATTGGCACAGTAGCTAAACCTAACCCTAATCTCTGTTGGTGGAAATTTGGTTGAAAAATTTGATTAGTGCTGCCAGCTATGGTAATTTTTGTGTCTTTGGTTTTGAAAATTCGCTCAGGAAAATGAAACATTTTGCACTATAACTTCCAGTGCAGTCATGAAATCAATACGAATTTCATACAATTAGTGAAACCTGTCATAAACATTATTCAGGCCAAATTTGGTTGAAAAGCCACAATAGGGTTGCCAGCTATTGTTGGTTTTGTGTTTAATTGCAATATCTTTATTAAGCGGTTTTATCGTAGAATTTTCAAATGGTAATGATATTGTAGTGACAATAAACAGCAAATATTAAGCTTTCGATCATTTGAAAAAACTCGCTGCAGGTAACCCTAAATTTCTTTATACTCCTATAACTTCGAATGTAATTAAACAACGTGAAGCAGATTTGATATATTTTTGGCTTTGATACTGGCGAAAGGTTGCCAGCACGAGTCGGTTGTGCTACTTTTGTATCAATAAATGCTTACAGTTAGTATACATACCGGAAACATTTACAATGAAAATAAATAACCGATGTTACAATTCGCAAAGTTCTGCAATTTTTTTGGATCGCAGCCCCAAACACCAACTTCAGTTACAGTGCTGCAGGCACTGAGCATTTTCTTCATTGATGTTATATGAGATGCTGCTTTCAAAATTATGTGAAATAAGCAACTGATAACGAATATAATTAACCCGTGTTTTGGTCTCATAAACGTTGAAATTCATGCCAGTGGTAATATCTGAAACCTTCCACCATATGAGTTATAATGCATTCTTGAGACGAAAGTAACACGTGGCATTTGAAACAGTTTGGCCGTAATAAGCAGCACATGTGGTGGAATATGCACTCAAAACCTGCTCGATTCTTCTACTGTTCTTCGAACATTAGTGTTTCTAGCGGTTCAGGTGCGCTAGAGTTTTTTTTTTTTTGGTTATGTAAACAAAGCACAAGATTTATATATGAGTGGCTTTTTTTTGAAGAAACGGCATTTTTTCAAGAGAGACGATGATTTGGAGGTTTTCACTTTCGTTGCCTGCCCTAGCTTCAGGGTTGCCAGCACGCTAATTTAAAGCTACACAAATCTACAACTAAATAATATTAATATGTCCTGAAATTTTCGTAATGATTGAAAAGCTCTGTCAAAAGTTATCGAAATTTAAAAATTTTTAAATTTTCCCGTCCTCTTTTTAGGCACCCAGCGCACACATAGGGTTAAAAAATTCCAAAGCATTATCTGATTCATATGTAAAACACGTTAGAAATTTATTTCGTTAACTTTATTTTTGCGAAAATTATTTGGGCACGAAATAATAGGTATATTAAAAATATCACTTAAATGGCCGCCGGCGCCAAAAGGTTAACAATAACTGACATTTAAAGATACGTGGACCTATTCTGCATATACACCAATGTATCCTGAAAGTTTCAGCTCAATCGGATGGCGCGTTCCCGAGATTATCTCACTGAAATTTTTTGATGATATATATATATATATAAAGAAATATGAATTTTTGGCCGAATCGATTTTAATACTAATGTTCTTCGAACATTAGTAAAAACAAGCGTAAGGTTATCAGGCTTACCAAGTGGCTGCAGTGGATTGCGATTTAATTTTTGATCTTGGGTGTTTCTTTTTCTTCTCTTTTTTTATTTTCCTCGATGTATTTATTTTTTTTTCCTTGTAGTCTCTAGATGTAGGTCTGTCGGTGGTGGTTTATATGGATAAGCTTAAATAATAAGGAATAATATTAGCAATGGTAGGTTCATGGAATTGGGAGTAAGGGATAGGAAATCGTAGTAGACTTGCATGCGTTCAGGGAATTAGCTCGGTCGTTAGGCTTAGGGTGTAGGGTTAGTCGGGAGTCTAAGTCAGGAAGGTTGGATTCGATTTAGCCTAAGTTAGTAAGACTACGATAAGGATGATGGTGATAGTGGGGAGTAAACGGTTGTTAGAGCAGTTCGGTGGTGGGTTAATAAAATATTAAGGAAAACATACGGTGAAGGGTTAGTTAGTGGTAAGGGAACATATAGGGTAAAAGGTTAGTTAAAAGAAAGTCCAGTATCGGGTTTTAGTAAGGATCGAAGGGGTTAGTCCGACGCGTTGCTATAGGTAGATATAGAAAATAGAGGAGTCAAATACCTTAAGACGGGCGCGAATTCCGAGACGCAACATCCGGTTATATGTACTTTGATTCGCACTAGAGATATATAGAGAGTGCATTGTTTGTAACAGCGTTCTTTTAGCGCTCTTTAGCGTTCTTTTTTTGTTCTCATTGTTCTTCCTTTTCATTCCTGTTAGGAACGCATGTAGAGTCGGGCAGGTTCCTAAAATCGAGATCAATTTGCATTAGGAGAGCAGATAACAAATGAACGGATGCCAACACCAGTCCAAACAAACACATACATCATGAAATTAAGCAGGAAAGGGTTAGGGTAGGAAGAAAGGGGCGCGGTGCGAAAGGAAGTATGTTTGAATGTTGATGCGGAACGAGTGTGGTGTGATTCTGGGACCATAAAGTCAGAATACAAGTACCCGGGAGATATTTATGTTTTCGTGAACGGACGCGGCCGAACTAGAAGAGCAGTCGGGTAAATCGATTTCCCAGTTGGGGTCGGAATCGCGGTTGAATCGGGAAAGAAAATGGTCGAGAATTTCGACGAAATTCTCTGAAGCGAGGGGGGTGTTACGGCTCACAGATTTTTTCTTTAAAATAAAAAAAATTAAAAAAAAATTCTCCACCGTCCTCCCAGAGGGAGTACGATGGGGATGGTTCGCGAATCACGGCTCTCAGAATTTTACATGAAGCGTAATAAACCAACATATTGTGATTTAAGGAGAGTTTAAAATAAAATTTTCTATTTAATTGAATATCAGTATGTATAGCGATAAGACAATTTAGTTGTAAGTTGGATAGCTACGAGTTCGCGAAGTCGCAACGGAGGCGCCAGATGAAGGTCAGGGCCGGCATCGCAGATGAACGCACGGCAAAGTGACGCGTGTGTCAGGCATCGGGGATCAACATTCCTGACCTACGACAATATTTGACCCACTTTCATGTGGTTGGCGACCGCCGCGACGGATATGGCTGAGTTCGTGACGGACGTATAGTCGGGCCGACGATAAGGCATGCAAATGCACTTGCGGCGGAACTTTCGGGGCTCCCAGAATGCGCCCCAGAATCACGGGGAGCAGGCGACCTACAACGCATTTCGTTTTATCTACGGACACATACCCGACACTAGCACTGAAAACATCACCACTGATCCGACACCGCGACTTTTCATTCCCTGCGATCGTACTACTTACCAACATCGTTGAAGGGACTTGAGCCCGATCTACGCCATCCAATACGCCGCGTCCTGCTCTCGATATCAATAATTCGCACTTAACCGTCCCATGAGTTCGTAGCGCTAAGTGAATAATATTTCACGTCGATTGAATTTGACGTAGAGAAAACGTCAACAAATTGTCATCGGACAGCTGGGACAGTGTTGAGTTGAGTTGTGGGCCGTGTGTTGAATAGCGAATTCAGCACTCTGGCGCGTGAAATTGCAAAGGTTAATACGCCCAACGGATTTCGAAAATCCCGCTGCCGCCCAACAGTTTTCCTGCGGGCGAGATGATGAAAAAAGACCCTCTTTTATGGCGATCAGGGTGAGTGATTGGACGTGCATCAGGAAGCGAAAACTTGAATCGATTTCTTCTTTCCTACATATTTTTTCGGCTGGTATTTGGGACGAGCGTGAGCAAGGAGAATAAACCAGAAGACGAGGAGTAGTTCTTTTTGGCGCCGGGAGTTTTTGGAGAATAGCATCTAAAAAAAAGGCAACATCGCTTAGACAGGGGACGGCCGCATACGTTGATTGAATAGAACGAGCGAAATCAGATACAACTCGAACGATTTTGATTGCGAAGCGCCTGGAGTCACGAACGGCAGAATTGATTGCGTCGCGATTGTGGAGGAGACCCGATTGAGGACGAGTGGCTGTAAGATCCAGGTAGTGTGCACACTTAGATTAAGTAGCAAATAAGATATTTTAGAGCGCTATTTTTTTTTATTTCGATAAAGTGTACGATTGTTTAACGTAGAAGCGAATAATGGTATTTGCAATAACAGTGTATTGATGGAAATGAGAGGGTTTTGATTCAGTTTCGGAGTAAAACGGGTTATAAAATCCGCTAGAAGCATCTTAGATACGATTTGTTTTGAAACCGGTGAGTTATTTCGTTAAAACGATTGCGAAGTGTAAAAGGGCATAACGTCGCCGACTTCTCGCTTCAGAGCGACGTCCACGAAGCAATTTCGGGGTTCGAAGCGAGTGGCGCCCGAACCACCCCATCTCCGGTGAGTCAGCCCCCCGAAATTGCTCCTTTGGGTTCAGTCAGGAACCCATAGGTTTTCTTGTGATACTTTTCGACGGTTAACTGTAACAATGGCTCCAAATCAGGCCCTAAGACTTGATCGATCAGTCGTTGCCACGTAGCAGGTGCATTTTGAAGACCGAAGGGCATTCGAACGAATTGAAATAATCCTCGATGCGGGACGGTGAAGGCTGTTAATTTTCTGGATTGTTCAGCCATGGGCACCTGCCAGTATGCAGACTTCACATCGAGCGAAGACAGGTATTTAGCATCTTGCAATTTGTCACATAGGGCAGCGGGTAAGCATCATGCTTTGTGATGGCATTTAACTTGCGATAATCAACGCAAAATCGGTAGGTACCGTCCTTTTTCCTAACCAGGATAATAGGTGAAGCCCATGGACTTGAAAATGGCTCCACTTTGCCCTGCGCCAGCATGTCGTTCAGCTCCGCGTCTATATGAATCTGTACTGCGGGCGAAACGGGCTGATAGCGCTGCTTAATTGGTACCGCTCAAGTTTGGATGACATGTTCTACCTGGTTCGTACATCCAATACCCTCCCCCATCCGTTGAAACTCCTCATTGACGAGCTAACTGAGCTCAATTTCCTCCACCCGTGTTAATTGGTTCCTGGGCTTTAATTGGTCCGTACCGCCACCTTCCAACGCACTTACGAAATCTTAACTCTCCTTACTCAGCGCCAGGACTAACCCAAACTGCCTGACGAAATCCACCCCTAGAATTAGTGCGTGAGGGAGTTCTGGAACCACCAAGGCTCGAAACCAATTTTCCTTCCCCTTCAGCCTCACAGGGATAGCCACTGTTTCCGCAACTGCGCACCCTTGATTGTTAGCCATTCTGATGCTGCGCTGGTCCGACCGCAAGAGTTCCGCTCCCAGTTCCTGCAAAGCCTGCCATCCTTTTCCACCCACTACCGTATTAGAGGCCCCACAGTCTACAAGCCCCAGGAATTTGCGTCCCAAAATATCCACCTCCAGGTGGGGCCTGTTGTCCCCTTGGCTCTTAACCAGCAGGTGATGTATCTGTGCGTTTGTTGCGGCTCTCTCCTGTACTGGTATAGTGCTCAGGCTGCCGCCTACTGAGCACGTCGGTCGTTTCCCGACGTTGATGGCTGAGTCGGTCACGATTCTCCTCCTCTGGCACCACCCTGGGCACCCCCTTCTCTGCGAGCTACTTCAACCTGTTTTTTGGGATCCTTCCCTCGATTTGGCATCCTACGACAATTAGGACAGGTGGCCTTCCTCATTCCCAAACGACCACAACCAAAACATTTTTGGGGCTTTGAACACTGTCGAGAGGTGTGACCTATGCCTCGGCAATTCCAGCACCGTAGTTCCTCCTACTGCAACGAAGCTAGGCTCGACCCTTCGGCACTCCCAACATACGCCAAGTCAGGCTCCAAGAGCCGTTGGCTCTTCCGGGAAGGGGGTGGCACGTAAGCCTCCACTGTAACGCGTGTAGCCTCTAACGAACGTTCCACTCTGACCAGATCTGCGATAGTTTTTACCGTCGTTAAGGCCAATTGAGTCTGATAGAAAGGCGCTATATTACGCCGTAGGATCATTAATTTTTCCTCCTCGGAGCAGGGTTGAGCTCGGTGCCTGAATAACCCCTCCATAACCGAAACATACACTCCCATGGACTCCTTGGGCCCTTGAGGGCACCTCACGATCTCGGTCATCAGGCGGTCGTCATAATCAGGCGGTAGGAACTCGGCCCTCATCTCGGTAACCAGCTCCTGCCATGAGCTTGCGCTACCGCCAATTGGAAAAGTTGTCAGGTAGATACCCCACGGGCTTCCCGGAGTTCCTCCAACCGCTCCAAGAACGCACTCAATGATCCCGAGTCCCCACTGTAGCGCAGGTCCCATTTCGCTACCTCTTGCCTCTTTACTAATATCGGAGTTGACCTGGGCGTGGAAAATACGGGCTCTCAGAGATTCTCCCCTAACCGAATTGGCTCACTGGCTCGATTCGGACCCTGTATTAGCGCCTCATCCACGCCTAGTGCCTCCCGCTCGCTGTTGCTGTCGTCCTCCTGATCTGGTTCCGTCTCGCCCGGTTCTTCCTCACCTTCTGCTTTTACCAGCAACTCCCCCATCGCCATTATTAGGCGAACTCACAACTTGTGAGCCTCCTCGCCCATTACTCCCTTCTCATGTTGGGCATTCTTAAACTCGATCTTGGTCTTTGTCTTGAGGAAGTCGGATGATTGTGAAGTTCCCCGAAATACTTCGATCAAGGCCTGGATTTCGGTCAGTTTCTCCTGGACTGCTTCTAAATCCTCCTTCAGTGTATACGGGTAGTCTCGCACAGAAATCAATGACGTATCCATAGAGGTTTCTGCTCGCAGCGCCACGCACAGCGTTTTTCGCATGGATTCCACGGTCCAAGTCGGCTGTCCCCTGACTTCCAGCTCATAAACCAGTTCATCCTTGCTGAGCCGATCAATCAAGATTTTGGCTGTGGCCGACATTTTGCTTCTGCTGCAACTCGACCTCCGGTTATTGCCCGCTTCAACTATTTTACTATTATAGTGCTACCACTAAAGGAATTAACAAACTCTTAATGTTTACTAGCAATGGTATTTATTATTATTTTCTTTTATATACAATTCAAAATTTCATTACTGCTTGTAGTTATCTGCTCACGCTTCCGGTTATACTAGCCGCATATTCACCACAGCTCCCGTCACTTATCAGGATGCTCCCTTTCCACAGTCGTCAACCTCAAACGGCGGACTTCCGCTGATCGTCACTGGAACTCTGCTGGGCTGCTCTGTCCCCAACAAATGCGTGGCCTATGGATAATATTTTCTCCCGTTACCCACCCGACTTTTACGGGGGGTTCCAACGATCGGATAGGTCCACTTGGGTCCCGGGTTCGCTCAATGGAGATTGGGCGTGGGCGCCACTCACTCACCCAGTGGGGGAACTCGAGCCGTGGAGTGAGGTTCGGCTCTCCGACGTCGATAGGGCCCTTCCCTAGTCTGAAATCGCCCCTGCGCGGACGTGGGCTTCTTCCAAACCACACTCTACCCGTTGTATGGCGGCCACGACTATATGCGGAACGGGTTCACCTCAGTTCGCGCACTAATTTAGCTAACTCCCAAAACTACTCGGAAGCGGTGCGATTTCCTTACCTTCACGGATCCTCGTTCTGAATCCCCAGTTTATCTATACTCGGGGGTCTCGATCACAAACTCCTCGTCTTCTGCCGAGTAATCCCCACTACTACTACTAGTCTCTTCAATAGAGTCACGTTGCTTCTCAGGTAGTCACACGTCGCTAATCTAACTATGGATCGAATTCTCATACAAAACTCTTACCCGTCTTAGTAACCCGAATCAACACTTTCTCCGTTTGCCATTCACACCGAAACAATCACAATTTACTTCTTTTTCACCTTTTTCCTTTATGTTCCCTTCAAAATAACACAGTGGAATTCATTATCAAAATCAATTCGTTCGCTTATTCATTATAAACTCTTTACGTTCGCTTATTCATTATAAAATCTATACGTTCGCTTATTCAACATAAAATCTTTACGTTCACTTCTTCTTTACTTCTACACCACCACTCAGTCTGAACAAATGATCTTATAATCGATTTACGTCACTCAGCTAAATTTCGAGGCTATACACTAAATTCTGAATAACAATAGTTTTAACACTAACCTTTTGCTTCTCTTATCACAACGTTTGGCTCCGCACGAAAATGTAGAATTTTTTTTGTTCGTCACCTGCGATTTAAAAGCAACTCCTCAGATTCCGTCTGTCCACTTCTCGAGCTGCGATTCAAAAGCAAATTCTCAGATTCCGTCTGTCCACTTCTCGAGCTGCGATTCAAAAGTAATTTCTCCGATTCCGTCTGCCCACTTCTCGAGCTGATATTCAAAAAGCAACCAAAATGTAGAATTTTCGTTCGTCGTCTTACGCACCTGCGATTCAAAAGTAATTTCTCAGATTCCGTCTGTCCACTTCTCGAGCTAATCTCCAAAAAGCAACCAAAATGTAGAATTTTCGTTCGTCGCCTTACGCACCTGCGATTCAAAAGTAATTCCTCAGATTCCGTCGGTCCACTTCTCGAGCTAATATTCAAAAAGCAACCAAAATGTAGAATTTTTGTTCGTCGCCTTGCGATTCAAAAGCAATTTTCTCAGATTCCGTCAGTCCACTTCTCGAGCTAATATTCAAAAGCAACCAAAATGTAGAATTTTCGTTCGTCGCCTTACGCACCTGCGATTCAAAAGTAATTCCTCAGATTCCGTCGGTCCACTTCTCAAGCTAATATTCAAAAAGCAAGCAAAATGTAGAATTTTCGCTCGTCGCCTTACGCACCTGCGATTCAAAAGTATTTTTCTCAGATTCTGTCTGTCCACTTCTCGAGCTAATATTCAAAATCAACCAAAATGTAGAATTTTCGTTCGTCGCCTTACGCACCTGTGATTCAAAAGTAATTTATCAGATTCCGTCTGTCCACTTCTCGAGCTAATATTCAAAAGACCGATCTAGCCGAGGTTGCTTCAGCAAGAACCCTCTGGCCACCGGTTTTTTTCTTCTGGGTCCGTTGGTTGAGTTCAAAGAACGCTTTGCGCGTGTGCTCCAGGTTCCGAACCTATCCACCACATATTCTACGTGTTAACCACCGGAATTCTCGTGTAGTGGAGACTTTGTGGGGCGTTGTGCATTGTTCCCCAATTTGACGTTTAGAAGCTGATGGCCGCCTGTTTGTTTATTCCGCGGATAAACAACGCGGAACTTTAAGTGGTGTGCGAGTTAATTTGATTATTTTCCACGTTTTTAGGTCAGGCCTGGGTAGCAGAGGCACCCACTTGTGAAGTATAAAGGGTGCATGGCACTGTACTACCCGACGGGAGAGCGGCGCCGGCTTGGAAACGTACAGCCGTGTGGCATCAGGTAGGTGCTTCTTGCAATTCCACCATTTAGTCCCGGTTCTTGGTATTTCCCTTCTGTCTTTTCAGGTTGTTGCCAAGCGCGCCACCTCGGCAACCAAGTTGACATCTCGATTCGCATAGCCTGGGACATCTTCGCAGATCAGTCGTAATTCATGGGCTAGGTGCACCCCATTCCGGTGAGTTTTCATGGTTTATGTTGATGCAGTTTAATGGTTGGGCATCATTGAGATCGCGCATCGGCGTTTTCGGGTGATCCCTCTAGGCGGGTAGAAAAGTGTTCCTCGGTCGGGTGCGTATATAGTTCGGCATCGTGCGGCTTGACGCTATTAACTCTGTTCTTTCCTAGTTTCAACTTACACCTACGTCGTCAGTGGCCAACTAGTACATGACAATGGTCGGTCACTGCGACGGCTATTAGCCCTACTTGGTGGTGGTGGTTACATTCTGTTACCTGCTGGACTGAGTGGCGGTTTTCGCGAACTAAACGAGAGCTATATGGGAACAGCGTTTTTCATGGAAAAGGGTTGCTCCGTTTTCTTTTTTTTTTTAACGATTCGGGTCATGGCCTACGTCAAACCTACTCTCGCGTGATCCCTGCCAGGCGTTAGAAGATTGACGCGTATCTGTTACCAAGTTGTTACCACGTAACATACTTTTTCTTTAAAACCTTCGTTATTTACAATAATTTATTTTCTCTTAGTTCCAAAAAAAAATTACCAGACTTTCTTAACTTCGTCCGTTTTCTTCAGTTGCTCCAATCCGAATCCCCTTTTCTTTGTTCACAAAATTTTTCCTAATACCGCTAGAGGGGTTTCTTTCCAAATTCCCATTTCCAGATTTTTCTATACAATTAAGGCATCACTCATCCCACTCTTGTACAGTCCCGAACAATAATTTCATCTCATGGGAACTTTAGTGGGACTTTCACCAAACATTCGGATATTAAATATCCAAACTGTCAGATGTTGATCTGTCACAATTTGCAAAGAAGTATTTATCAGCGGTAGGAATTTGACAGAGCATATGAAATCGCACTCAAAATAAAGCGTTCAACTGCAGCAAATGTGCATTTTCGTTTACGAGCGTGGAAAAGCTTCAGCTGCATACGAACAACGGAGTCCTGAAGAATCAATGCAAATTTTGCGGAGAAGGTAATTTGACCTGTTGCTGTGTGGTCGGTACTTTGACCTGTGACGTGAATGTTACTGAAAGCTTGGTATTTCATTTTGTAGTATTCTTAATGTTCTCCACGCTTAAGGACCATTTTCGCACACACAGCGGCGAAAAGCCGTTTTTGTGCTGGATTTGCGGAAAAGGTTTTACCCAAACCCCGAATTTGAAGCAACAGTCATGCGGCATTCAAATGTGAAACCGTTCGCTCGCAAAGAATGTGACGTGTGGTTTGTTGGTAAAGGTATAAAAATAGTTTGTTTGCAAAAAAAAATTTCGACCTTGTTCATTCTGTATCGATTCTTTCCCCCCAAAAAGGTGAATTAAATGCACATATTCAAAAGCACACAGGCCATTATCCGTTCTCGTGTGATATCTGTCACAAATCGCGGGGCCGACCTACCCTGAGAAGAGTCTATTATCGCCGGGCAAACTTTATAAATAGGACCTTAGAAACATAAATCAAGTCATTAATCCCGTATGTCTTTGCCATGATACAACCCTTTGATTCTCCCACTTCCATCGGCAAGCTCATAGGTCACTTCCCCCAACTTCCGACGCACAAAGGCTTTGACAAATTTCGACGCGAACTCAGCAGCGAATCGATCCGCCGCCATACTAAGCACGAAATTCCGCACGTATACTTGCTGACCAGGCGCAAAAGATTTAACGCGAGTCCGAAGATTATATACACGGACCCCCTTGGCATGAGCCTCCGACAATATATTCTTCACCCTTTCTTGCATTCACCGCAACCTGTCTGTATGTCAGCATAATTCAACTTCTCCATTCTGAAACGCTTGCAAATTTCTGAGCAATTCATATTCGCTACCATGCTGTACCCGGTGGAAACCAAATAGAAGGAAATGGGGTGAACAGCCAGTCGCCTCATGTACCACGTTCCGAAATGCGGCACATGATTCAACCAACAGCTCATCCCAAGTCCTGTGGTCCTCACTGATGTAGGCACGAATGACATTGAGTATAGATCGGTTGGCACGCTCCGATGCGTTCGCTTGCGGTGAATATAAAGGTGTGGAAATGTGCTGAACCCTGTGCTGAAGAAGAAAAGTCTTGAAGGCTTTGGAAACAAATTGCACTCCAGTATCTTAGTGAATAAACTACGGAACTCCATAGGTCAGAAAGATTTCGTCCCTCAAAACCTTGAAAACTGCTTCTGAAGTTGCTTTGGGGTAGAGCCTTAAACCAAACAAACTTGCTAAAATGATCCAACACTACAAACAACTTTGTATTTCCCCGTTTCGAACGCGGATATAGGCCCATGAAATCAATGAAAAGCCTCTGCAATGACCAACTTGTTTCCCGCTGATTTCCCATCGGTGGCCTCATAGTGCGGTACGGTGGCTTGATCTGCTGGCAAATGCTACATGAGGAAATATAAACTTTAACATCCTTCTTCAACTGCGCCAATAAAAGTAACGTTGCAACAGCTCTTAAGTTTTCCGAACCCCACAATGAGACCCCAGACGGTCATCATGTGCCTGCATGATGAGTTGTTTCCTTGCGCTCTCAGGGACGCATAATTTTGTTTTCGGAATATCGGTGCACAAATCATTATGAGTTCTGGTTGTGATGAACACACGACCCTCTCTAACGTGCATATTCTTGTACACATCGGGGCCTACAATTTCAGAGATTTTATCTGGGCCACATAGCCAAAATACTTAATCTCTCGCGGCACGAACTTACTCTTCTTGACTTTAATGGTCAATTTAGCTGCGTAAAGCAACTGCGCCACCTTCGAAAGTAAATCCATATGTTCATCAAAAGAAGAGCTAGTAACGAGCAGATCATCGAGATAGACAAACATCTTGTCATGTAGCTCGTGAGGAATCACTTTGTGCATTAGTCTACACATGGTTTGAAGAGCATTGTACAGACCAAACGGCATCACAGTAAAATTGTAAAATGGTTCCGCACGAGTGTGACTGGTAAACTCCAAGTGCTTTTACTTTTCTCCATGACTCCTAAGGACAACATGCGATCCAGCTCGTCATACATAAGTTTCTGAATGACCGGTGACACCGAATAATGTCGCTGTTAAATTGGTCTAGCGGAACCAGTGTCAATGTGATGGGATACTAGAGTAGTCTAACCCAAGCCATTAATGTTGTACAAGGGAAACTGGTGCATAACGCTTTGCAATCGGAACTGCTCCTCAGGAGACAGAGTATGAAACGCTGGGTTTGGGGCTTTGGAGAAGGATGCAACCATCAGCTGCTGAGTTGGTGAAATTGTGAACGTGTCCCAGAAACCCATTCCAAGATAAACTGGGTTGGTCAAAAATGGAACGACCAAGAACTTGATCGTATGCGTTTGTGAGTTGAATCTCACCAGAGTCTCAACATATCCTAGCACAGAAGCCCTATGACCTGACGCCGTCCGAACATCTGTCTGCATGGTATGAATGTACAGCTTTAGTTCCGCAATCAAGTCTAAGGCTCCTGCTCCCAGAATGCTGACGCTTGCCCCACTATCCAACAACCCTTGAAGTTCTCGTCCTTTGATGGTTATTATAGCACAAGGACGGTTATCTCCATGTGGTGTCAGTATAGTGCCGACACACGCCTTGCGAAGTCATAATCTATTGGCAAAATATTTCTATGCCCGATGAAAACGCGAAGTCGAGCGCCTGCAGACCGATTGAGGACAATCATTTTCAGAGTTCATGGTATGTTGCGTACCGAATGGAAGTTCAATGAGGTTTCTAAATTCATAGGAGTCTAACGAGTTCGACGAAATTCTGGGTCTACGCATATGTCGTTTCTGGTCTGGATGGTGGACGAAGGAGAGGAATACGTCGCGTCCCCATATTCGGCGTACCCCGCCGCCCATTTCCCGACAGACAACGCGGACACTGTGGTTTTAAAACATTTGCCGTACCACACCGGATACAACAATCCATAAAAGAATGCCCTAGGTCCTTACAGTTCCAGCAAACTCTGTTGTATGATTGCTGAATTGATAATTTATTCTGTGATACGTTTCCAGCCGGTTTTGCGAACTGTCTTACTTTATGAACCGCATGGATTACTGGGAGTTCAACTGAAATATTCGATGAAGTATATTGGGGCCTGGCAGTCAAATGATCAAATCTTGTATGTGAAGCTGTAGCTAAACATTGTATATTCTCATAATATTCTTCTTCTTTATATTCCAGCTCCTGTACTTGTCTAGATCTGCGAGTATGTTGCCTTTCTACATCCATATCTAACAGCAACCACTCAGCCTCTATACGACAACAACGACGTACCATCTCTCGAGTGCTCCGGAACTCCACGCCTGCTAAATGTGCCCGCAATCGATGTGACATGTTGTTGCAAAACTATGACAGCCGAGCTGCGGTCAGTGCAACATTTCATTAAGGTCAGATTCGGGTCTGTCCCGCGTGCCAAACCTGCCAGCTAGCTCAGTCCAGCGTGGGTTTTTGGGACGAACCTGACCTTCGTGCTACGGCACGCAGACGATACAACAGTTAACACACAGTACACTCCACAGGGAAAGGAAGAAGAACTGTAGGAATCATTATGAAGATCCGGAATTATTCACAAATCATTGCATTTATTAGACTCATCCAAATTACAAATAAAAAGAAAAAAAAGGAATAAATAGGAAATTTAAGATTAATAAAAATTCAACAAAAATTTCAACATTTAATATGAAAAAGTATCTCCTGCACTAGAAAAATAATAAAATGAAAAGAATATTCCATACACTAACAAAAAAACACAGCAAATGTAGTGTTGGCACGATGCCAGTCAGCGTGCCTGTAGAGCTTGCCAGTGTCTGGCAAGTAGTGACTGACAACGTGTAAACACGTGCTTGTCAGTGGCTGGCAAGCCTGTTATGCCAGTCACCGGCAATGCCAGTGAAACAAAAATATTTGATTCCCTGGCACGCTGGCACTTTTTTTGGACTGACATGCCACTGCCTGCACTGTGTAAGTAGGTCTATGCTAGTTCGTGCCCACGCCAGTGCAAATAAACAAAGTGCATTTTCTGTTGTTGCACAGTAATCTGAATTAATTTAAATTTAATCGTGGATGGAAAAAAACGAACGAAAGCTGATCGTATGGATGAGGAAGAAACATACCATTTTGTTCGTTTATATAAAGATCGTGAAAGTTTATGGAATATTTGCCTGCTACAGTATAGCAACCGTGATTTACATAATTCAGCACTGTGAGAAACAGTAGATGAAATGAATATAGCAGGCTTGACGGTTGATCATGTCTCAAAAAAATCAAAGCTTTACTTTTCTTGTATCACTTGGAGGTGCAGAAAATTGAAAAAAGTAAACGAAGTGGTGAGGAGACCGATTTCATCTATGAACCAAATTTATCATGGTTTGAAGATATGAAATATAATGAACGTGATCAATACAAGGAATGTTGAAACAGAAAGAAACTTGGAAAGTAACCAGTTGTGAAGGGTACATGCCGCTTTGACAGTTTTTTTTTGTATTGGGGACTATCAGTGCAATAAGCTGAGTGAAAACACGAAAACGGCTTCCTTAAATGCCGAATGCGTTTTTCACAATCCTGCGTGCTCTACTAAGCCTGTTGTTATAAATTCTTTCTTCACGACTTAAATTTGCTTTTGAATAAAGCTTAAGTAAATATGGTTTAAATGGAAATGCATCATCTCCCACAATAACTCCTCCTTTTGGAAGAAGTTTATTTTCTAATAATGCAAATAAATCACTATCTTGAAAAACACCACCATCAGCATTTGGTCCCTAAGATCCAATATCAATGTATTTAAAGCAATAATCGTCACAATACTGTTTGTTCCTTTATAATTGAAATATTGGCTCCCTGAGTTCTAAGGTGCTTTAATCACTATGTGTTTTCCATTGATTGCTCCACAGCACTCCATAAAGTTCCATTTATATTGGAATCCGACCTGGATATTTTCCAACTCTTCTCTATCAGGAACCTGGAATAATAAAACATGATAATAAGATAACTTTTACTCACTAAGATGTATTTATTTTTACTAATGTTCGAAGAACATTAGTATTAAACTCGTTTCGCCGAAAATTTATATTTATATATATATATATATATATATATATATATATATATATATATATATATATATATATATATATTATATATATATATATATATATATATATATATATATATATATATATATATATATATATATATATATATATATCAGCAAAATGGTTAAGGGAGATAATCTCTGTAGTGGCCTATCCGCTTGAGCTGAAATATAAAATGAACCGCTAGAAAACAAATTTTCGAAGAAATTGTCTTTGAGTGACAAAAAAGTATGGAAAGACGTAACACACTGTTTTGTAGAATCATATCAACCAACAAATGATGTAAATGTTCAGTGCTGGCAACACTTTTCGAACAAAGCAGTAATAAGTTTACCATAACAAGCTCATACTCAAATCAACTTATCCTTTGAATTTCGTTCTCATCGCAGGATTTCATCGAAAGTTTCAGCGGTTAAACGTTGTTTGAGGCTGCCATCCGAAAACTCGGAAAATTTGAAAATTGATTCCTTATTTTTATTGCAAATGCTTTGCATATAAAAACGTAATTTGAAGCATTTGTTGGTGCAATATTTACGGATATGGCTAATGCTCGTTAGCCTGTGTCAGCAGCAAAGCCAAATACATACCAAATCTGCTTTAAGTTAAGTTAAACCCAACCAGTAAATTTCGTTTCGATTGAATAACTGCGCTGAAAGTTCTACGGGTGAAAAGAATTTTAGGGTTACCTCCCTCAAAACTTTTCAAATTTTTAAAGCGTTAATATTTGTGGCTAATTTTCATTGCAGGATCATTTCCATTTGCAAATCTAATGACATAATCGCTCAGTAAAGAAATTTCACAAAATTACAAAAATGGTCATAGCTGGCAGCCCTTTCATGATTTTGGTACGAAATTTCTACGACATTTGGCTTACATTAAGGTCCATTTACTGCGTGATCTTCGTTTTGATTTCTGTACTGGACCGGAAGTTAAAGGGAAAAAAGCTTTATTTTGCTGAGCGAAAGGAGACAAAAATCACCATAGCCGGCAATTCTATTCTAATTTTTCAACCAAATTTTTATCAAATGTTACCTAAAAGAAGATCCAAGTACTGTATGAATCTTGTCCAAATTTGATGACTGCTTCGGAAGTTATAGGCCTAAAACCAGTTTTTTTCTCAGCTATTTTTCAAGATGGCCCCACTGCCACAGGGTTGCCCGCATTTCAAAATCACTTTTATCAGACTTGGTCCTAGTCAATACCAACATATCCTGTAAATGTAATAATGATCGAATTATCCGGTCGTCAGTTCTCGTGAACAGAACTTTTGAGTGCTGAAAATAGAGATAATTTGAAATAGAGATGGGTTGCCGTTCTTGTGCAAAACGAAATTTTGAAAATTTTATCTTCACATGAAGAACAAAGGATAAAATTTATCAAAGATTTGAAATTTTTGTCAAATATCAAAAATTTTTCAGGAAAGTCAATGATTTGAAGGATTTTTTTTTCAGCAGCCTGCCACTGCTACAGGGTTACCCGCTTTATGCTGAAAATCTCTACGCGCTAAATCTTAGTCAACATAAATACGCTCTGTAATTTTCATGATGATCCATTGTTTTTCTTACAAGTAATGACAAATCAAAATTTGAAAAAAAATCCTTGCCTACTTTTAGGCACCCTGCACCCACACACGGCTCAAAATTTCCAATTCTTTATCATAAGCAAGCTAAGAAAATAATTAACTTTCATTCCCAATACTTTTCTTTAACAAAAATGTACACTGCTTGGAAATATAGCAGTTCCTCAAAATTCAATAAAACGCTCGCCGCCGCCAAAAGGTTTAGGATATCAAATTTGAGAAAGTCGTGGACCTACCTACTATATACACCTACGTTCTCCGAAAATTTCAGCTCAATCGGATTGGCCACTCCAGAGATTATCTCCCTTAATCATTTTGCTGATATATATATATATATATATATATATATATATATATATATATATATATATATATATATATATATATATATATATATATATATATATATATATATAAAGAAATATGAATTTTTGGCAAAACGAGTTTAATACTATTGTTCTTCGAACATTAATAATAAATTCATAGTGCAAAAAATATAATAACAAAAGAATTATGTGACTCAACCCCGGCCGGAATTGGTTTACACCAATCATACAAAAATGTGTAGTTTCTCATTACAGGAACGTACAAATGGATATTGAATGAAAGTAAATTGAGGCAAAAGAACTTAATCTATTTTTTAAATAACTGAAATTAATGAAATGGATGCGTTAATTCAAAGAAAATGAACCACAATAAAAATATTAACCGTTAAATAAAATTTTCCTGTACTCATCTGCTGCCGTTAAATCCAGAAAAATTGATGATCCTAATTGTCCGTAAATTCAAATGCTCTCTAACATAGCAAACATCACCTTCGTATTAGAAAATCGCATCTCCCTTCGATAAACTAATTGACTGGAACTATTGATCAGTCACCTCACCGCTTTGACTACTCTAATTACAAATTTTGTTACCACCAAAACAAACGGTAATCTCGAAGCGAACACTTATTAATTCCACGATTTATACACTGATCCTAGTGCATATGCAGAAAGCCAAAGCGACTCCTTCATATCGTCCAATATCGAACGCATGAATATGTACTATAAAGTTTAAGATGCATAACACTTCTCTTATTGATGGTCCTTTTGTTTTAACTTATTCAATTCAAATCACTCCGTAATCAGCTCGACCACCAGCATTCTGTCACAAAATTCAAGACCGACTTTTCTTTCTCAATTTAAAAAATCATGTTTTCTTTCTTCACACAACAATTTTCACTGTTCTGCCACTTTCACCGTTCAGTGCTTTTTAATCTTTTAACCGATTTCACAACAAAATCGTGTGTTTGCAATACTCTGATTCGATAAACTATTTACATTCACACACAATTATTCAACGACTTTCCCGATTGTGCACTTGAATTAATCACATCTATCTTTTTTCGCAGCCCAGCGATCGTGTTTCCAAAACCCAACTTTCTATCCCAAAATCACCTTCTTCTACCAGTACTCAAAACCGAATCCATCCCGCGCCAACTCTCGAGCAATGAGTCTGCCGCTACCGCCACGTACCGTTTTCTCTTTCTCGTTGCTCAGTTGGGCGACCAGTCTTTGCACAACCAGCACTAAACATCTCCCGTTTTCGCTGGCCTGATAACGCAGCTGATGCAAGTATTGTTGCAAATCAGCTGCGCTCAGGTCAGCGAACCCGATGCAATGCAATGACACATGCGACAATCAAATGCATAAGCAAAGCCTGTTTTCCAATGCACTTCAATGCATTCGACCGTCGCATGCAGCATGGCACCGCCAATGTTTGTGGGTATGTGTGGGTGCTATATGTGCGAGGCTGTTTCGCAACAATCGTGGGGACGACCCAGACCCTGAGATGTCTTCTCCAAGCCGGCGAGATGTCTTCACGTCAACCTGAGTTAGTTGTTTCCATTCAGTTTTCAGTCTCGTACGTCTTTGGAGTGGTAGACTCCCAGTAGCTTCCCACTCGCGTCTTGCAACTCGTAAGTGACTTGCCCGGTTTTTCGTTTTACGATCGCAGGAGCAAAGCGGGGGGCGAGCTTAGCAGCAAAGCGATCGATGGCATTGCTAACAGTGAAATTACGTACATAGACTTGCTGACCTTCGGGAAAATTGCGTGGCCTCGTTCGGAGGTTATAGCGCTGAGCCCTCTTTTTGTAGGCCTCCCTCAGTTGATCTTTAACAAGGTCCTGTACTAGGCGTTGTCTGTCGCAGCCAGAACGCAATGGCACCTCACCATCTTCAAAAGCTTGTAAACTTCTGAGAAGTGCGTATTCTTAACCGTGCTGGCTAGGGTGATATCCGAACATGAGGAAGTGAGGCGAAAAACCAGTAGAATCATGAACTACCTTTCAAAAGGCAGAACACGATTCCAAGAGCTCTTCGTCCCACCTGCCATGATCGGAACCTATACAGGCTCTAATTGCGTTCAGCGTAGACACATTAGTTCGCTCCGAAGCATTTGCCTGTGGTGAGTACAGTGGTGTGAAACAATGCTTCACGCCATATTTATCCATGAGCTGAGCAAATGCTTTGGAAGCAAACTAGACCCCATTGTCGGAATGAAGCCATTCGGGCACTCCGAAGGTCAGAAAGATCTCACGCTCGAGAAAACGCACAATCGCCTCGCCTGTAGCCTTCACCATGGGCTTGAGCCACAAAAACTTTGTATAATGGTCCAGGACCACAAACAATTGGGTATTTCCAGATTTTGAGCGAGGAAATGGGCCCATGAAATCCACAAAAAGTCGCTGCATCGGCCGTTTGGATTCTCTGGGGGATCCCAAGGGTGGCCTCAATGAAGAATTTGGAGGCTTGATCTGCTTGGAAACTACGCACTCTCTTACATGCTGCGTAACATCTTGCCTTAATCGAGGCCAATAACAATATCTTAGCAGCAGCTCAATAGTTTTCCGAATTCCACAATGCAACCCACGGGGATCATCGTGAGCTCGTTCGATGAGCGACTTCTGCTGACCATCAGGGACCCATAACTTGACCCGGGGAATATCCGAAATCGGCACTTCGCTGGTCCTCATGGTTATGTAAATACGACCATTAGGGACATGCAAATTTTGAAACAGATGAGGCTGCTTCAAAATTTGCCCCCTCAAATGCTCGTAAGAAGGCTCCTGAAACGCCGATTCTGGAATGACTGCACCCAAATGCTTGTGCTCCGGGAGACAACCCTCAATTGCTGCTACCTGCGCATCCGAAAAGCAAGCCCTTGATAAAGTGTCTGGAATGACGTTGAGGTTACCTTTTCGATGCTCAATTTTAAAATCGTACCCCTGTAGCTTCAGGCTCCAGCGAGCCAATCTTCCAGACAGATCCTGTTGTTGCCTCAGCCATTTAAAGCTGGCATGATCTGTGATGATAGTGAAGGGCAGCCCCTCAACGTACGCTCTGAACCTCTTAACACTTTGCACCGCAGCTAAGCATTCCAATTCGGTAACATTGTAGTTGCGTTGCGCCGCGTTAAGTTTCAGGGACATATATGCAATGGGATGCTCTCCACCATCATCATCCTTCTGGAACAAGACACTTTCAATACCCAATGTACTAGCGTCACATTGAATATAAAAGTGCCTTGTGAAATCTGGATTGGTTAACACCGGAGCGGAAACCCACAGTTTCTTGACTTCATTGAAGGCATTGTTAGCAGCCAAAGACCAGTTCAAAGAACGCTTGCCTTTTAGCAGATCCGTGAGTGGAGCAGTGACGGAAGAAAAATTTGGAATAAAACGTCTGTACCATCCCGCCATTCCCATGAACCGTCTCACGTCTTTTACCGTTCGGGGCTCTGGATATGTCAGAATAACTGACACCTTCTCCGGGTCGGTTCGTAAAATCCCATCACTAACCACAATGCCAAGGTACTTGATCTCCTTTTAGACAAACTTGCTCTTTTCAACATTGATGGTCAAGTTGGCGTCTCTGAGCCGTCTCGCAACAGTGCTCAAGAGCTCCAGATGCTCATCAAATGTTGAGCTTGTGACTAGCAAGTCGTTCAAGTAAACAAATACCTTGTCCTCCAGTTCGTGTGGTATTACTTTGTGCATTAACCGACACATAGTCTGCGGAGCGTTGCACAGACCGAATGGCATAAAAGGTCAGGGACGGTAAAGGCAGTTTTATCACGTGATGCTTCGTCTAATGGAATCTGCCAGAGAGAGTCTTTCAGATCCAAACTAGTGATGAAACGGGTGTCTTGTAGGCGTGCCAACAGTCCCTCAATGAGAGATAACGGGTATGCATCTTTTACGGTGACCTCGTTCAGACGTCGAGCATCAAGGTATAGACGCACCTTGCCAGGCTTCCTCACCAAGGTGACGGGGGAACTCCACGTGCCATGGCTTTCCTCTATCACACCCAGTGACAACATACGATCGAGTTCATCATACATCAGTTTCTGTATAACCGGTGACATAGCATAGTGTCGTTGTTAAATGAGCTGAGCGGAACCCGTGTCAATCTTATGTGACACGAGTTTGGTTTTGCCCAGTCCCTCCTAGTTATAGGAAGGAAACTAGTGTATACAAGGTCGAGTCGTTGCTGCTCCTGAGTGGTCAATAGGTGAAAACCAGGGCACGCAGGCTCTGTAAGGGCCTCGACCGAGTGACATTGCATTGGAGCGATTTTGAAAAGGTCCCAAAAGTCCATACCCAGATAGACAGGGTGGGTTAGAGACAGAACGACCAAAAATCGTATCCATTTACTCTGGTCGTAAAATCGCACCGGGGTGCCAACATATCCCACCACTGGACTCTTTTGACCCGTAGCTGTCTGAACGTGGATCCAGGATCTATGGAAGCGCCTGGACGAAGACATCCGTAGACAAACAGGTCCAATGGAATTGGAGCATGTGGATTCAATACTCGAATCAGAAAATGAAAGGCCATCCGAGAATTGAGTTTGAACATATGGGTAAGATGTCAGATGGGATGTGATATTATCATTCTGAAGCGAAAGAAATGTGGGATGCATATCATCCAGTCAAGACAGACGTCGCAACTCCGGATCAACATTAGTGGCTGCATCCACCTTTTCGTGGCGCGAATTGAACCGCGGGGAATCAGGCTGATTCCTATTCGTCACCGTTGCTTTACTACCATCATGAGCTCGACATTTGGGACACTGAGGTTTCATGACCCCATCAGAACCACATCCAAAACAAAAAAACTCTAGCGCACCTGAACCGCTAGAAACACTAATGTTCGAAGAACAGTAGAAAAATCGTGCAGGTTTTAAGTGCATATTCCACCACATAAGCTGCTTATTACGGCCAAACTGTTTCAAATGCTACGTTTTACTTGGGTCTCAAGAATGCATTATAACTCATATGGTAGAAGGTTTCAGATATTACCACTGGCATGAATTTCAACGTTTATGAGAGCAAAACACGGGTTAATTATATTCGTTATCAGTTGCTTATTTCACAAAATTTTGAAAGCAGCATCTCATATAACATCAATGAAGAAAATGCTCATTGCCTGCAGCACTGTAACTGAAGTTGGTGTTTGGGGCTGCGATCCGAAAAATTTGCAGAACTTTGGGAATTGGAACATGGGTTATTTATTTTCATTGTAAATGTTTCCGGCATGAATACTAACTGTTAGCATTTATTGATACAAAAGTAGCACAACCGACTCGTGCTGGCAACCTTTCGCCAGTACCAAAGCCAAGAATATATCACATATGCTTCACATTGTTATATTACATTCGAAGTTATAGGAGTATAAAGAAATTTAGGGTTACCTGCAGCGAGTTTTTTCAAATAATCGAAAACTTAATATTTGCTGTTTATTGTCACTACAATATCATCACCATTTGTAAATTCTACGATAAAACCGCTTAACGATATTGCAACAAAACACAAAACCAACAATAGCTGGCAACCCTATAGTGGCTTTTCAACCAAATTTGGCCTGAATAATGTTTATGATAGGTTTCATCAATCGTATAAACTTCGTATTGATTTCATGACTGCACTGGAAGCTATAGGGCAAAAAGTTTTATTTTCCTGAGCGAATTTTCAAAACCAAAGACACAAAAATTACCATTACTGGCAGCACCAATCAAGTTTTTCAACCAAATTTCCACCATACATGGCCTAGAGTAAGGTTCAGTAACTGTGTCAATTTCATGAAAATCTGGTAACTAATTCACATTTCATAGGGCAAAAAAGCAGTTTTTTTTCTATGTAATTTTTCAAGATGGTACCACTGGCACAGAGTTGCCCACAATTCAAAATCGCTTGTATCAAATCTGGTCCTACTTAAGTCCAATGAATTCTGTAAATTTCAGCTGTATCTGATTATTGGTTCGTGAGTTCCCGTGAACAGAAGTTTTTGATGCTAAAAATATAGGCTAACTGGGAAAGGGTTATCGTTCTTGTCCGACTTTAAATTTTCAACGTTTTACTTTGAACGTGTAGATAAAACATAAGATTTGTATACAGATTGATTTTATTGTAAGAAACGGGCATTTTTTTGAATATTCGATGGTTTCAATGTTTTCACTTCCAAATTTTTTTTTTCAAATTTGAGACACCAAATTTATCATAGCTGGCAGTTCCAACCGAATTTTTCAACCAAATTTCTTTTATGCCCGGTCCAGACGCTAAGTTTTGTACAACGTTTTATCTGCACAGTCTTAAACGTTGCAGATAAAACGTTGCGTGTGGATAGGAAAACTGTGCAATTTTGAGAACTGCACGGAGACGGTACAGTTGCAGCGATAACTGAGGTGGTTAGGCATAGTTATCCGTGAATTGTGCCGACAAATCGTTACGTGTGGACGATTAGCTACGTTTTTTATTCATTTTTAGCAAATGACAAACCTTCGACAATGTTCACGGGAGTTTCTGACTGAGTTTATTGCCTTGTCCGAAAGTATTTTACACATACAAGTATTTTCTTTTGTGATATATCCCTGTAGCTTCAGTAAGTCATTCAGCATACGATTCGTAACTACTTCTAGGTAATGGTAACTAATTACCAAGGTAACCACTTCCAATATAATTTCTGCATTACATTTAACTCATTATGTCATAGAAGGTAATGTGTTGTGATTGTATTCTATACTAGTTACGGAAACAGTTACATTGGAGTGCTTTCAGAAGTGATGATAGAAAATCAGTTTAGTAAGAGATATGCTGTAATATATTACAGAAAAGGTGATATTGTAAGGTGATATATGGTGAAAACTACGTAAATAGTAAATAATCATCTCGAAAACGTACGAGTATGCGTGATGGAAATCAAAGTCTAATTCGGAGTGTTTGACCATTGACGCTAATTCGTTTAGTTGAAAAATAAATAAGTACAAAGTTTTTACAAAATATATACACAGATTTCATGGATGAAAAAAGACAAGCAAAACAGCAAATATCGCTATAAATTTAATAAATTTTATTTATCAAAACAAGGATATAAAATCAAAATATTCCAGCATTATTCAAAATACACTATTTTAAACCTATATTTCAATAGAAAAATCGAACACGCGTTTACATCACTTGCACAATATAACTCGCACTGTTGAAAAATACAATTTTTTCGGAACTGCGTACATAAGAATTGCGCAGTATTTGAATAAAAATTTTGGCCACGCAGCCTCACTTGCTCGTAAAAATAAGCAACAAGTTGCCTACTGCATTACTTTTTGAGAAAGGTAATGCAGTGGGTAAGTTGTTACTTGATCGCTTACTCGATAAACTCGATTACATTGTTAGTAATGGAGCTTCGTGAATAATGTAGTACTTCCAGAATCAATTCTGAAGCAACGCCTTGCCATTTTTCTTACAGGGATGGTTTCACTAATTCCAATAAATGAATGTATGTGTCTATGTCAATTCTCAAGTAGTTCCGCCAATCATCAGGTTCATAACTTAATTCACGCAGTAATTTAATGTGAGAAAAGTGCTGTCTTTTTAGAAGCCATTTCCTCGACCACTGTGAACGCCGGGTTCTTTGGAGATCTTCCACTTCTTTCTTTTTCTTCACGAGACAACATGAAAAAATTGACCAGAGTAGTACTTCCCCAATAGTGACGCCACTAAAACTGCGCTAAAATAAATACAGATTTGCATCATCTGGACGCTCTTTATTTTTGCAACGTTTTGACTGCGCAGATAAAACGGTGTGCAAAACCTAGCGTCTGGACCGGGCTTTAAACGTGGTTTGAAGTAAAGTCCAGCTACTGTGTGAATTTCGTCAAAATCGAATGATTGAATTAGAATTTATAGGGCTAAAAGCAGTTATCTTTTTTAGTGATTTTTCAAGATGGCACCACTGGCACAGAATCGCCTGCATTTCAAAATCACTTCTATCAGACCTGGTCCTATTTAAGACCAATACATTCTGCAAATTTCAATTAATTCTGCTCATCGGATCGTGAGTTTCCGTGAACAGAAGTTTTTGATGCAAAAAATATAGGTAAATTGGGCAATTGCCCGTTGTACAATATCAAATTTTTACTAATGTTCGAAGAACAATAGTATTAAAGTCGTTTCGCAATAAATTCATATTTCTTTATATATATATATATATATATATATATATATATATATATATATATATATATATATAAATATATATATATATATATATATAATATACATATATATATATATATATATATATATATATATATATATATATATATATATATATATATATATATATATATATATATATATATATATATGTATATATATATATATATATATATATATATATATATATATATATATATATATATATATACATATATATATATATATATATATATATATATATATATATATATATATATATATATATATATCAGCAAAATGATTAAGGGCAATTTTCGGAGAACGTAGATGTATATAGAAGGTAGGTCCATGACTTTCTCAAATATAGATATCCTAAACATTTTGGCGGCGATGAGCGTTTTAGTGAATTTTGAGGAACTCCTATATTTCCAAGCAGTGTAAATTTTTGTTAAAGAAAAGTATTGGGAATGAAAACTAATTATGTTCTTAGCTTTTCCATGATAAAGAATTGGAAATGTTGAGCCGTGTGTGGGTGCAGGGTGCCTAAAAGTAGGCAAGGAATTTTTTTCAAATTATGATTTGTCATTACTTGTAAGAAAAACAATGGATCATCGTGAAAGTTACAGACCGTAATGATGTTAACTAAAATTTAGCACTTATAGATTTTCAGCATAAAGCGGGGAACCCTGTAGCTGTGGCAGGCTGCTGAAGAAAACTCCTTCAAATCATTGACCTTCCTGAAAAATTTTTGAATTTTGACCAAAAATTTCAAATCTTTGATAAATTTTATTCTTTGTCCTTCAACTCAAGACAAAATTTTCAAAATTCCGATTTGCATAAGAACGACAACCCATCACCAAATTACCTCTATTGTCAGCACTCGAAAGTTCTGTTCAGGAGAACTGACGACCGGATAATTCGATCGTAATGAAATTTACAGGATATGTTGGTATTAGCTAGGACCAAGTCTGATAGAAGTGATTTTGAAATGCGGGCAACACTGTGGCAGGGGTACCATCTTGAAAAACTACTGAGAAAAAAAACATCTTTTTGGCCTATAACTTCCGATTCAGTCATAAGATTTTAACAAAATTTACACAATATTTGGACGTTACTTCATGTAACATTTGTTGAAAATTTGGTTGAAAAAATAGTATAGAGCTGGCAGCTGTGGTGATTTATGTCTCATAGATAGTGAAAATTTGCTCAGCAAAATAAAGCTTTTTTCCCTATAACTTCCGGTCCAGTGTAGAAATCAAAACGAAGTTAATGCAGTAAATGGACCTTAATGTGAAGTAAATGTCGTAGGAATTTCGTACCAAAATCATGAAAGGGCTGCCAGCTATGACCACTTTTGTAATTTTGTGAAATTTCTTTACTGAGCGATTATGTCATTAGATTTGCAAATGGGAATAATCCTGCAATGAAAGTTAACAACAAATATTAACGTTTTAAAAATTTGAAAAGTTTTGAGGGTGGTTACCCTAAAATTCTGTTCACCCGTATACCTTCCAGCGTAGTGATTCAATCGAAACGAAATTTACTGGTTGGGTTTAACTTAACGTGAAGCAGATTTGGTATGAATTTTGCTTTGCTGCTGACACAGGGTAACCAGCATTAGCCATTTCCGTTAATATTGCACCAACAGATGCTTCAAATTACGTTCTCATATGCGAAGCATTTGCAATAAAAATAAGGAATCTATTTTTAAATTTTCCGAGTTTTGAACATTTTTCGGATGGCAGCCTCAAATAACGTTTAACCGCTGAAACATTCAATGAAATCCTGCGATAAGAACGAAATTCAAAGGATAAGTTGATTTAAGTATGAGCTTGTTATGGTAAACTTATTGCTGCTTCGTTCGGAAAGTGTTACCAGCACTGAACATTTTCATCATTTGTGTTATAGTTGAGTTTTGTTGCTTTGGATAAGGAATGGTTGATATGATTCTACAAAACAGTGTGTTACGTCTTTCCACACTTTTTTGTCACTCAAAGACAATTTCTTCGAAAATTAGTTTTCTAGCGGTTCAGGTGCGCTAGAGTTTTTTTTTGTCTATGTAATAGAAGCATTTGATTTACATATGAGTGGCTATTTTTTGCAGAAGTGGCATTTTCTCAATTTGGAGGTTTTCACTTTCAGTGCCTGCGCTAGCTATAGGGTTGCCAGCACTGTCATTAAAAGCTACACAAATCTACAGCTAAATAATACAAATATGTCCTGAAAAGTTCGTAATGATTAAATAGCTCTGTCAAAAGTTATCGCAATTTAAAATTTTTTTCCTTTTCCCGTTCTCTTTTTAGGCACCCAGCGCACATACGGGGTTAAAAAATTCCAAAACATTATCCGATTCACATGTAAAGCACGTTCGAAATTTATTTCGTCAACTTTATTTTTGCGAAAATTATTTGCGTACGAAATAATAGGTATATTAAAATGGCCGCTGGCGCCAAAAGGTTAACAATAACTGACATTGAGTGAGACCTAGACCTATTCTGCATATACACCAATGTATCCTGAAAGTTTCAGCTCAATCGGATGGCGCGTTCCTGAGATTGTCTCACTGAAATTTTTTTAATGATATACATATATATATAGGTATATATATATATATATATATATATATATATATATATATATATATATATATATATATATATATATATATATATATATATATATATATATATATATATATATATATATATAAACATATATATATATATATATATATATATATATATATATATATATATATATATATATATATATATATATATATATATATATATATATATATATATATATATATATATATATATATATATATATATATATATATATATGGAAATATGAATTTTTGGCCGAATCGATTTTAATACTAATGTTCTTCGAACATTAGTAAAAACTCGCTTAATTGGCATCGAGCAATCTAGGAAGGAGTGTTCCAGGTCCTTGCAATTCCAACAGACACGAAATTGTCCACGTTGAGTGCTGAGTTGTGGATTTGGTGTATTGAACTGTTTCGTCATGACTTCGTGCACTTGATTTGGAGTCTCGGATTGATTAGAATCAAACTCACTTGTTTCCCTATAATTAACGCTACTGCGGGCCCAATCATCGAATCGTGCTGGTGGTGAGCGACTTCGAGGTTCTGGAAGCTCTGCGATCTCATCATTAAAGCATAGCTCATTAGCTTCATATGGACGACGAGTCGGTCGACGTTCTGCTTCTAATTCACGCCACACGGATTCCACGCGAGTGCATCTCCTGACGAGATCACGGGTAGTCGAAAAATCAAAACCTGCTATATGTTCCTGAAGACGGGTATTCATGTTTCTAAAAAGAATGCATTGCAGGTCCATATCCACTAAAGGAACCTGTAACTGAAGAGCCAATGCCTCAATTGCTTCATAGAATTCAATGAACGTTTCAATTGGACGTTGCCACCGCGCGTCTATAGCACAACATCCTTGCGATGTGGTGCAAAACGTTCGTCAAATTCTGTTCGAAGCTGACTCCACGTCAGTTTCCCATAAAGATCCCGCAGCTTCCAGTACCAATTCGCTGCCATACCTTTAAGTAGCAGGTCAGGTCTCGTACTTATTCATTACCTGATACTTCATAATCAGCAGCCATAGTGGACCCACGAAACAGGAACTGCCGAGCGTCCATATCCTTCGAGACACCATCGAACATTAAACCCCATTTCGTCACAGGGACCAATGTCCGCGGGTGTTCGGCCTTTCGCCCTGCCTCTCGAAAGGTAACCCGCGGCTCCATAACATTGGGACCTCTAGTAACCGTCGACGACAAATGATCTGCCTCAATTTGAGAGGGCTCTACCGCAGTAGTGGGTGGCAGAACCGTGTGCCCTTGACCACCTCTTGGAGGAGTGCTGGAGGCGGAAAGACTGAGACGACCTAGCTCTCGGTCAATATGGGAATAACTAGGGTCCCAACTCGCCGTTTGTCTTCTCATGTTCGATTAACTTACAATGTTAATAACTTAATAAGATCTATGAAATCAATGTATAACAATAACTATTACCAAAAAATTCAAATTTACAAATTCACTCAAATCCCGATCATCTGCAGTTTTCTCTCAAAACTAAAATAAACCCGAAAAATTCAACAAGCAGCGAGAAAGAAATGTAAATCCCCCCTTCCTCTAAAGCAAACTCGGTATATAGCAAATCAATAATTCCTGTACAGAAGGAGAAACGAAACTTCGTAAGAAAAATAAATCAAAAGTATTGAAGCGAATAAATATTGTCCCGCCCAGATAAGTACACTGTAACTGGTTTGTTATAATCAAGAGTACTCCGTTTATTCCAAAACTTAACAAAAGAGAAAGGATGTTTCCCAAAATAATTAAATTGAAATAAACGCAAATCATAAAAAAAAAAAATAATGATTCCTACATTTCCTCTTCCTGTAGGGATGTTTGTGAAGGAAAGGAAAAGGTAATAAAATTTGAACACATAATGAGAAAATGGGAATTAAGGAAATGGTAGTAAACAAATGTCAACAAGTTGAACTTCCCAGCTGAGTCAAGAAAATTCGATGACCCTATTTCGTGAACTGCTCACAAGGTTTCAATCAAGTAAACCTACACCGTCAAACCGGTGGACTCAGTCACGATCTAGTATCATCGAACTTCCTTGCAAGAAACAAAAGGCTCGAGGCGCTGTAAAAATCAAAACTGCTCGCCTCTGGGCCAAGCGACTTCACAACCGAAGGATATTTCAGCGGCTTTTAACTCGAGTGGTTCCTTTTGCTTCGTCTCAAGCTGAGAGTCAGTATATAAGTGAAAAGAGGCATCCCTCTGTCAAACACTGGACAATACACAATAGCACGGGAACGGGCGCCAATGTTGCACTGACAACCGCTCGACCAGAATGAAATACAGGAAAGAACAGTTAAAAATAGAAAAAGAGAAAAAGAAAAAAAAATTTAATCTAAATGTAATCCAACATGAATTTGATCAAGCTGTCAACTATGGCCAAAGGAAAAAAATAAATAAAGCTGAGGCAATCAAGTGCTCCCGGGAACAAATATCACCCCAGCCTATGAAATTATTCATGCGGAGCAAGAAATGAAATCAAAAACCATACGAAATTGACTACTGAAATAACAAAAAAAAAAAAATTGACCAAAAAAAATTCTGAAGAAAACAACCAAAACTTAAATTACCAAATCATGTACCTATGCCTAAATTTTTGGGCGCCATTTGTTGGAAAACTATGACAGCCAAGCTGCCGTCAGTGCAACATTTCATTTAGGTCAGATTCGGGTCTGTCCCGCGTGCCAAACCTGCCAGCTAGCTCAGTCCGGCGTGGGTTTTTGGGACGAACCTGACCTTCGTGCTACGGCACGCAGACGATACAACATTTAACACACAGTACACTCCACAGGGAAAGAAAGAAGAACTGTAGGAATAATTATGAACAAACGGAATTATTCACAAATCATTGCATTTATTATACTCATCCAAATTACAAAAAAAAAGAAAAAAAAGGAAATAAATAGGAAATTTAAGATTAATAAAACTTCAACAAAAATTTCAACATTTAAAATGAAAAAGTATCTCCTGCACTAGCAAAATAATAAAATGAAAATAATATTCCATACACTAACAACAAAATTAAATTCATAGTGCAAAAAAAATTATAACAAAAGAAATATGTGACTCAACCCCGGCCGGAATTGGTTTACACCAATCATACAAAAATGTGTAGTTTCTTATTACAGGAACGTGCAAATGGATATTGAATGAAATTAAATCTAGGCAAAAGAACTTAATCTATTTTTTAAATAACTGAAATTAATGAAATGGATGAGCTAATTCAAAAAAAATGAACCACAATAAAAATATTAACCGTTAAATAAAATTTTCCTGTACTCATCTGCTGCCGTTAAATCCAGAAAAATTGATGATCCTAATTGTCCGTAAATTCAAATGCTCTTCAACATAGTAAACATCACCTTCGCATTAGAAAATTGCTTCTCCCTTCGATAAACTAATTGACTGGAACTATTGATCAGTCACCTCACCGCTTTGACTACTCTAATAACAAATTTTTTCCACCAAAACAAACGGTAATCTCGAAGCGAACACTTATTAATTCCACGATGTATACACTGATCCTAGTGCATATGCAGAAAGCCAAAGCGACTCCTTCATATCGTCCAATATCGAACGCATGAATATGTACTATAAAGTTTAAGATGCATAACACTTCTCTTATTGATGGTCCTTTTGTTTTAACTTATTCAATTCAAATCACTCCGTAATCAGCTCGACCACCAGCATTCTGTCACAAGATTCAAGACCGACTTTTCTTTCTCAATTTAAAAAATCATTTTTTCTTTCTTCACACAACAATTTTCACTGTTCTGCCACTTTCACCGTTCAGTGCTTTTTAATCTTTTAACCGATTTCACAACAAAATCGTGTGTTTGCAATACACTGATTCGATAAACTATTCACATTCACACACAATTATTCAACGACTTTCCCGATTGTGCACTTGAATCAATCACATCTATCTTTTTCGCAGCCCAGCGATCGTGTTTCCAAAACACTACTTTCTATCCCAAAATCACCTTCCTCTACCAGTACTCAAAACCGAATCCATCCAAACATCTCCTGTTTTCGCTGGCCTGATAACGCAGCTGATGCAAATATTGTTGCAAATCAGCTGCGCTCAGGTCAGCGAACCCGATGCAATGCAATGACACATGCGACAATCAAATGCATAAGCAAAGCCTGTTTTCCAATACAGTGCAATGCATTCGACCGTCGCATGCAGCATGGCACCGCCAATGTTTGTGGGTGTGTGTGGGTGCTATATGTGCGAGGCTGTTTTGCAACAATCGTGGGGACGACCCAGACCCTGAGATGTCTTCTCCAAGCCGGCGAAATGTCTTAACGGAACCTGAGTTAGTTGTTTCCATTCAGTTTTCAGTCTCGTACGTCTTTGGAGTGGTAGACTCCCAGTAGCTTCCCACTCGCGTCCTGCAACTCGTAAGTGACTTGCCCGGTTTTTCGTTTTACGATCGCAGGAGCAAAGCGGGGGGCGAGCTTAGCAGCAAAGCGATCGATGGCATTGCTAACAGTGAAATTACGTACATAGACTTGCTGACCTTCGGGAAAATTGCGTGGCCTCGTTCGGAGATTATAGCGCTGAGCCCTCTTTTTGTAGGCCTCACTCAGTTTATCTTTAACAAGGTCCTTTACTAGGCGTTGTCTGTCACAGCCAGAACGCAATGGCACCTCACCATCTTCAAAAGCTTGTAAACTTCTGAGGAGTGCGTATTCTGAACCGTGCTGGATAGGGTGATATCCGAACATGAGGAAGTGAGGCGAAAAACCAGTAGAATCATGAACTACCTTTCGAAAGGCAGAACACGATTCCGAGAGCTTTTCGTCCCACCTGCCATGATCAGAGCCTATATAGGCTCTAATTGCGTTCAGCGTAGACACATTAGTTCGCTCCGAAGCATTTGCCTGTGGTGAGTACAGTGGTGTGAAACAATGCTTCACGCCATATTTATCCAAAAGCTGAGAAAATGCTTTGGAAGCAAACTGGACCCCATTGTCGGAATAAAGCCATTCGGGCACTCCGAAGGTCAGAAAGATCTCACGCTCGAGAAAACGCACAATCGCCTCGCCTGTAGCCTTCACCATGGGCTTGAGCCACAAAAACTTTGTATAATGGTCCAGGACCACAAACAATTGGGTATTTCCAGATTTTGAGCGAGGAAATGGGCCCATGAAATCCACAAAAAGTCGCTGCATCGGCCGCTCGGATTCTCTGGGGGATCCCAAGAGTGGTCTCTGGGGGATCCCAATGAAGAATTCGGAGGCTTGATCTGCTTGCAAACTAAGCACTCTCTTACATGCTGCGTAACATCTTGCCTTAATCGAGGCCAATAATAATATCTTAGCAGCAGCTCAATAGTTTTCCGAATTCCACAATGCAACCCACGGGGATCATCGTGAGCTCGTTCGATGAGCGACTTCTGCTGACCATCAGGGACCCATAACTTGATCCGGGGAATATCCGAAATCGGCACTTCGCTAAGCTTTTATTGATACAAAGGTAGCACAACCGACTCGTGCTGGCAACCTTTCGCCAGTATCAAAGCCAAGAATATGTCATATCTGCTTCACGTTGTTATATTACAGTCGAAGTTATAGAAGTATAAAGAAATTAAGGGTTACCTGAGCGAGTTTTTTCAAATAATCGAAACCTTAATATTTGATTTTTATTGCCACTACAATATCATTACCATTTTGAAATGCTACGATAAAACCGCTTAATAAAGATATTGCAATTTAACAGAAAACCAACAATAGCTGGCAACCCTTTTGTGGTTTTTCAACTTAATTTGGCCTGAATAATGTTTATGATAAGTTTCATCAATCGTATGAAATTCGTATTGATTTCATGACTGCGCTGGAAGTTATAGGGCAAAAAGTTTTATTTTCCTGAGCGAATTTTCAAAACCAAAGACACAAAAATTACCATTACTGGCAGCACCAATCAAGTTTTTCAACCAAATTTCCACCAAACACGGCCAAAAGTAAGGTTCAGTAACTGTGTCAATGTCATGAAAATCTGGTAACTAATTCACATTTCATAGGGCAAAAAAGCAGTTTTTTTTCTATGTAATTTTTCACGATGGCACCACTGGCACAGAGTTGCCCACAATCCAAAATCGCTTGTATCAAATCTGGTCCTACTTAAGTCCAATAAATTCTGTAAATTTCAGCTGTATCTGATTATTGGTTCGTGAGTTCCCGTGAACAGAAGTTTTTGATGCTAAAAATATAGGCTAACTGGGAAAGGGTTATCGTTCTTGTCCGACTTTAAATTTTCAACGTTTTACTTTGAACGTGTAGATAAAACATAAGATTTGTATACAGATTGATTTTATTGTAAGAAACGGGCATTTTTTTGAATATTCGATGGTTTCAATGTTTTCACTTCCAAATTTTTTTTTTTCAAATTTGAGACACCAAATTTATCATAGCTGGCAGTTCCAACCGAATTTTTCAACCAAATTTCTTTTAAACGTGGTTTGAAGTAAAGTCCAGCTACTGTGTGAATTTCGTCAAAATCGAATGATTGAATTAGATTTTATAGGGCTAAAAGCAGTCATCTTTTTTAGTGATTTTTCAAGATGGCACCACTAGCACAGAATCGCCTGCATTTCAAAATCACTTCTATCAGACCTGGTCCTATTTAAGACCAATACATTCTGCAAATTTCAATTAATTCTGCTCATCGGATCGTGAGTTTCCGTGAACAGAAGTTTTTGATGCAAAAAATATAGGTAAATTGGGCAATTGCCCGTTGTACAATATCAAATTTTTACTAATGTTCGAAGAACAATAGTATTAAAGTCGTTTCGCAATAAATTCATATTTCTTTATATATATATATATATATATATATATATATATATATATATATATATATATATATATATATATATATATATATATATATATATATATATATATATATATATATATATCTAATATACATATATATATATATATATGTATATATGTATATATATATATATATATATATATATACATATATATATATATATATATATATATATATATGTATTTATATATATATATATAGATATATATATATATATATATATATATATATATATATATATATATATATTTATATACATATATATATATATATATATATATATATATATATATATATATATATATATATATATATATATATATATATATCAGCAAAATGATTAAGGGAGATAATCTCTGGAGTGGCCGATATGATTAAGCTGAAATTTTCGGAGAACGTAGATGTATATAGAAGGTAGGTCCATGACTTTCTCAAATATAGATATCCTAAACATTTTGGCGGCGATGAGCGTTTTAGTGAATTTTGAGGAACTCCTATATTTCCAAGCAGTGTAAATTTTTGTTAAAGAAAAGTATTGGGAATGAAAACTTATTATGTTCTTAGCTTGTCCATGTTACAAAATTGGAAATGTTGAGCCGTGTGTGGGTGCAGGGTGCCTAAAAGTAGGCAAGGAATTTTTACGGGGGTACCATCTTGAAAAACTACTGAGAAAAAAAACATCTTTTTGGCCTATAACTTCCGATTCAGTCATAAGATTTTAACAAAATTTACACAATATTTGGACGTTACTTCATGTAACATTTGTTGAAAATTTGGTTGAAAAAATAGTATAGAGCTGGCAGCTGTGGTGATTTATGTCTCATAGATAGTGAAAATTTGCTCAGCAAAATAAAGCTTTTTTCCCTATAACTTCCGGTCCAGTGTAGAAATCAAAACGAAGTTAATGCAGTAAATGGACCTTAATGTGAAGTAAATGTCGTAGGAATTTCGTACCAAAATCATGAAAGGGCTGCCAGCTATGACCACTTTTGTAATTTTGTGAAATTTCTTTACTGAGCGATTATGTCATTAGATTTGCAAATGGGAATAATCCTGCAATGAAAGTTAACAACAAATATTAACGTTTTAAAAATTTGAAAAGTTTTGAGGGTGGTTACCCTAAAATTCTGTTCACCCGTATACCTTCCAGCGCAGTGATTCAATCGAAACGAAATTTACTGGTTGGGTTTAACTTAACGTGAAGCAGATTTGGTATGAATTTTGCTTTGCTGCTGACACAGGCTAACCAGCAATGTGCCATTTCCGTTAATATTGCACCAACAGATGCTTCAAATTACGTTCTCATATGCGAAGCATTTGCAATAAAAATAAGGAATCTATTTTTAAATTTTCCGAGTTTTGAACATTTTTCGGATGGCAGCCTCAAATAACGTTTAACCGCTGAAACATTCAATGAAATCCTGCGATGAGAACGAAATTCAAAGGATAAGTTGATTTAAGTATGAGCTTGTTATGGTAAACTTATTGCTGCTTCGTTCGGAAAGTGTTACCAGCACTGAACATTTTCATCATTTGTGTTATAGTTGAGTTTTGTTGCTTTGGATAAGGAATGGTTGATATGATTCTACAAAACAGTGTGTTACGTCTTTCCACACTTTTTTGTCACTCAAAGACAATTTCTTCGAAAATTAGTTTTCAAGCGGTTCAGGTGCGCTAGAGTTTTTTTTTGTCTATGTAATAGAAGCATTTGATTTACATATGAGTGGCTTTTTTTTGCAGAAGTGGCATTTTCTCAAAAGGGACGATGATTTGGAGGTTTTCACTTTCAGTGCCTGCGCTAGCTATAGGGTTGCCAGCACTGTCATTAAAAGCTACACAAATCTACAGCTAAATAATACAAATATGTCCTGAAAAGTTCGTAATGATTGAATAGCTCTGTCAAAAGTTATCGCAATTTAAAAATTTTCACCTTTTCCCGTTCTCTTTTTAGGCACCCAGCGCACATATGGGGTTAAAAATTCCAAAACATTATCCGATTCACATGTAAAGCACGTTCGAAATTTATTTCGTCAACTTTATTTTTGCCAAAATTATTTGCGTACGAAATAATAGGTATATTAAAATGGCCGCCGGCACCAAAACGTTAACAATAACTGACATTGAGTGAGACCTAGACCTATTCTGCATATACACCAATGCATCCTGAAAGTTTCAGCTCAATCGGATGGCGCGTTCCTGAGATTGTCTCACTGAAATTTTTTTAATGATATACATATATATATATATATATATATATATATATATATATATATATATATATATATATATTTATATATATATATATATTTATATATAAATATATATATATATATATATATATATATATATATATATATATATTTATATATATATATAAATATATATATATATATATATATATATATATATATATATATATATATATATATATATATATATATATATATATATATATATATATATATATATATATATATATATATATATATATATATATATATATATATATATGGAAATATGAAATTTTGGCCGAATCGATTTTAATACTAATGTTCTTCGAACATTAGTAAAAACTCGCTTCATTGGCATCGAGCAATCTAGGAAGGAGTGTTCCAGGTCCTTGCAATTCCAACAGACATGAAATTGTCCACGTTGAGTGCTGAGTTGTGGATTTGGTGTATTGAACTGTTTCGTCATGACTTCGTGCACTTGATTTGGAGTCTCGGATTGATTAGAATCAAACTCACTTGTTTCCCTATAATTAACGCTACTGCGGGCCCAATCATCGAAGCGTGCTGGTGGTGAGCGACGTCGAGGTTCTGGAAGCTCTGCGATCTCATCATTAAAGCATAGCTCATTAGCTTCATATGGACGACGAGTCGGTCGACGTTCTGCTTCTAATTCACGCCACACGGATTCCACGCGAGTGCATCTCCTGACGAGATCACGGGTAGTCGAAAAATCAAAACCTGCTATATGTTCCTGAAGACGGGTATTCATGTTTCTAAAAAGAATGCATTGCAGGTCCATATCCACTAAAGGAACCTGTAACTGAAGAGCCAACGCCTCAATTGCTTCATAGAATTCAATGAACGTTTCAATTGGACGTTGCCACCGCGCGTCTATAGCACGTCTAATGTCAACATCCTTGCGATGTGGTGCAAAACGTTCGTCAAATTATGTTCGAAGCTGACTCCACGTCAGTTTCCCATAAAGATCCCACAGCTTCCAGTACCAATTCGCTGCCATACCTTTAAGTAGCAGGTACAGGTTTCGTACTTATTCATTACCTGATACTACATAATCAGCAGCCATAGTGGACCCACGAAACAGGAACTGCCGAGCGTCCATATCCTTCGAGACACCATCGAACATTAAACCCCATTTGTCACAGGGACCAATGTCCGCGGGTGTTCGGCCTTTCGCCCTGCCTCTCAAAAGGTAACCCGCGGCTCCATAACATTGGGACCTCTAGTAACCGTCGACGACAAATGATCTGCCTCAATTTGAGAGGGCTCTACCGCAGTAGTGGGTGGCAGAACCGTGTGCCCTTGACCACCTCTTGGGGGAGTGCTGGAGGCGGAAAGACTGAGACGCCCTAGCTCTCGGTCAATATGGGAATAACTAGGGTCCCAACTCGCCGTTTATCTTCTCATGTTCGAATTACTAACAATGTTAATAACTTAATAAGATCTATGAAATCAATGTATAACAATAACTATTACCAAAAAATTCAAATTTACAAATTCACTCAAATCCCGATCATCTGCAGTTTTCTCTCAAAACTAAAATAAACCCGAAAAATTCAACAAGCAGCGAGAAAGAAATGTAAATCCCCCCTCCCTCTAAAGCAAACTCGGTATATAGCAAATCAATAATTCCTGTACAGAAGGAGAAACGAAACTTCGTAAGAAAAATAAATCAAAAGTATTGAAGCGAATAAATATTTTCCCGGTCAGATAAGTACACTGTAACTGGTTTGTTATAATCAAGAGTACTCCGTTTATTCCAAAACTTAACAAGAGAGGAAGGATGTTTCCCAAAATAACTAAATTGAAAATAAACGCAAATCATAAAAAATTAACACTAATGTTCGAAGAACAGTAGAAGAATCGTGCAGGTTTTGAGTGCATATTCCACCACATGCGCTGCTTATTACGGCCAAATTGTTTCAAATGCCACGTTTGACTTTTGTCTCAAGAATGCATTATAACTCATATGGTAGAAGGTTTCAGATATTACCACTGGCATTAATTTCAACGTTTATGAGAGCAAAACACGGGTTAATTATATTCGTTATCAGTTGCTTATTTCACAAAATTTTGAAAGCAGCATCTCATATAATATCAATGAAGAAAATGCTCAGTGCCTGCAGCACTGTAACTGAAGTTGGAGTTTGGGGCTGCGATCCGAAAAATTTGCAGAACTTTGGGAATTGAAACATCGGTTATTTATTTTCATTGGAAATGTTTCCGGTATGAATACTAACTGTAAGCATTTATTGATAAAAAAGTAGCACAACCGACTCGTGCTGGCAACCTTTCGCCAGTATCAAAGCCAAGAATATATCACATCTGCTTCACGTTGTTATATTACATTTAAAGTTATAGGAGTATAAAGAAATTTAGGGTTACCTGCAGCGAGTTTTTTCAAATAATCGAAAGCTTAATATTTGCTGTTTATTGTCACTACAATATCATTACCAATTGAAAATTCTACGATAAAACCGCTTAATAAAGATATTGCAATTAAACACAAAACCAACAATAGCTGGCAACCCTATCATGGCTTTTCACCCAAATTTGGCTTGAATAATGTTTATAATAGGTTCCAGTAATTGTATGAAATTCGTATTGATTTCATGACTGCTCTGGAAGTTATAGGGCAAAAAGTTTTATTTCCCTGAGCGAATTTTCACAAAAAGACACAAAAATTACCATAGCTGGCAGCACCAACCGAATTTTTCAACCAAATTTCTATCAAACAGAGTTTAAAGTAAGGTTCAGCTACTGTGTCAATTTCATGAAAATCTGGTAACTTATTCACATTTCATAGGGCAAAAAGCAGTTTTTTTTCTTTGTAATTTTTCAAGATGGCAGCACTGGAACAGAGTTGCCTACAATTCAAAATCGCTTCTATCAGACATGGCCCTACTTAAGTCCAATGCATTCTGTAAATTTCAATTCTATCTGATTATTTATTCGTTAGTTCCCGTGAACAGAAATGTTTGGAAGCTAAAAATATAGGTTAACTGGGAAAGGGTTACCGTGCTTGTCCGACATGAAATTTCCAAAGTTTTACTTTGACTGTGTAGATTAAGCATAAGATTTGTATACAGATTGGTTTTATTGTAGAAACGGACATTTTTTAGGATATTCGATGGTTTGAATGTTTTCACTTCCAAATTTTTATTTTTTCAAATTTAAGACACCCAAATTATCATAGCTGGCAGCTCCAACCGAATTTTTCAACTTTGTCTTTCTCTCAAAACTAAAATAAACCCGAAAAATTCAACAAGCAGCGAGAAAGAAATGTAAATCCCCCCTCCCTCTAAAGCAAACTCGGTATATAGCAAATCAATAATTCCTGTACAGAAGGAGAAATTTTTCTACCAAACGTGGTTTAAAGTAAGGTGCAGCTACTGTGTGAATTTCTTTAAAATCGAACGATTCAATCAGAATTTATAGGGCTTAAAGCAGTTATCTTTTTAAGTGGTTTTTCGAGATGGCACCACTGGCACAGAATCGCCAGGATTTCAAAATCATTTCTATCAGACCTGGTCCTATTTAAGACCAATACATTCTGAAAATTTCAATAAATTCTGCTCATTGGATCTTGAGTTTCCGTGAACAGAAGTTTTTGATGCTAAAAACATAGGTAACTTGGGCAAGGGTTACCAGGCGTGCCCGTTATACCATTTCAAATTTTTTTTTTTGTTTATGTAAACAAAGCACAAGATTTACATATGAGTGGCGTTTTTTTTAAGAAACGACATTTTTTCAAGAGAAACGATGATTTGGAGGTTTTCACTTTCAGTGCCTGCCCTAGCTACAGGGTTGCCAGCACAATCATTAAAACGTACATTAATCTACAACTAAATAAAACAAACATGTCCTGAAAATTTCGTAATCATGGAATAGCTCTGTCAAAAGTTATCGCAATTTAAAAATTTTCAAATTTTCCCGTTCTCTTTTTAGGCACCCAGCGCACACATAGGGTTAAAAAATTCCAAAACATTATCCGATTCACATGTAAAACTTGTTCGAAATTTATGTCGTCAACTTTATTTTTGCAAAAATTATTTGTGTACGGAATAATAGGTATCTTAAAAAAATCACTAAAATGGCCGCCGGCGCCAAAGGGTTAAAGATTATTAATTTTTTGTGAGACCTGGCACTATTCTGCATATACACCAATGTGTCCTGAAAATTTTAGCTCAATCAGATGGCGCGTTCCTGAGATTTTTTCACTGAAATTTTTTGATGATATATATATATATATATATATATATATATATATATATATATATATATATATACTCGTATATATATCTATATATATATATATATATATATATATATATATATATATATATATATATATATATATATATATATATATATATATATATATATATATATATATATATATATATATATATATATATATATATATATATATATAGAAATATGAATTTTTGGCCAAAGTGATTTTAATACTAATGTTCTTCTTCGAACATTAGTAATAATGATTCCTACATTTCCTCTTCCTGTAGGGATGTTTGTGAAGGAAAGGAAAAGGTAATAAAATTTGAACACATAATGAGAAAATGGGAATTAAGGAAATGGTAGTAAACAAATGTCAACAAGTTGAACTTCCCAGCTGAGTCAAGAAAATTCGATGACCCTATTTCGTGAACTGCTCACAAGGTTTCAATCAAGTAAACCTACACCGTCAAACCGGTGGACTCAGTCACGATCTAGTATCATCGAACTTCCTTGCAAGAAACAAAAGGCTCGAGGCGCTGTAAAAATCAAAACTGCTCGCCTCTGGGCCAAGCGACTTCACAACCGAAGGATATTTCAGCGGCTTTAAACTCGAGTGGTTCCTTTTGCTTCGTCTCAAGCTGAGAGTCAGTATATAAGTGAAAAGAGGCATCCCTCTGTCAAACACTGGACAAAACACAATAGCACGAGAACGGGCGCCAATGTTGCACTGACAACCGCTCGACCAGAATGAAATACAGGAAAGAACATTTAAAAATAGAAAAAGAGAAAAAGGAAAAAAAATTTAATCTAAATGTAATCCAACATGAATTTGATCAAGCTGTCAACTATGGCCAAAGGAAAAAAATTAAGAAAGCTGAGGCAATCAAGTGCTCCCGGGAACAAATATCACCCCAGCCTATGAAATTATTCATGCGGAGCAAGAAATGAAATCAAAAACCATACGAAATTGACTACTGAAATAACAAAAAAAAAAAATTGACCAAAAAAAATTCTGAAGAAAACAACCAAAACTTAAATTACCAAATCATGTACCTATGCCTAAATTTTTGGGCGCCATTTGTTGGAAAACTATGACAGCCAAGCTGCCGTCAGTGCAACATTTCATTTAGGTCAGATTCGCGTGCCAAACCTGCCAGCTAGCTCAGTCCGGCGTGGGTTTTTGGGACGAACCTGACCTTCGTGCAACGGCACGCAGACGTTACAACATTTAACACATAGTACACTCCACAGGGAAAGGAAGAAGAACTGTAGGAATAATTATGAACAAACGGAATTATTCACAAATCATTGCATTTATTATACTCATCCAAATTACAAAAAAAAAAGAAAAAAAAGGAAATAAATAGGAAATTTAAGATTAATAAAACTTCAACAAAAATTTCAACATTTAAAATGAAAAAGTATCTCCTGCACTAGCAAAATAATAAAATGAAAATAATATTCCATACACTAACAAAAAAATAAATTCATAGTGCAAAAAAAATAATAACAAAAGAAATATGTGACTCAACCCCGGCCGGAATTGGTTTACACCAATCATACAAAAATGTGTAGTTTCTTATTACAGGAACGTGCAAATGGATATTGAATGAAATTAAATCTAGGCAAAAGAACTTAATCTATTTTTTAAATAACGGAAATTAATGAAATGGATGAACTAATTCAAAAAAAATGAACCACAATAAAAATATTAACCGTTAAATAAAATTTTCCTGTACTCATCTGCTGCCGTTAAATCCAGAAAAATTGATGATCCTAATTGTCCGTAAATTCAAATGCTCTTCAACATAGTAAACATCACCTTCGCATTAGAAAATTGCTTCTCCTTTCGATAAACTAATTGACTGGAACTATTGATCAGTCACCTCACCGCTTTGACTACTCTAATAACAAATTTTTTCCACCAAAACAAACGGTAATCTCGAAGCGAACACTTATTAATTCCACGATGTATACACTGATCATAGTGCATATGCAGAAAGCCAAAGCGACTCCTTCATATCGTCCAATATCGAACGCATGAATATGTACTATAAAGTTTAAGATGCATAACACTTCTCTTATTGATGGTCCTTTTGTTTTAACTTATTCAATTCAAATCACTCCGTAATCAGCTCGACCACCAGCATTCTGTCACAAGATTCAAGACCGACTTTTCTTTCTCAATTTATAAAATCATTTTTTCTTTCTTCACACAACAATTTTCACTGTTCTGCCACTTTCACCGTTCAGTGCTTTTTAATCTTTTAACCGATTTCACAACAAAATCGTGTGTTTGCAATACACTGATTCGATAAACTATTCACATTCACACACAATTATTCAACGACTTTCCCGATTGTGCACTTGAATCAATCACATCTATCTTTTTCGCAGCCCAGCGATCGTGTTTCCAAAACACTACTTTCTATCCCAAAATCACCTTCTTCTACCAGTACTCAAAACCGAATCCATCCCGCGCCAACTCTCGAGCAATCAGTCTGCCGCTACCGCCACGTACCGTTTTCTCTTTCTCGTTGCTCAGTTGGGCGACCAGTCTTTGCACATCCAGCACCAAACATCTCCTGTTTTCGCTAGCCTGATAACGCAGCTGATGCAAATATTGTTGCAAATCAGCTGCGCTCAGGTCGGCGAACCCGATGCAATGCAATGACACATGCGACAATCAAATGCATAAGCAAAGCCTGTTTTCCAATGCAGTGCAATGCATTCGACCGTCGCATGCAGCATGGCACTGCCAATTTTTGTGGGTGTGTGTGGGTGCTATATGTGCGAGGCTGTTTCGCAACAATCGTGGGGACGACCCAGACCCTGAGATGTCTTCTCCAAGCCGGCGAAATGTCTTCACGTCAACCTGAGTTAGTTGTTTCCATTCAGTTTCCAGTCTCGTACATCTTTGGAGTGGTAGACTCCCAGTAGCTTCCCACTCGCGTCTTGCAACTCGTAAGGGACTTGCCCGGTTTTTTGTTTTACGATCGCAGGAGCAAAGCGGGGGGCGAACTTAGCAGCAAAGCGATCGATGGCATTGTTAACAGTGAAATTACGTACATAGACTTGCTGACCTTCGGAAAAATTGCGTGGCCTCGTTCGGAGATTATAGCGCTGAGCCCTCTTTTTGTAGGCCTCACTCAGTTTATCTCTAACAAGGTCCTTTACTAGGCGTTGTCTGTCACAGCCAGAACGCAATGGCACCTCACCATCTTCAAAAGCTTGTAAACTTCTGAGGAGTGCGTATTCTGAACCGTGCTGGATAGGGTGATATCCGAACATGAGGAAGTGAGGCGAAAAACCAGTAGAATCATGAACTACCTTTCGAAAGACAGAACACGATTCCGAGAGCTTTTCGTCCCACCTGCCATGATCAGAGGCTATATAGGCTCTAATTGCGTTCAGCGTAGACACATTAGTTCGCTCCGAAGCATTTGCCTGTGGTGAGTACAGTGGTGTGAAACAATGCTTCACGCCATATTTATCCAAAAGCTGAGAAAATGCTTTGGAAGCAAACTGGACCCCATTGTCAGAATAAAGCCATTCGGGCACTCCGAAGGTCAGAAAGATCTCACGCTCGAGAAAACGCACAATCGCCTCGCCTGTAGCCTTCACCATGGGCTTGAGCCACAAAAACTTTGAATAATGGTCCAGGACCACAAACAATTGGGTATTTCCAGATTTTGAGCGAGGAAATGGGCCCATGAAATCCACAAAAAGTCGCTGCATCGGCCGCTCGGATTCTCTGGGGGATCCCAAGAGTGGTCTCTGGGGGATCCCAATGAAGAATTAGGAGGCTTGATCCGCTTGCAAACTAAGCACTCTCTTACATGCTGCGTAACATCTTGCCTTAATCGAGGCCAATAATAATATCTTAGCAGCAGCTCATTAGTTTTCCGAATTCCACAATGCAATCCACGGGGATCATCGTGAGCTCGTTCGATGAGCGACTTCTGCTGACCATCAGGGACCCATAACTTGATCCGGGGAATATCCGAAATCGGCACTTCGCTAAGCATTTATTGATACAAAGGTAGCACAACCGACTCGTGCTGGCAACCTTCTGCCAGTATCAAAGCCAAGAATATGTCATATCTGCTTCACGTTGTTATATAACAGTCGAAGTTATAGAAGTATAAAGAAATTAAGGGTTACCTGAGCGAGTTTTTTCAAATAATCGAAAGCTTAATATTTGATTTTTATTGCCACTACAATATCATTACCATTTTGAAATTCTACGATAAAACCGCTTAATAAAGATATTGCAATTTAACAGAAAACCAACAATAGCTGGCAACCCTTTTGTGGTTTTTCAACTTAATTTGGCCTGAATAATGTTTATGATAAGTTTCATCAATCGTATGAAATTCGTATTGATTTCATGACTGCGCTGGAAGTTATTGGGCAAAACGTTTTATTTTCCTGAGCGAATTTTCAAAACCAAAGACACAAAAATTACCATTACTGGCAGCACCATTCAAGTTTTCCACCAAACACGGCCTAGAGTAAGGTTCAGTAACTGTGTCAATTTCATGAAAATCTGGTAACTAGTTCACATTTCATAGGACAAAAAGCAGTTTTTTTTTTCTATGTAATTTTTGAAGATGGCACCACTGGCACAGAGTTGCCCAGAATTCAAAATCGCTTGTATCAAATCTGGTCCTACTTAAGTCCAATGCATTCTGTAAATTTCAGCTGTATCTGATTATTGGTTCGTGAGTTCCCGTGAACAGAAGTTTTTGATGCTAACAATATAGGTTAACTGGGAAAGGGTTACCGCTCTTGTCCGACATTAAATTTTCAAAGCTTTACTTTGAACGTGTAGATAAAACATAAGATTTGTATACAGATTGGTTTTATTGTGAAAAACAGGCATTTTTTTGAATATTCGATGGTTTGAATGTTTTCACTTCCAAATTTTTTTCAAATTTGAGACACCAAAATTATCATAGCTGGCAGCTCCAACCGAATTTTTCAACCGAATTTCTGTTAAACGTGGTTTGAAGTAAGGTCCAGCTACTGTGTGAATTTCGTCAAAATCAAACTATTCAATCAGAATTTATAGGGCTAAAAGCAGTTATCTTTTTGAGTGATTTTTCAAGGTGGCACCACTGGCACAGAATCGCCTGCATTTCAAAATCCCTTTTATCAGACCTGGTCCTATTTAAGACCAATACATTCTGCAAATTTCAATTAATTCTGCTCATCGGATCGTGAGTTTCCGTGAACAGAAGTTTTTGATGCTTAAAGTATAGGTAAATTGGGCAAGGGTTACCAGGCGTGCCCGTAATACCATATCAAATTTTAATGTTTGTCTATGTAAACAAAGCATTTGATTTACATATGAGTGGCTTTTTTTGCAGAAGTGGCATTTTTTCAAAAGGGACGATGATTTGGTGGTTTTCACTTTCAGTGCCTGCGCTAGCTATAGGGTTGGCAGCACTTTCATTAAAAGCTACACAAATCTACAGCTAAATAATACAAATATGTCCTGAAAAGTTCGTTATGATTAAATAGCTCTGTCAAAAGTTATCGCACACATTGGGTTAAAAAATTCCAAAACATTATCCGATTCACATGTAAAACACGTTCGAAATTTATTTCGTCAACTTTATTTTTGCGAAAATTATTTGCGTACGAAATAATAGGTATATTAAAATGGCCGCTGGCGCCAAAAGGTTAACAATAACTGGCATTGAGTGAGACCTAGACCTATTCTGCATATACACCAATGTATCCTGAAGGTTTCAGCTCAATCGGATGGCGCGTTCCTGAGATTGTCACTGAAATTTTTTGATGATATATAAATATATATATATATATATATATATATATATATATATATATATATATATATATATATATATATATTTATATATATGTATATATATATATATATATACATATATATATATATGTATATATATATATATATATATATATATATATATATATATATATATATATATATATATATATATATATATGTATATATATATATATATATATATATATATATGTATATATATATATATATATATATATATATATATATATATATATATATATATATATATATATATATATATATATATATATATATATATATATATATATATATATATATATATATATATAAATCGATTTCGAAATCGATCGAATCGATTTTAATACTAATGTTCTTCGAACATTAGTAAAAACTCGCTTAATTGGCATCGAGCAATCTAGGAAGGAGTGTCCCAGGTCCTTGCAATTCCAACAGACACGAAATTGTCCTCGTTGAGCCTTGAGTTGTGGATTTGGTGTATTGAACTGTTTCGTCATGACTTCGTGCACTTGATTTGGAGTCTCGGATTGATTAGAATCAAACTCACTTGTTTCCCTATAATTAACGCTACTGCGGGCCCAATCATTGAAGCGTGCTGGTGGTGAGCGACGTCGGTGTTCTGGAAGCTCTGCGATCTCATCATTAAAGCATAGCTCATTAGCTCCATTTGGACGACGAGTCAGTTGACGTTTTGCTTCTAATTCACGCCACACGGATTCCACGCGAGTGCATCTCCTGACGAGATCACGGGTTGTCGAAAAATCAAAACCTGCTATATGTTCCTGAAGACGGGTATTCATGTTTCTAAAAAGAATGCATTGCAGGTCCACATCCACTAAAGGAACCTGTAACTGAAGAGCCAACGCCTCAATTGCTTCATAGAATTCAATGAACGTTTCAATTGGACGTTGCCGCCGCGCGTCTATAGTACGTCTAATGTCAACATCCGTGCGATGTGGTGCAAAACGTTCGTCAAATTCTGTTCGAAGCTGACTCCACGTCAGTTTCCCATAAAGATCCCGCAGCTTCCAGTACCAATTCGCTGCCATACCTTTAAGTAGCAGGTACAGGTCTCGTACTTATTCATTACCTGATACTTCATAATCAGCAGCCATAGTGGACCCACGAAACAGGAACTGCCGAGCGTCCATATCCTTCGAGACACCATCGAACATTAAACCCCATTTCGTCACAGGCACCAATGTCCGCGGGTGTTCGGCCTTTCGCCCTGCCTCTCGAAAGGTAACCCGCGGCTCCATAACATTGGGACCTCTAGTAACCGTCGACGACAAATGATCTGCCTCAATTTGAGAGGGCTCTACCGCAGTAGTGGGTGGCAGAACCGTGTGCCCTTGACCACCTCTTGGAGGAGTGCTGGAGGCAGAAAGACTGAGACGACCTAGCTCTCGGTCAATATGGGAATAACTAGGGTCCCAACTCGCCGTTTGTCTTCTCATGTTCGATTAACTTACAATGTTAATAACTTAATAAGATCTATGAAATCAATGTATAACAATAACTATTACCAAAAAATTCAAATTTACAAATTCACTCAAATCCCGATCATCTGCAGTTTTCTCTCAAAACTAAAATAAACCCGAAAAATTCAACAAGCAGCGAGAAAGAAATGTAAATTCCCCCTCCCTCTAAAGCAAACTCGGTATATAGCAAATCAATAATTCCTGTACAGAAGGAGAAACGAAACTTCGTAAGAAAAACAAATCAAAAGTATTGAAGCGAATAAATATTGTCCCGCCCAGATAAGTACACTGTAACTGGTTTGTTATAATCAAGAGTACTCCGTTTATTCCAAAACTTAACAAAAGAGGAAGGATGTTTCCCAAAATAACTAAATTGAAAATAAACGCAAATCATAAAAAAAAAATAATGATTCCTACATTTCCTCTTCCTGTAGGGATGTTTGTGAAGGAAAGGAAAAGGTAATAAAATTTGAACACATAATGAGAAAATGGGAATTAAGGAAATGGTAAACAAATGTCAACAAGTTGAACTTCCCAGCTGAGTCAAGAAAATTCGATGACCCTATTTCGTGAACTGCTCACAAGGTTACAATCAAGTAAACCTACACCGTCAAACCGGTGGACTCAGTCACGATCTAGTATCATCGAACTTCCTTGCAAGAAACAAAAGGCTCGAGGCGCTGTAAAAATCAAAACTGCTCGCCTCTGGGCCAAGCGACTTCACAACCGAAGGATATTTCAGCGGCTTTCAACTCGAGTGGTTCCTTTTGCTTCGTCTCAAGCTGAGAGTCAGTATATAAGTGAAAAGAGGCATCTCTCTGTCAAACACTGGACAACACACAATAGCACGAGAACGGACGCCAATGTTGCACTGACAACCGCTCGACCAGAATGAAATACAGGAAAGAACATTTAAAAATAGAAAAAGAGAAAAAGAAAAAAAAATTTAATCTAAATGTAATCCAACATGAATAATCTGATTAAGTTGCCAACTATGGCCAAAGGAAAAAAAAATATAGCTGAGGCAATCAAGTGCTCGCGGGAACAAATATCACCCCAGCCTATCAGATTAATCATGTGGAGCAAGCAATGAGATCAAAAACCAAACTTAATAAAAACCATACGAAATTGAATACTGAAATTACAAAAAAAAATTACCAAAAAAAATTCTGAAGAAAACAACCAAAACTTAAATTACCAAATCAAAACCTATGTACATATGCCTAAATTTTTGCGCGCCATTTGTTGCGAAACTTTGACAGCGGAGCTGCCGTCAGTGCAACATTTCATTTAGGTCAGATTCGGGTCTGTCCCGCGTGCCAAACCTGCCAGCTAGCTCAGTCCGGCGTGGGTTTTTGGGACGAACCTGACCTTCGTGCTACGGCACGCAGACGGTACAACATTTAACACCCAGAACGCTCCACAGGGAAAGGAAGAAGAACTGTAGGAATCATTATGAAGATCCGAAATTATTCACAAATCATTGCATTTATTATACTCATCCAAATTACAAATAAAAAGAAAAAAAACTCTAGCGCACCTGAACCGCTAGAAAACTAATTTTCGAAGAAATTATCTTTGAGTGACAAAAAAGTGTGGAAAGACGTAATACACTGTTTTTTTTTTTAGAATCATATCAACCATTCCTTATCCAAAGCAACAAAGCTCAACTATAACACATATAATTCAGTGCTAGCAGCACTTTCCGAACGAAGCAGCAATAAGTTTACCATAACAAGCTCATACTCAAATCCACGTATCCTTTGAATTTCGTTCTCTTCGCAGGATTTCATCGAAAGTTTCAGCGGTTAAACGTTGTTTGAGGCTGCCATCCGAAAAATGTTCAAAACTCGAAAAATTTAAAAAAGAATTCCTTATTTTTATTGCAAATGCTTTGCAAATGAGAACGTTGTTTGAAGCATCTGTTGGTGTAATATTTACCGAAATGGCTAATGCTGGTTAGCCTGTGTCAACAGCAAAGCATAATACATACCAAATCTGCTTCACGTTAAGTTAAACCCAACCAGTAAATTTCGTTCCGATTGAATCACTGCGCTGGAAGTTATACGGGTGAAAAGAATTTTAGGGTTACCACCCTCAAAACTTTTCAAATTTTTAAAGCGTTAATATTGGCTGTTGATTTTCATTGCAGGATCACTTCCATTTGCAAATCTAATGACATAATCGCTCAGTAAAGAAATTAAACAAAATTACAAAAATTGTCATAGCTGGCAACCGTTTCATGATTTTGGTACGAAATTTCTACGACATTTGGTTCACATTAAAGTCCATTTACTGCGTGAACTTCGTTCTGATTTCTACACTGGACCGGAAGTTATAGGGAAAAAAGCTTTATTTTGCTGAGCAAATTTGCTAGATTTAGGAGACAAAAATCACCATAGTTGGCAACTCTATTCTAATTTTTCAACCAAATTTTCACCAATTGTTACATAGAGTAAGATCCAAGTATTAGATGAATCTTATCAAAATCTGATGGCTGAATCGGAAGTTATAGGCCAAAAACCTGTTTTTTTTCTCAGTGATTTTTCAAGATGGCACCACTGGCGCAGAGTTGCCCGCATTTCAAAATCACTTCTATCAGACCTGGTCCTAGCTAATACCAACATGTCCTGTAAATTTCACTATGATCGGATAATCCAGTCGTCAGTTCTCGTGAACAGAACTTTCGAGTGCTAAAAATAGAGGTAATTTGGTGATGGGTTGCCGTTCTTGTGCAAATCGGAATTTTAAAAATTTCAATTTGACATGATGGACAAAGGTTAAAATTTATCAGTGATCTGATTTTTTTGTCAAAAATCAAAAAATTTTCAGGAAGGTCAATGATTTGAAGGTTTTTTTTTCAGCAGCCTGCCGTAGCTACAGGGTTACCCGCACTATCTTGAAAATCCAGGTGTGCTTAATCTTAGTCAACATTAATACGCTCTGCAAATTTCACGACGATCCATTGCTTTTCTTAGAAGTAATGACAAATCAAAATTTGAAAAAAAATCCTTGCCTACTTTTAGGCACCCTGCACCCACACGCGGCTCAAAATTTCCAATTCTTTATCATAAACGAGCTTAAAATATAATAAGTTTTCATTCCCAATACTTTTCTTTAACAAAAATTTACACTGCTTGGATATATAGGAGTACCTCAAAATTCACTAAAACGCTCGCCGCCGCCAAAAGGTTTAGAATATCTGAATTTGAGAAAGTCGTGGACCTACCTACTATATACATCTACGTTCTCCGAAAATTTCAGCTCAATCGAATCGGCCACTCCAGAGATTATCTCCCTTAATCATTTTGCTGATATATATATATATATATATATAAAGAAATATGAATTTTCGGCGAAACGAGTTTAATACTATTGTTCTTCGAACATTAGTAAAAAAGAATACATAGGGAATTTAAGATTAATAAAAATTCAACAAAAATTTCACCATTTAATATGAAAAAGTATCTCTTGCACTAACAAAATAATAAAATGAAAAGAATATTCCATACACGAACAAAAAAATAAATTCATAGTGCAAAAAAAATAATAACAAAAGAAATATGTGACTCAACCCCGGCCGGAATTGGTTTACACCAATCATACAAAAATGTGTAGTTTCTCATTACAGGAACGTACAAATGGATATTGAATGAAAGTAAATCTAGGCAAAAGAACTTAATCTATTTTTTAAATAACTGAAATTAATGAAATGGATGCGTTAATTCAAAGAAAATGAACCACAATAAAAATATTAACCGTTAAATAAAATTTTCCTGTACTCATCTGCTGCCGTTAAATCCAGAAAAATTGATGATCCTAATTGTCCGTAAATTCAAATGCTCTCTAACATAGCAAACATCACCTTCGTATTAGAAAATCGCATCTCCCTTCGATAAACTAATTGACTGGAACTATTGATCAGTCACCTCACCGCTTTGACTACTCTAATTACAAATTTTGTTACCACCAAAACAAACGGTAATCTCGAAGCGAGCACTTATTAATTCCACGATTTATACACTGATCCTAGTGCATATGCAGAAAGCCAAAGCGACTCCTTCATATCGTCCAATATCGAACGCATGAATATGTACTATAAAGTTTAAGATGCATAACACTTCTCTTATTGATGGTCCTTTTGTTTTAACTTATTCAATTCAAATCACTCCGTAATCAGCTCGACCACCAGCATTCTGTCACAAAATTCAAGACCGACTTTTCTTTCTCAATTTAAAAAATCATGTTTTCTTTCTTCACACAACAATTTTCACTGTTCTGCCACTTTCACCGTTCAGTGCTTTTTAATCTTTTAACCGATTTCACAACAAAATCGTGTGTTTGCAATACACTGATTCGATAAACTATTCACATTCACACACAATTATTCAACGACTTTCCCGATTGTGCACTTGAATTAATCACATCTATCTTTTTTCGCAGCCCAGCGATCGTGTTTCCAAAACCCAACTTTCTATCCCAAAATCACCTTCTTCTACCAGTACTCAAAACCGAATCCATCCCGCGCCAACTCTCGAGCAATCAGTCTGCCGCTACCGCCACGTACCGTTTTCTCTTTCTCGTTGCTCAGTTGGGCGACCAGTCTTTGCACATCCAGCACCAAACATCTCCTGTTTTCGCTAGCCTGATAACGCAGCTGATGCAAATATTGTTGCAAATCAGCTGCGCTCAGGTCGGCGAACCCGATGCAATGCAATGACACATGCGACAATCAAATGCATAAGCAAAGCCTGTTTTCCAATGCAGTGCAATGCATTCGACCGTCGCATGCAGCATGGCACTGCCAATTTTTGTGGGTGTGTGTGGGTGCTATATGTGCGAGGCTGTTTCGCAACAATCGTGGGGACGACCCAGACCCTGAGATGTCTTCTCCAAGCCGGCGAAATGTCTTCACGTCAACCTGAGTTAGTTGTTTCCATTCAGTTTTCAGTCTCGTACATCTTTGGAGTGGTAGACTCCCAGTAGCTTCCCACTCGCGTCTTACAACTCGTAAGGGACTTGCCCGGTTTTTTGTTTTACGATCGCAGGAGCAAAGCGGGGGGCGAACTTAGCAGCAAAGCGATCGATGGCATTGTTAACAGTGAAATTACGTACATAGACTTGCTGACCTTCGGAAAAATTGCGTGGCCTCGTTCGGAGATTATAGCGCTGAGCCCTCTTTTTGTAGGCCTCACTCAGTTTATCTTTAACAAGGTCCTTTACTAGGCGTTGTCTGTCACAGCCAGAACGCAATGGCACCTCACCATCTTCAAAAGCTTGTAAACTTCTGAGGAGTGCGTATTCTGAACCGTGCTGGATAGGGTGATATCCGAACATGAGGAAGTGAGGCGAAAAACCAGTAGAATCATGAACTACCTTTCGAAAGACAGAACACGATTCCGAGAGCTTTTCGTCCCACCTGCCATGATCAGAGGCTATATAGGCTCTAATTGCGTTCAGCGTAGACACATTAGTTCGCTCTGAAGCATTTGCCTGTGGTGAGTACAGTGGTGTGAAACAATGCTTCACGCCATATTTATCCAAAAGCTGAGAAAATGCTTTGGAAGCAAACTGGACCCCATTGTCGGAATAAAGCCATTCGGGCACTCCGAAGGTCAGAAAGATCTCACGCTCGAGAAAACGCACAATCGCCTCGCCTGTAGCCTTCACCATGGGCTTGAGCCACAAAAACTTTGAATAATGGTCCAGGACCACAAACAATTGGGTATTTCCAGATTTTGAGCGAGGAAATGGGCCCATGAAATCCACAAAAAGTCGCTGCATCGGCCGCTCGGATTCTCTGGGGGATCCCAAGAGTGGTCTCTGGGGGATCCCAATGAAGAATTAGGAGGCTTGATCCGCTTGCAAACTAAGCACTCTCTTACATGCTGCGTAACATCTTGCCTTAATCGAGGCCAATAATAATATCTTAGCAGCAGCTCATTAGTTTTCCGAATTCCACAATGCAATCCACGGGGATCATCGTGAGCTCGTTCGATGAGCGACTTCTGCTGACCATCAGGGACCCATAACTTGATCCGGGGAATATCCGAAATCGGCACTTCGCTAAGCATTTATTGATACAAAGGTAGCACAACCGACTCGTGCTGGCAACCTTCTGCCAGTATCAAAGCCAAGAATATGTCATATCTGCTTCACGTTGTTATATAACAGTCGAAGTTATAGAAGTATAAAGAAATTAAGGGTTACCTGAGCGAGTTTTTTCAAATAATCGAAAGCTTAATATTTGATTTTTATTGCCACTACAATATCATTACCATTTTGAAATGCTACGATAAAACCGCTTAATAAAGATATTGCAATTTAACAGAAAACCAACAATAGCTGGCAACCCTTTTGTGGTTTTTCAACTTAATTTGGCCTGAATAATGTTTATGATAAGTTTCATCAATCGTATGAAATTCGTATTGATTTCATGACTGCGCTGGAAGTTATAGGGCAAAACGTTTTATTTTCCTGAGCGAATTTTCAAAACCAAAGACACAAAAATTACCATTACTGGCAGCACCATTCAAGTTTTCCACCAAACACGGCCTAGAGTAAGGTTCAGTAACTGTGTCAATTTCATGAAAATCTGGTAACTAGTTCACATTTCATAGGACAAAAAGCAGTTTTTTTTTCTATGTAATTTTTGAAGATGGCACCACTGGCACAGAGTTGCCCAGAATTCAAAATCGCTTGTATCAAATCTGGTCCTACTTAAGTCCAATGCATTCTGTAAATTTCAGCTGTATCTGATTATTGGTTCGTGAGTTCCCGTGAACAGAAGTTTTTGATGCTAACAATATAGGTTAACTGGGAAAGGGTTACCGCTCTTGTCCGACATTAAATTTTCAAAGCTTAACTTTGAACGTGTAGATAAAACATAAGATTTGTATACAGATTGGTTTTATTGTGAAAAACAGGCATTTTTTTGAATATTCGATGGTTTGAATGTTTTCACTTCCAAATTTTTTTCAAATTTGAGACACCAAAATTATCATAGCTGGCAGCTCCAACCGAATTTTTCAACCGAATTTCTGTTAAACGTGGTTTGAAGTAAGGTCCAGCTACTGTGTGAATTTCGTCAAAATCAAACTATTCAATCAGAATTTATAGGGCTAAAAGCAGTTATCTTTTTGAGTGATTTTTCAAGGTGGCACCACTGGCACAGAATCGCCTGCATTTCAAAATCCCTTTTATCAGACCTGGTCCTATTTAAGACCAATACATTCTGCAAATTTCAATTAATTCTGCTCATCGGATCGTGAGTTTCCGTGAACAGAAGTTTTTGATGCAAAAAATATAGGTAAATTGGGCAAGGGTTACCAGGCGTGCCCGTAATACCATATCAAATTTTAATGTTTGTCTATGTAAACAAAGCATTTGATTTACATATGAGTGGCTTTTTTTGCAGAAGTGGCATTTTTTCAAAAGGGACGATGATTTGGTGGTTTTCACTTTCAGTGCCTGCGCTAGCTATAGGGTTGGCAGCACTTTCATTAAAAGCTACACAAATCTACAGCTAAATAATACAAATATGTCCTGAAAAGTTCGTTATGATTAAATAGCTCTGTCAAAAGTTATCGCACACATTGGGTTAAAAAATTCCAAAACATTATCCGATTCACATGTAAAACACGTTCGAAATTTATTTCGTCAACTTTATTTTTGCGAAAATTATTTGCGTACGAAATAATAGGTATATTAAAATGGCCGCTGGCGCCAAAAGGTTAACAATAACTGGCATTGAGTGAGACCTAGACCTATTCTGCATATACACCAATGTATCCTGAAGGTTTCAGCTCAATCGGATGGCGCGTTCCTGAGATTGTCACTGAAATTTTTTGATGATATATAAATATATATATATATATATATATATATATATATATATATATATATATATATATATATATATATATATATTTATATATATGTATATATATATATATATATATACATATATATATATATATGTATATATATATATATATATATATATATATATATATATATATATATATATATATATATATATATATATATATATATATATATATATATATATATATATATATATATATATATATATATATATATATATATATATATATATATATATATATATATATATATATATATATATATATATATATATATATATATATATATATATATATATATATATATATATATATATATATATATATATATATATATGGAAATATGAATTTTTGGCCGAATCGATTTTAATACTAATGTTCTTCGAACATTAGTAAAAACTCGCTTAATTGGCATCGAGCAATCTAGGAAGGAGTGTCCCAGGTCCTTGCAATTCCAACAGACACGAAATTGTCCTCGTTGAGCCTTGAGTTGTGGATTTGGTGTATTGAACTGTTTCGTCATGACTTCGTGCACTTGATTTGGAGTCTCGGATTGATTAGAATCAAACTCACTTGTTTCCCTATAATTAACGCTACTGCGGGCCCAATCATTGAAGCGTGCTGGTGGTGAGCGACGTCGGTGTTCTGGAAGCTCTGCGATCTCATCATTAAAGCATAGCTCATTAGCTCCATTTGGACGACGAGTCAGTTGACGTTTTGCTTCTAATTCACGCCACACGGATTCCACGCGAGTGCATCTCCTGACGAGATCACGGGTTGTCGAAAAATCAAAACCTGCTATATGTTCCTGAAGACGGGTATTCATGTTTCTAAAAAGAATGCATTGCAGGTCCACATCCACTAAAGGAACCTGTAACTGAAGAGCCAACGCCTCAATTGCTTCATAGAATTCAATGAACGTTTCAATTGGACGTTGCCGCCGCGCGTCTATAGTACGTCTAATGTCAACATCCGTGCGATGTGGTGCAAAACGTTCGTCAAATTCTGTTCGAAGCTGACTCCACGTCAGTTTCCCATAAAGATCCCGCAGCTTCCAGTACCAATTCGCTGCCATACCTTTAAGTAGCAGGTACAGGTCTCGTACTTATTCATTACCTGATACTTCATAATCAGCAGCCATAGTGGACCCACGAAACAGGAACTGCCGAGCGTCCATATCCTTCGAGACACCATCGAACATTAAACCCCATTTCGTCACAGGGACCAATGTCCGCGGGTGTTCGGCCTTTCGCCCTGCCTCTCGAAAGGTAACCCGCGGCTCCATAACATTGGGACCTCTAGTAACCGTCGACGACAAATGATCTGCCTCAATTTGAGAGGGCTCTACCGCAGTAGTGGGTGGCAGAACCGTGTGCCCTTGACCACCTCTTGGAGGAGTGCTGGAGGCGGAAAGACTGAGACGACCTAGCTCTCGGTCAATATGGGAATAACTAGGGTCCCAACTCGCCGTTTGTCTTCTCATGTTCGATTAACTTACAATGTTAATAACTTAATAAGATCTATGAAATCAATGTATAACAATAACTATTACCAAAAAATTCAAATTTACAAATTCACTCAAATCCCGATCATCTGCAGTTTTCTCTCAAAACTAAAATAAACCCGAAAAATTCAACAAGCAGCGAGAAAGAAATGTAAATTCCCCCTCCCTCTAAAGCAAACTCGGTATATAGCAAATCAATAATTCCTGTACAGAAGGAGAAACGAAACTTCGTAAGAAAAACAAATCAAAAGTATTGAAGCGAATAAATATTGTCCCGCCCAGATAAGTACACTGTAACTGGTTTGTTATAATCAAGAGTACTCCGTTTATTCCAAAACTTAACAAAAGAGGAAGGATGTTTCCCAAAATAACTAAATTGAAAATAAACGCAAATCATAAAAAAAATATAATGATTCCTACATTTCCTCTTCCTGTAGGGATGTTTGTGAAGGAAAGGAAAAGGTAATAAAATTTGAACACATAATGAGAAAATGGGAATTAAGGAAATGGTAAACAAATGTCAACAAGTTGAACTTCCCAGCTGAGTCAAGAAAATTCGATGACCCTATTTCGTGAACTGCTCACAAGGTTACAATCAAGTAAACCTACACCGTCAAACCGGTGGACTCAGTCACGATCTAGTATCATCGAACTTCCTTGCAAGAAACAAAAGGCTCGAGGCGCTGTAAAAATCAAAACTGCTCGCCTCTGGGCCAAGCGACTTCACAACCGAAGGATATTTCAGCGGCTTTCAACTCGAGTGGTTCCTTTTGCTTCGTCTCAAGCTGAGAGTCAGTATATAAGTGAAAAGAGGCATCTCTCTGTCAAACACTGGACAACACACAATAGCACGAGAACGGACGCCAATGTTGCACTGACAACCGCTCGACCAGAATGAAATACAGGAAAGAACATTTAAAAATAGAAAAAGAGAAAAAGAAAAAAAAATTTAATCTAAATGTAATCCAACATGAATAATCTGATTAAGTTACCAACTATGGCCAAAGGAAAAAAAAATATAGCTGAGGCAATCAAGTGCTCGCGGGAACAAATATCACCCCAGCCTATCAGATTAATCATGTGGAGCAAGCAATGAGATCAAAAACCAAACTTAATAAAAACCATACGAAATTGAATACTGAAATTACAAAAAAAAATTACCAAAAAAAATTCTGAAGAAAACAACCAAAACTTAAATTACCAAATCAAAACCTATGTACATATGCCTAAATTTTTGCGCGCCATTTGTTGCGAAACTATGACAGCGGAGCTGCCGTCAGTGCAACATTTCATTTAGGTCAGATTCGGGTCTGTCCCGCGTGCCAAACCTGCCAGCTAGCTCAGTCCGGCGTGGGTTTTTGGGACGAACCTGACCTTCGTGCTACGGCACGCAGACGGTACAACATTTAACACCCAGAACGCTCCACAGGGAAAGGGAGAAGAACTGTAGGAATCATTATGAAGATCCGAAATTATTCACAAATCATTGCATTTATTATACTCATCCAAATTACAAATAAAAAGAAAAAAAAAGAATACATAGGGATTAATAAAAATTCAACAAAAATTTCACCATTTAATATGAAAAAGTATCTCTTGCACTAACAAAATAATAAAATGAAAAGAATATTCCATACACGAACAAAAAAATAAATTCATAGTGCAAAAAAAATAATAACAAAAGAATTACGTGACTCAACCCCGGCCGGAATTGGTTTACACCAATCATACCAAAATGTGTAGTTTCTTATTACAGGAACGTGCAAATGGATATTGAATGAAATTAAATCTAGGCAAAAGAACTTAATCTATTTTTTAAATAACTGAAATTAATGAAATTGATGAGTTAATTCAAAAAAAATGAACCACAATAAAAATATTAACCGTTAAATAAAATTTTTCTGTACTCATCTGCTGCCGTTAAATCCAGGAAAATTGATGATCCTAATTGTCCGTAAATTCAAATGCTCTCCGACATAGCTAACATCACCTTCGTATTAGAAAATCGCTTCTCCCTTCGATAAACTAATTGACTGGCACAATTGATCAGTCACCTCACCGCTTTGACTACTCTAATTACAAATTTTTTTATTTGTAATTTGTATTTGTTTTTATAATTAATTGAAAATTGCAGAATGTATTGGTCTTAAATAGGACCAGGTCTGATAGAAGTGATTTTGAAATGCGGGCGATTCTGTGCCAGAGGTGCCATTTTGAAAAATCACTAAAAAGATAGCTGCTTTTAGCCCTATAAATTTGGATTGAATCGTTCGATTTTGACAAAATTCACATACTGGACACAGTGGACCTTATTTAATACCACGTTTGGTAGAAATTTGGTTGAAAAATTCGGTTGGAGCTGCCAGCTATGATAATTTTGGTGTCTTAAATTTAAAAAAATGCAAATTTGGAAGTGAACACATTCAAACCATCGAATATCCTAAAAAATATCCGTTTCTTACAATAAAACCAATATATAGTATACAAATCTTATGCTTAATCGACGCTTTCAAAGTAAAACTATGGAAATTTCATGTCGGACAAGAACGGTAACCCTTTCCCAGTTAACCTATATTTTTAGCATCAAAAACTGCCGTTCACGGGAACTCACGAACCAATAATCAGATACAACTGAAATTTACAGAATGCATTGGACTTAAGTAGAACCAGGTCTGATAGAAGCGATTTTTAATTGTGGGCAACTTTGTGCCAGTGGTGCCATCTTGAAAAATTACAAAGAAAAAAAACTGCTTTTTGCCCTATGAAATGTGAATAAGTTACCAGATTTTCATGAAATGGACACAATAGGTGAACCTTAATCTAAACTCTGTTTGATATAAATTTGGTTGAAAAATTCGATTGGTGCTGCCAGCTATGGTAATTTTTGTGTCTTTGGTTTTGAAAATTCGCTCAGAAAAATAAAACTTTTTGCCCTATAGCTTCCAGTGCAGTCATGAAATCAATACGCATTTCATACTATAAATGGAACCTATTATAGACATTATTCAGGCCAAATTTTGTTGAAAAGCCACTATAGGGTTGCCAGCTATTGTTGGTTTTGTGTTTAATTGCAATATCTTAACTAAGCGGTTTTATCGTAGAATTTTCAAATGGTAATGATATTGTAGTGACAATAAACAGGAAATATTAAGTTTTCGATTATTTGAAAAAAACTTGCTGCAGGTAACCCTAAATTTCTTTATACTCCTATAACTTCGAATGTAATATAACAACGTGAGGCAGATGCAATATATTATTGGCTTTGATACTGGCAAAACGTTGCCAGCGCGAGTCGGTTGTGCTACTTATGTATCAATAAATGCTTACAGTTAGTATTCATACCGGAAACATTTACAATGAAAATAAATAACCAATGTTTCAATTCCCAAAGTTCTGCAAATTTTTCGGATCGCAGCTCCAAACATGCTGCAGGCACTGAGCATTTTCTTCATTGATGTTATATGAGATGGTGCTCTCAAAATTTTGTGAAACAAGCAACTAATAACGAATATAATTAACCCGTGTTTCGCTCTCATAAACTTTGAAATTCATGCCAATGGTAATATCTGAGACCTTCTACCTTATGAGTTATATTGCATTCTTGAGATCAAAGTAAAACGTGGCCTTTGAAACAGTTTGGCCGTAATAAGCAGCTCATGTGGTGGAATATGCACTCAAAACCTGCACGATTCTTCTACTGTTCTTTGAACATTAGTGTTTCTAGCGGTTCAGGTGCGCTAGAGTTTTTTTATTATTTCATAAAGAAGATTTACATAAATAAAGATAAACTCGAAAGATAATGAGCACAAAAGAAAATTAATGAATAATTTGATTCAATTCAAAATAACCAGATTGTAATGTCGGTGTGGATATTAAATAATTGCTACCCAAACCCGGCCGGGATTGGTTTACACCAATCTTCACATTCACACAGCAGATCAAATAAAAATATTCAGAAAATAAAACAGAAAAGAGAATATCATATAAACATAGATTAAAGTTAAGAAAAAAATAATATTATCTATCATGTAAAGAAAAGAGAATGTAAAAAAAATTTGAACCAAAAATAATTTCTTCACACCGATGACATATGCAAATGAATGTACTTAAAACCAGTAATTCGATTCCATGATTAAATAAAATATCATAAAAAAAATATTCTTCTTTGAGTATTATGATAGAGAAGATACAGAATAAAAACGATATCCTTTATTGTTGTTCAATGACTGCAATTTGTACTCACGAAATTCGGATGGGGTGCTGATTTGTGTTTTACAGCCTTTGCACATGTATACATCTACCTTTCTCAGAGGGTCTTCTGTATTAGTTGCTGCAACCCCTTTGTCGACTGCATTTGAATCAGATTTCAGACTAGTCCATATACGTACGTAAAAGCTCTCCTTGCTAACTGTTCCTCCAACCCAATTGAATTAGCCCTGTTGTAGGTCATCCACTGCCACAATCGTCAATTTAAAATTTATTTTCCTCTAATTAACTCCTCTTGTTGCAAACGTTCCTTGTTATTTCCGTAAGTGCCTTGTTTTCAGCACCCGTTTGCTTCCACCGCCAATACAAACAGTTTCTTTTCTCAATTACACTTTCAGCAACTTTTCCCTGTTTTCAATTATTTTAAATAGAACAAGTCACTTTTTCTACTGTCAGTTTACTTCACTTAGCAATCATGCAAATGTACAATACTTTTCCTTTAAAACCTTCGTTATTTACAATAATTTATTTTCTCTTAGGTCCAAAAAAAATTCACCACACCTTCTTAACTTCGTCCGTTTTCTTCAGTTGCTCCAATCCGAATCCCCATTTCTTTGTTCAAAACATTTTTCCTAATACCGCTAGAGCGGCTTCTTTCCAAATTCCCACTCCCAGATTTTTCTATACAGCTAGGGCATCACTCTTCCCACTCTTGTACAGTCCCGAACAATAATTTCAACTTATGGGACATTTAGTGGGACTTTCGCCAAACATTGGGACATTAAATATCCAAACTGTCAGATGTTGATCTGTCACAATTTGCAAAGAAGTATTTATCAGCGGTAGGAATCTGATAGAGCATATGAAATCGCACTCGAAATAAAGCGTTCAACTGCAGCAAATGTGAATTTTTGTTTACGAGCGTGGAAAAGCTTCAGCTACATTCGAACAAGGTGCACAACGGAGTCCTGAAGAATCAATGCAAATTTTGCGGAGAAGGTAATTTTACCTGTGTATGTTAGGTAGGCACTATGACCTGTGACGTGAATGTTACTGAAAGCTTGGTATTTTGTAGTATTCACAATGTTCTCCACGCTTAAGGACCATTTTCGCACACACAGCGGCGAAAAGCCATTTTTGTGCTGAATTTGCGGAAAAGGTTTGCCAAAAAAAAGTTCGACCTTGTTCATTCTATATCGATTCTTTCCCCCTCAAAAAAGGTGGATTAAATGCACATATTCGAAAGCACACAGGCCATCATCCGTTCTTGTTTGATGTCGGTCACAGTGTATTGTGGCCAGAAAAATACTTCATCCGACTCTGAAAAACTCATTGTTTTGACTGCCACCGTTAAATTTGGTGAACGGTTTTGCGTCTCGTGGCGTCTACATGGACGCAATTCAATGAACTGTTCCATGCTTGACTTGATGCTATGTTCGACTTGACGCTCCCGTCGATCCGTCTTGTCCGTACTGTTACGTACGCATAAGGCGTTTTTTTTTCGTCCTTTAGGACTCACCTCAGAATAATTCATTCTTTACCGAACTGAAAATATCAATCTTCTTGGCACGAAGGATTTATTGGTGTCCTGCCGTCAAATAAGCATTGGTTGCACAATACTTATTTCACTCTTAATTTTCGTCACAGTGTGACTACGCCCTTAGAAAAATTTCATTTCATTTGCTCCTAGATGTATGCAATTATCTGTGTATATTTTTGTTTTGTTTCTAGTGAACTATAATCAATTTCTCATGCAATCGATTTTCCCCATGCATAGATTTGAGTTATCCGGTTTCGCCTTTTAAGGAAACGTTTTCCACACATTCCATTGTGATGATGAATGTGTGTTGAGTTGGCAGGGGACGCGCTGTGAGCGTCGAATAAAAGAATAATCTAGTGGGGACCGTTGGAAAAGGTGGATTGGTGCGTCGCATTCGGGAATTGGTGGAATATCTGCGGCTACCAGCCTACTAAGGTTAGTTAAGAAGCTTTCTTTTTTGGAAAAAAAAATAAATTGCTTCGACCAAGACGGTCAAACTGGTGGCAAGGCGAAATTCTATGTGTTGCATTGGAAAGATTTTCTACTGGGGTCTTGAAAGAAAAAATGAGAATATACCTGTCTGAGTTGTATCATGGGCTGCGAGCTACGTAGTGAAAGAATGCAATTCGAGAGCATTTAGTAAGTTTGTTCGTGGGTTAACCTCAATCGATATGATTTCAGAAAATACCTGTGGATTATAAGACTACTACGAACATATGGAAGAAATTTTGTTCGAGGAGAAAGCCACTGATCAACAGGACAGGAGCGATCGGATTGGATGGAATATTCCACGAGAATAGCTGGATACCGGTATATCATTGTTGCTTTATGTAAATATGGTACATTTTACCTAGACGTGAATTAGTTTCGCGTTTTATGAGGAACTACTCTTCGACGCGTTACAAGTGTAATCATTGTTCTATGTTCAACAGAATGTGATGTGAATTCAATTTAAAGTTTGACTATCAGTGGTTGTTGTCGTTCAGAGTCTACTTTGACTAACAGGCTGTTACTTTTGGAAAAAAAAATTCAATCGTTAATTATGAAAAATGTGAAAGTTTAAAACCAACATAATTTATTTCAAGTTTTCCAGTCAGAGTATGTAAGAGAATTATTTTTCGTGACTGTGTTGATAAAATGTCGAAAAGCTAACATGTAAATTCAGCAGAAAGAAAAATTGATGAAGGATAAAATAAGTGAAAAACTAAGAACATCTAAAATCAAAGAAAAATATAATTAACATTTAAAGAAGGTTCGATACAGTCAAAAATAGTAAAGACAAAACTCTAGCGCACCTGAACCGCTAGAAACACTAATGTTCGAAGAACAGTAGAAAAATCGTGCAGGTTTTGAGTGCATATTCCACCACATGAGCTGCTTATTACGACCAAACTGTTTCAAATGCCACGTTTTACTTGGGTCTCAAGAATGCATTATAACTCATATGGTAGAAGGTTTCAGATATTACCGCTGGCATGAATTTCAACGTTTATGAGAGCGAAACACGGGTTAATTATATTCGTTATCAGTTGCTTATTTCACAAAATTTTGAAAGCAGCATCTCATATAACATCAACGAAGAAAATGCTCAGTGCCTGCAGCACTGTAACTGAAGTTGGTTTTTGGGTCTGCGATCCGAAAAATTTGCAGAACTTTGGGAATTGAAACATTGGTTATTTATTTTCATTGTAAATGTTTCCGGTATGAATACTAACTGTAAGCATTTATTGATACAACTGTAGCACAACCGACTCGGTCTGGCAACCTTTCACCAGTATCCAATCCAAGAATATATCACATCTGCTTCACGTTGTTATTTTACATTCGAAGTTATAGGAGTATACAGAAATTTGGGGTTACCTGCAGCAAGTTTTCTCAAATAATCGAAAACTGAATATTTGCTGTTTATTGTCACTACAATATCATTACCATTTGAAAATTCTACGATAAAACCGCTTAATAAAGAAATTGCAATTAAAACCAACAAAACCAACAATAGCTGGCAACCCTATAGTGGCTTTTCAACCAAATTTGACCTGAATAATGTATATGATAAGTTTCATCAATCGTATGAAATTCGTATTGATTTCATGACTGCACTGGAAGTTATAGGGCAAAATGTTTTATTATCCTGAGCGAATTTTCAAAACCAAAGACACAAAAATTACCATAGCTGGCAGCACCAATCAAATTTTTCAACCAAATTTCCACCAAACAGAGATTAGAGTAAGGTTCAGCAACTGTGTCAATTTCATGAAAATCTGGTAACTAATTCACATTTCATAAGGCAAAAAGCAGTTTTTTTCGATGTATTTTTTCAAGATGGCACCACTGGCACAGAGTTGCCCACAATTCAAAATCGCTTGTTTCAAATCTGGTCCTACTTACGTCCAATGCATTCTGTAAATTTCAGCTGTATCTGATTATTGGTTCGTGAGTTCCCGTGAACAGAAATTTTTGATGCTAAAATATAGGTTAACTGGAAAAGGGTGATCGTTCTTGTCCGACATTAAATTTTCAAATTTTTACTTTGAACGTGTAGATAAAACATAAGACTTGTATAAAGATTGGTTTTATTGTAAGAAACGGGCATTTTTTTGAATATTCGATGGTTTGAATGTTTTCACTTCCAAATTTTTTTTTCCAATTTGAGACACCAAAATTATCATAGCTGGCAGCTCCAACCATATTTTTCGACCAAATTTCTACCAAACGTGGTCTAAAGTAAGGTCCAGCTACTGTGTGAATTTCATCAAAATCAAACGATTCAATCAGAATTTACAGGGCTAAAAGCAGTTATATTTTTTAGTGATTTTTATAGACGGCACCACTGGCACAGAATCGCCTGCATTTCAAAATCACTTCTATTAAACCTGGTCCTATTCAAGACCAATGTATTCTGAAAATTTTAATAAATTTTGCTCATCGGATCGTGAGTTTCCGTGAACAGAAGTTTTTGATGCAAAACATATAGGTAAATTGGGCAAGGATTACCAGGTGTGCCCGTTAAACCATATCAAAGTTTTTTAATTGTCTATGTTAACAAAGCATTCGATTTACATATGAGTGGCTTTTTTTGAAAAATCGGCATTTTTTTCAAAAGGGACGATGATTTGGAGGTTTTCACTTTCAGCGCCTGCGCTAGCTAGAGAGTTGCCAGCACTTTCATTAAAAGTTGCACAAATCTAAAGCCAAATAATAAAAATATGTATTGAAAATTTCGTTATGATTGAATAGCTCTGTCAAAAGTTATAGCAATTTAAAAATTTTCAAATTTTCCCGTTCTCTTTTTAGGCGCCCAGCGTACACATGGGGTAAAAAGATTCCAAAACATTATCCGATTCACAGTTAAACCCGTTCGAAATTTATGTTGTTAACTTTATTTTTGCGAAAATTATTTGCGTACGAAATAATAGGTATATTAAAAATATCACTTAAATGGCCGCCGGCGCCAAAATGTTAACAATAACTGACATTCATTCATTCATTCATTCATTTATTAAAGTCGTCTAATGCAGACTATACACATACAATAAAAATTAATTATTCTTATACAGAATTCGTTTAAGTGATGCTGTAGATAAATGAAAATCAAACTTATAATAAGCTTCGTTAAAGCATCTACTTATTGCAGTGACTGGTTCATTGCAACCATAATTGGTCCGATGTTGAGGGATCGACAAAAAGTTAACGCGCCTGACACGTTTGTTATTAGTATTAAAATTAAGTTGGCTTAAGAAGTAGTTTGAGTCAACGGTGCCATCCAAAATTTTCGCGACAAATAAGATTTTGGAATTTTGACGTCGAGAGTCCAAGGTATCCATTCGTAAAAGATTTAAGCGGTCTTGATAAGGAGGTAGATGTAAAGGGTCATACCACGGAAGACCGCGGAGGCAGAAACGTAAGAACCTCTTTTGAATTGACTCAATTTGGTCTATGTAGACTTTTTGATATGGTGCCCATACAATACTTGCATATTCGACAATAGGTCTGACTAAGCTGCAAAAGAGGGTCTTAGTTAGAAAAATGTCGTTGAATTCCTTCGAACGTCTTCTGACAAAACCTAAGGCATTGCTAGCTTTCACAACAATTGAATCGATGTGATCGTCAAATGTGAAGGATTGATTCAGCAATACTCCTAAATCGAGTACTTTCGCTGATCTATTTAAAGATGTACTCAAAAGTGAGTATTCATAGATTACAGGATTATTTTTGCGTGTGTAAGATATAACCGTACACTTGTCAGGATTAATTAGGAGATTGTTATTGGAACACCAGTTGGCAAATCTGTTTAGATCCTGCTGCAAATCATAGCAATCGTTAAGGTTTCTCACAACTTTGAAAATTTTAGCGTCATCGGCATAAAGAAGAACAGAAGATGACTGTAAAATGGAACCTACGTCATTAATAAATAAGGCGAACAGTAAAGGGCCTAGATGACTACCTTGTGGAACACCAGACGTGGTTCTAATTTCAGATGACAAGGCACCGCGAAAGGATACACGTTGGGTTCGATTCGTCAAGTAAGAGTCAACCCAATTTAAAAACAAGTAAGGGAATTGAAAGGAATGAAGCTTAGCTAAAAGAATAGAGTGATCAAGCTTATCAAAGGCTTTCGTCAAGTCTGTGTAGGCGCAGTCAGTTTGGAGCCCAGCTTCAATTGAGTTGGTTATTTGGTGAGAAAATTCAAGCAGGTTGGTTGTGGTTGAACGACCTTTCACGAAACCATGCTGATACGGAGCCATAATTGATTTGCAATGAAAGGCTACAACATTTGTGACTATGGCTTCAAAAAGTTTTGCGACACAGGGAAGTTTTGCAATAGGTCTATAGTTGCAAGCGTGATTACGACTCCCTTTCTTGAATATGGGAGTGACGGTGGAGTATTTCCACAAATGAGGAAAGATGCCTGTTTTTAAGGATGTATTGAAAATATAAGACAGCACAGGTAGTAGTGACGACACACAATATTTCAAGACCAAGTTAGGTATGCCATCTGGGCTAGGTGTTATATTATTGTCAAGTTTATTAACAAATGTGATAATAGTGACCTCGTCAATTTTTAAATCCTTCATCTCCAAAGAAGAAACTGCTGAGTTCGTCAAGTAGGGTGAAAAGTGTCTGGAGTTTGGAAAGTCCGTACGATAAGCTTTACGGAAAACGGAAGCAAATAAATTACTAATATCAAAGGGATCATCAAAATAAGAGTCGTCAGATTTAAATGTGAGTGGATACCCATCGTTATAAGTCTTAGAATTAACAAAATTCCAAAATCTCTTAGGGTGAGCTTGAAAATTAAATCTTAGCTGTTGCGTATGTCTATGATATGCAAATGCAGCTTCTTTATGATGCAGATCTCGTAATGTGGAAAAACGTTGATAGTCAAGTTCTGAGCGAGTCAGGCGAAACTTTTTCCAGGCTTTGTTTTTAGAATTTTTCAAATGGCAAAGCTGTGGAGACATCCAAGGAAAACGAACCTTGCTATTAGTGAAGGTAGTTGGCACGCTCCGTAAAAAACAGCTAAACAACCGAATGTGGAAATAGAACGTAGCTTTATCAGGATTAGTTTCCTGCAACACGGAGGACCAATCATAGTTAGCAAGCAAGTCACGTATTTGATCGACATTAGCTCGTCTAAAATTAAATTTAAGTTCAGATGTGCTCGATGATAAGTAATTACTAGACTTTGGCTCGAAAATAATGTTGAGTGCACAATGATGCGCGGTTTCGTCGATGAGAGATGATGTGAGGGGTTTCACCACAGTAGAAGAGGCATCAGTCGAAAAAATCAGGTCCAGCATTTTTCCATTTGCGTTCCGGATGCAATTGGCTTGAAACAAACCAAGTGATATAAATTCGTTTGCAATGTTGATGTCGTGTTGTCCGCCAATAGAAGTAGAGCTCGGAACTTCGAAAGTGCCGTCCGCTGAAGGGCACCAGTTTATTCTAGGTAGGTTGAAATCACCCATTAAGACGACGTCGTCGTTATTGTCTGCAAGGTCGCATATGAGCTGCATAATATGTATAAGCGAAGCATAAACATCATACGAAGAATTTGGTGGCGTGTAGTTGACACCAAAAAATATTTTCTTTGACGTCAGTTGGACTTGGGCACAAATAAATTCATTATTTGTATGTGGTATTTCGATTAGAGATACTTTGAATTTTTTGTGAAACGCCAGAAGAACACCACCTCCGACAGGAGCGTCAATAAGATCTCCATGTCTATCCCGGCGGAAAATAGTATACTCCGAATTAAAAATTTCAGCATTGTGAATATTTGCACAAAGCCACGTTTCGGTGATCGCAATGACATCAAAAGCTTCAGAGTTCGACAGCTCATAGAACATATTAAGTTTAGATCGCATTCCACTTACGTTGGTGTAAAGTGCTGAGATGAGTTCGTCCCGTTTTTTGTTGCAGCACTTGATTTATTTATTCGTTTGTTGACGAATTCATGCACAACAGAGTTCGGCGGCCAGAAATTGCTATTTGCAATGGAATCAAAGCAACAATCCGGTGCTATAATTTTAAATGATGATACGCGATGCCGATTCCCTATCTTAATAACTGATACACAGTCCTTAGGGATGAAGGATTTTGTATGTTCAAGGATTCCCTTGAACATTGAGTGAGACCTGGCACTATTCTGCATATACACCAATGTGTTCTGAAAGCTTCAGCCCAATCGGATGGCACGTTTCTGAGATTATCTCACTGAAATTTTTGTATGATTTTGATTTTGGCACGTTTCTGAGATTATCTCACTGAAATTTTTGTATGAGGATTTTGTATGTTCAAGGATTCCCTTGGACATTGAGTGAGACCTGGCACTATTCTGCATATACACCAATGTGTTCTGAAAGCTTCAGCCCAATCGGATGGCACGTTTCTGAGATTATCTCACTGAAATTTTTTGATGATATATACCATATATATATATATATATATATATATATATATATATATATATATATATATATATATATATATGTATATATATATATATATAAATATATATATTTATATATATATATATATATAAATATATATATATATATATATATATATATATATATATATATATATATATATATATATATATATATATATGTATATATATATATATATATATATATATATATATATATATATATATATATATATATATATATATATATATATATATGTATATATATATATATATATATATATATATATATATATATATATATATATATATATATATATATATATATATATATATATACATATATGGAAATTTGAATTTTGGGCCGAATCGATTTTAATACTAATGTTCTTCGAACATTATTAAAAAAATATATATTTGGAATTATAGTTTTCTGTATGGCAAAAGAGTTTGAGTAAGACAACAGACTACTGATAAATATAAAACAATAGATTTTTCTGATCACTGGTACAAATCTTATTGACTGCGTGTAACTCTGCGCCGTCCAATCATACAAATGTACCCAAGTTTTCGAATTACCAGAGAAAACCTAATACCGCAATTCGTGTGCTTACGGTATGTCATCGGAACACATTTTATAACAACAACAACATACATAACCTCTCCGAGCAGTCTAGCAACGAAATCGGTTTGAATCGATGTCACCGTTTCTATCAAATTCCGACTCTTTGGTCGCTGCTTCGACATGGCCACTTCCATTTGAAAGTACATGACTGATAATGGTGCGTTGCTTAACTCGACGCTCGTGACGCTGTCGTCGCTCCATCTTTTACGTTCCCTTATATTAGGTTCTCGTGATTATCCTTCAGTGCTATTCGACCACCAGCTAGGTCCGATTGAAACCGGGAGGCTCAGCCGAGATTGGGCGTGGGCGCCACTCACTCACTCACACGACTTAGAGCCGTTGAGTGGGGTTTTGGCTCACAAGCGTCAATGGGGCACCAAACGGGGACTATAGCCTGTCCAGAACACAACATTTGGCTCCCAAAGCGGATCTGCTCGCGCGTTCCTGCCTCGCGCGTTTCTCGATCACTGAAGGATAGACTTCGTTTGCGTTTTACAATTCTTTTTTATTCAATAGTCTTTTAGAATCTTGATCCCACCAAAATACTTTTCAGTCCAACAAATAACAACAAGAAAATTTTAATTACAACACTCTCTGACAATACACAATTCTAAATTTTTTATTTAAATCTTTCCTTAACTTCAAATAAAATTCTCCTAGCCTCCTTGATTTACAAAAATTGGTGGCGTGTGATTGACGTTTAGTAGTGCGGAGAGTAGTGAATGTGAGAATGATAAGTGTTTGTGTTTGTGTATCCAAAAACTTCAAAATATTTTTCATTTAGCCTCCTCGATTTACAAATTTTGGTGTGGTGTGATTAACGTAAGGAAGTGTGGTGAGAAATGAGTGTGAGAATGATAAGTGTATGTGCTTGGGTATCCACAATCTCCTACACTCGTTGTTTTTATCTAAGACGAATGAAAACTATATTAAGTTACGAGTATCCATCTCCATCACTCCACTCTTCCACAATTTCCTCCACGCAAGGGTTATCTTAAACAAGATGACAATTCAACTTAGAAAATTTATTCAAATTGTCGACTTCAATTAATTTTGCATGCTTTACTGGTCTACCACTAACCTCTACCGCACTATTCGCCTAAGACGAAAGATTCCGCTGCACTCGTCTGCTTCAACTCAAAGATTCATGCTTCATGATAGTCATCTGTGACAAAAGTTTCACCGCACTCGTTTGCTTAATTTCAAAGATTCGTTCTAAGTAATAGTCATCTATGACAAAAGATTCCACCGTACTCGTTTGCTTCAATTCAAAGATTCATTCTTCGGCAATACAGCGAACTTTCAGTGTCAGGTTGGCGACTACGTCCCTCACTATTGGCACACTTCGAACATGGTGATACGGGCCCAAATTAGTAAGCAGTTGAATTATGGAATTAAGCAGTGAATAACAGAAAAGTTAAATTAGTAATTGAGAAGAAAAACAGGAATAAGGAATAAAAATGCAATTAATTATAAGAGAACGAAAAATAGTTTTATATATTGACAAAGAACTAAAAATGTCCAGTACTACTTTCTAACAAAACAGAGAGAGAAATATATTTTGTTCATTTTGAAAAAATATTTCGCGAAATGTTTGACTAAATAGAATAGTGATGGTGCGTGTGATTTTTTGTGGAGTGTGCGGGTTCGGGAGTGGCCTGTCGTTCGGACGCGGACATGGTCATTCTTTCTTCATCAGGTCTTCCCCACCGGTGAACTGGTCGGAATTCTAAAAAAAAATTGACATTCCATTGCCCTCATGCGGTAACGTATCGTGCTGCGGTAGCGCATTCTCAGCAGGATTTTGGTCCGGTTTGGCCTTCTGTCAGACGCCATATTGCAGTACCATAACAGTATCCTTACGCATATCAAACGCGCGAGTCGAGTGGTATTGGGCCTGACTGACGACCAACGCTTGATTGGGATTGGAAAGATTTTATTTCATTTAAGTTGTACATTCTTAACCTAGCTTAAAGTATAATTAGCTATGGTAGCTTAAAGTCTAGTTTTGCATACTGGCTCCTAAAGTTTTTTTTTTCGAAAATTAGTATTAAACTCACTTTACCGAAAATTAATCATGTATATTCTTCCCGTTATTTTGCCTGTAATTTTGTGGAATTTCTTTACTGAGCGATTATGTCATTAGATTTGCGAATGGAAACGATCCGGCTATGAAAATTAACAACAAATATTAACGCTTTAAAAATTTGAAAAGTCTTGAGGGTGGTAGCCCTAAAATTCTTTTCACCCGTATGACTTCCAACGCAGTGATTCAATTGAAACGAAATTTACTGGTTGGGTTTAACTTCACGTGAAGCAGATTTGGTATATATTTTGCTTTGCGGCTGTAACAAGGTAACCAGCATTAGCCATTTTCATAAATATTGCACCAACAGATGCTTCAAATTACGTACTCATATGCAAAGCATTTGCAATAAAAATAAGAAACCAATTTTGAACATTTTTTGGATGGCAGCCTCAAACAACGTTTAACCACTGAAGCTTTCGATGAAACCCTCCGATGAGAACGAAATTCAAATGATAAGTTGACTTAAGTATGAGCTTGTTATGGTCAACCTATTGCTGCTTTATTGGAAAAGTGTTACCAGCACTGAACATTTTCATCAGTTGTGTTATAGTTGAATTTTGTTGCTTTTAAAAAGGAATGGTTGATGTGATCCGTCTTTCCACATTTTTTTGTCACCCAAAGACAATTTCTCCGATAATTAGGTTTCTAGCAGTTCTGATGCGCTAGACTTTTGTTTTAATAGATATTCTAAATCTCTTTGTAAATAAAAATAATTTGAGTTCTGAAACGATTAACTACGGTTTTCGAAATGGGTATGTGGTCAGAAAAATGTTTTTCCTGTGATTGTATAGTTTGAACTCCCACCGATTCGTTGACAACATTAAGTTCATTTTCAAAAATATATTTCTGTAGTTCCTCGACTCCGTTTATTTCACTCGAATTAATTTGGCTAAGAAAATCTGCTATGACGTTTTCCTTCTATTTAATGTAGTCAATGTTTATATTATACTCCCCTAGTGATACCACCTACCTCTGATATCCTTCCCAGAAAATTTGGCGTGTAGCCATTTGATCGGTTGGTGATCCGTATGCAAATCAAACTCCCTTCCGAATAAGTACGGTCTGAAGTATTTAGTACTCCACACGATAGCTAATCACTTTTTTTTAACGTTTTTTTTTTGCTTGCATCTGTTACCAGTTTGAATTTTTCTTGAAATTGGGGTATTTTAAAATGGGGTGATTTATCATGATTTTCTTTAGTTTTTCAAAGGCCGATATATAATTGGGGTCACTGGTAGTGACTTAAATTCCCTTTTTAAGATGACGAATTATTGGGTGCGCTTCTTTGGAGTAGTCTTTTATAAATTTTTGATAATACTCGCTAATACATAGAAATTGTTTTATTTTTTTTGCGTTTAAAGAAAGCCGTAAGTCCTGGGTTACTTAAATTTTTGCCGCATAACGTCCTACTCCTTTGGGAGTTATCTGGAAATACGGCTTACAGATATTTTTAATATTAAAAGAGCTGACCCTTTGGACCTTCTATCTTTAACGTAGAAAGAGCAAATTGCGTAGCCACTTTCTATGCTATTTAAACTTTTTTTGCATGAACATTGAACATTGTTATTGTAGAATTTGTATAAAGAACAAAAAACAGCCCTTTTTGGGGCAGACTAAACTCTCACCAAGGTTCCACTTCTTAATTCCGTAGGATACTCATGTACCCACTACTCTGTAGGGCGATAGGCTAAGCCGTTGTAGCATACAACTTGAGTAGTATACTCGTCGGATGCTTACACCCTAAATGGTAAGGCAGTTTTTTCAGAAACGTGTAAAACCACGAAATAATTACATCAAGAAAAACACAAATTGACTATTGAAATCCACGTCACATTGAACATTGAACCATAAGAATATTATTAACTCGCAAAGTTGTGTGTGCACGAGGAATCGTATAAAAAACTCAAAATGCCAGAATTGATTGAAAATCCCATAACTATTAATGTTGGAGTACCAACTCTACGCACTAAGAGTAAAAATTTGGGCCCGTATCACCATGTTCGAAGTGTGCCAATAGTGAGGGACGAAGTCGTCAACCTGGCACTGAAAGTTCGCTGTATTGCCGAAGAATGAATCTTTGAATTGAAGCAAACGAGTACGGTGGAATCTTTTGTCATAGATGACTATTACTTAGAACGAATCTTTGAAATTAAGCAAGGAAGAGTGGAGTGATGGAGATGGATACTCGTAACTTAATATAGTTTTCATTCGTCTTAGATAAAAACAACGAGTGTAGGAGATTGTGGATACCCAAGCACATACACTTATCATTCTCACACTCATTTCTCACCACACTTCCTTACGTTAATCACACCACACCACACCACACCAAAATTTGTAAATCGAGGAGGCTAAATGAAAAATATTTTGAAGTTTTTGGATACACAAACACATACACTTATCATTCTCACATTCACTATTCTCCGCACCACTAAACATCAATCACACGCCACCAATTTTTGTAAATAAAGAAGGCTAGGAGAATTTTATTTGAAGTTAAGGAAAGATTTAAATAAAAAATTTAGAATTGTGTATTGTCAGAGAGTGTTGTAATTAAAAAGAGATTTTCTGAGATGGATTGTTGTTTGTTGGACTGAATAGTATTTTGGTGGGATCAAGATACTAAAAGACTATTTAATAAAAAAAGAATTGTAAAACGCAAACGAAGTCTATCCTTCAGTGATCGAGAAACGCGCGAGCAGATCCGCTTTGGACAGGCTATAGTCCCCGTATGGTGCCCCATTGACGCTTGTGAGCCAAAACCCCACTCAACGGCTCTAAGTCGTGTGAGTGAGTGAGTGGCGCCCATGCCCAATCTCGGTTGAGCCTGCCGGGACTCAATCGGACCTAGCTGGTGGTCGAATAGCACTGAAGGATAATCACGAGAAGGTAATATAAGGGAACGGATAAGATGGAGCAACGACAGCGTCACGAGCGTCGAGTAAAGCAACGCGCCATAATCAGTCATGTACTTTCAAATGGAAGTGGCCATGTCGAAGCAGCGACCAAAGAGTCGGAATTTGATAGAAACGGCGACATCGATTCAAACCGATTTCGTTGCTAGACTGCTCGGAGAGGTTATGTATGTTGTTGTTGTTATAAAATGTGTTCCGATGACATACCGTAAGCACACGAATTGCGGTAATAGGTTTTCTCTGGTAATTCGAAAACTTGGGTACATTTGTATGATTGGACGGCGCAGAGTTACACGCAGTCAATAAGATTTGTACCAGTGATCACAAAAATCTATTGTTTTATATTTATCAGTAGTCTGTTGATTTCAATTTGGTGTATACATACATGGACGCAATTCAATGAACTGTTCCATGCTTGACTCGAAGCTATGTTCGGCTCGACGCTCTCGTCGCTCCGTCTTGTCCGTACCCTTACGCATATCAAACGCGCGAGTCGAGTGGTATTGGGCCTGACTGACGACTGACCCTTGGTTGGGATTGGAAAGATTTTATTTGATTTGAGTTGTACATTCTTAACCTAGCTTAAAGTATAATTAGCTATGATAGCTTAAAGTCATGTGGCAATACTAATTTTGCATACTGGCTCCTAAATTTTTTTTTTACTAATTTTCGAAGAAAATTAGTATTAAACTCACTTTGCCGAACATTCATCATGTATATACTGCCCTACAGAACGCAAAAGCGGTATCTCAATGAAAGCGAGTTTCGAGATATCTGAAGTTTTTTAAAAGAAGTAAAATTGATAAACCTCTAAATCCCTGAGTGATTAAAGGTAAATTTGAGATCGAGAAACTGGGTTCATTTGGAACAGAAGGAGGGTTATCCTTAGTCCACTTTTCTCGGGGGGCAGTCTTCCGCTCCTGGATATATCAGGTACTAAGATTAAAAAAAATTCTCAATTGTTTTCCATATGTTTGAAATAAGATATCATTAAAAGAATTAGTTCATTAGAAGCGTATTGTTTTAAGCTTTCTAATGTTATAAAGATCAATTTTTGGTTTTTTAAAGATACCACTTTTGCGCTTAGTAGGGCAGTATATATATATATATATATATATATATATATATATATATATATATATATATATATATATATATATATATATATATAAAAATATATATATATGTATATATAGATATTAATATATATATATATATATATATATATATATATAAATATATATATAAAGATATATATATATATATATATATATATATATATATATATATATAGATATATATATATATAAATATATATATATGTATATATATAGATACTTATATATATATATATATATATATATATATATATATATATATATATATATATATATATATATATATATATACATGTTAATATAAAGATATTTATAAATATATATATTGTTCGAACCAGGGCAAATTGCCAAGATTTATGCTGGGGTATGACTAGCACTTGAACTAGCACACCAACTACAATAACCAAATTCAATGTTCGGACCAGGGCCAATCACCGAGATCTATGCTGGTGTATTACTAGCACTTGAACTAGCACACCAGTTTACAATAACCAAAGTTAATGTTCGGACCAGGACGAATCGCCGAGATCTATGCTCGGGTATGACTAGCACTTGAACTAGCACACCAATTACAATAACCAAATTTAATGGAATTGAAAGACTCAACGCTTGGACGCCAACTGATTTATTTTCTTATTCTAAGCTTTTTATATACAAAATTACATATCATACACAATTATAATGTTGCTGAGGCAGCGTCGCATGAATTCACATGCAATTCGTGGAAACAGTCGATTCATAGTTACATTCGAGCCATATTTCCTGCAAATACGGAATGTTCATGAGAACGAAATCATAGTAGTCAAAACAAATTGCTGACTGTATCTACGTTGCATGTGCATTCGATGTAGATGTTGTCTAGTGGTGTCGGATGGTCCTCCGTCAGACGACAGAATTTGTTGATGTTCATTTACATTCTCCCCCCGTTGAAAGGATATTCCACAGGCAGTTATACGTTAACGCTAAAGTCCGACGCCTGGTGCTGTCTGAAAGCTGGGGTTGGCCTTCCCTTGCAAGTCCACTTCGGCCTTCGTAGCATGAGATACGCGATGATCATCACCCCAATAGCCAGGGCAGTGTAGCTGATGCTAAAATGGTGAACGCTCTCCTGCTGATATTTGTCAGGAAAGTTAAGAATCTTTTGGTGTTTTAATGAGTCTTGAATTTCAGTTATTTGCTGTAGCTTCGCTCCGGACCGCCCGATGATCCGAAAGTGCAATCGACCTAAATTGTTGCGTGTCGACAGGTGTTTGTACGGTTCCAAAGCTCGCGTACGATGATGATCGATTACTTGAGAATATTTGATGTCCCTGAATGCTGGTGGAATTAAATTTCACCACGCAATTAGGGGCAATGCTTAATAGTCCTGATCCCTCTATGGCTAATTGTAACATGTCGCCGCCGCATACTGCATTCAATCGGGTTGTAGAGGTAACGCCATAGGTCCATTGGTTGTTATAATTAAGCTGAGTCCAACCGCGATCAGGGCTTATTTCCTTCAAGTTGCAGTGCTCGTCCGTTAAGTTATTAAACATACGTATTTCACAGGCGCATAGTTCAGCTCCCCTCCGATATATGGGGCTATTAGGATTAGAAAAATATTTCGTGTGGTCAAGAGCTAGGCAATCCTTTACTTCCGAGGTATCAAACGGAATGTATTCGTCCCGGTGTAGATTTATTGCCAAATGAGTTGAGCATGGTATCAACGCTGCTAGTTTTCCGTTGATTCTCAACGGTGTGGGTATAATTCTGAAAAGGTTGAATCGGGTTTCGCTTGCCAAAGTTATGGTTATCTTGAAGATAATATCACTGGCCGTCACTCCTCCTTGAACAGACATTAATTAGCATAGCTGTGTGAGATCATCTTGCTGCAACGGTTAGTGTACTGATTTCGGCAGATGGGTTCAAATGGATACTAGCTTTGTCTTAAGTTGTTCCGGGGTTAGCAGAATGGGACTCAACTGCCCGTGGTGCGTGTTAGTCAATGTGTCCAATATGGCCGATTGTATGCGATATAAGTTCCCGGCGATCAATGTAAGCTGGGTGGTTATTGAGAAAACATTTTTGTACGCCCTAAGCTTTATTTGCTCCCCGTTTGGTTCCTGTATAGCGTTCATTATTATTGCGATCTGGTTTTCCAGTACTTTGAACTTCCCCTCAGTAGCCTCTTGATCGCTCTTCATGATATTTATGGTTGAATCAATTATGGATGTTTGATTCCGTAGTAATCGCATTAGATGATTTTCGTCTCTCTTTACGGTGCTTATGATTTCGGACATGTGGTCGGCGTAGCTGGGGTCAAGAATCCCGAACAGTGGGCTGGCTATATTTTCCACTATTTCCTGCTCCTCGTTTCACTCGTTTTGGCGTGAATATGATGTTGCCTCGCTCTATTTCCGAGTACACGTGTTGAAATATAGCAACTTAATGGTTGCAAGTATCTTCCCTTTCAAGAGGGCGACATAAATGCTCCAATGCCGCAGTCCCGTTTTTCAAAGCTGCCATCTCTGACCTAAATGGATTGAGGTCGAAATAAACGATCAATTGCCATTGGGTGGTGATCAATTCCATGTTGCCCATGTGCTCGAAGTAGATTCCTGGTACGGGTTTGAACTTCTGGATGGTAACAGAGCTAGCTATGACTATTGGTAATGTCATCAGAACCGTTAGTAAAGTTGTTAATATATTGGCGCCTGACAGCTTGTTTCGTTTTATTGGTCGAGAATCCTCGCCTTCCAGACGTGCGGTAGCCGTTGTTGAGCTCGGTTGGTTGTTCACTTTCCGTTTTTTTTCGGTATCCGTCTTTTCAATTGGCAGGAGGGACAGACGATGGATCGCTCTTCTAAAAATGCCCTTTGCTGTTTTGAAATTAACTACTCGAACTAGCCCACCGTCACCTTTGTAGATTTGGACTATTCTCCCTAGAGGCCACTGCATCACGGGGAGGTTATCTTCCTTGATGATCACCATCATACCAGGCTTAACATTTCGTTCCTGCTCCTTCCATTTGTGTCTGTACTCCAATTCGTTCAGATATTCGCCACTCCAACGTTTCCAAAATTCATTTTGCAATTGCTTTACCAATTTCCAGCGCGTCAGTAAGCCTGTGCTGGGCGACTCTCCCTGTTGATTAGCGAGGGTTGTTAATGGTTCACCTATTAGGAAGTGTCCAGGCGTTAATGCGCTTAAATCATTCGTATCTGCAGACATTGGTGTTATTGGTCAGGAATTTAAGATGGCTTCAATTCCGACCACAGCGGTTTCAAGTTCCTCATAGGTTAATGACACCGTGCCAATGCTTCGCAAAAGCAAATGTTTCGCCGATTTAACGGCAGTTTCCCACAAGCCGCCGAAATGGGGTGCTCTTGGTGGGATGAAGTGAAAATTGATGTGTTTCTTGTTGGATAGGCTAATGATTTTTTCTTGTGGGTGGGCCGAATAGATTGTATCTTTCAGCTCAGCTAACTGATTTCTGCCCCAAACAAAATTATAGATAGGCACAGTGACCTCGTCTACCAAAGAATAGTCTTAAGGCCCCAATGAAAGCTTCAGTTGACAGATTGCTGACTACTTCCAAATGTACAGATTTGGTTGTGAAGCAACAAAAAACGGTGATATATGCTTTATGGGGTTTCTTGCCTCTTACTTGATAATGCACCCATATAGGCCCGCAAAAATCAACCCCCGCAATAAGGAAGGGTCGGGTTGATTGTGTCCTTGTCCGAGGTAGGTTTTCCATCATCTGTGTTAGTAATTTGGGCTTGGCTTTCGCACATCGAATGCAATGCATTTGCTTTAGATATATAACGCACACATCTAATTTAGTATTTGCAATATCAAGTGATCTAAAAATGCTAATAACGCATACGTAATAGAATTAGTAGTATTTGACAATTTTGTAGTAAATTAGCGTATTAGTAGTAAAGACAATTTTAATTAAAGAATAACGGTTCAATAATCAAATTTATAAACTTTGCGGAAAGGACTGCAGCACTGATATCAACTCCCAAAATTGATCTACAACTATAAACTAAGTCAACGACTTGCCTTTGAGCGGCCAAAATTGCTGCCTCGTAATCGCTAATAATGTTTGTGGCCTGCAATGTGCATTTTCTCGGTGAAGACACTCCATCAGAAGCTTTGTAATGGGGTCTGAGTATGGAATTAGCATTGGATGTTTGGCATTGTATGAGAGATTTGACGCTTCTAAACGTCCTCCCACTCTGATAATCTGGTCTTCGTCGAAAAATGGAGCGAGACTACTTATTGGACTTGTCTTATTAACTTCGCCAAACTTCTTTAGCTGCTTAATTTCTTCTTGGAAATCTGATTTTTGCATCTGCCAAATAATCATGGTGAGAGCATTCCCTAATTTGCATGATGTTATTGTAAGCGTTCCCGGTGGCCTAGTTTTATCCTGGGTCATGAATCGTCTTATGTAGACGATAATGCGCTGCAACTTTTTGAAGCTGCCCTTGTGGTTGATTTTGTATATAATATCATCTACCTCATTAGCGGCCATCGCCATGGTTTGTTGCACCAAGAATTTTTTTCGTTCAGCATTACTGTCAGGCTGCTTGCCCTTAGTATACGGTGGTGGCCATAATAACTCATTTCCATGTAAGAATAGGGGACCGAAAAACCATAGACTGCAAGCGGCTAGTTTTTCTGGGGATTAACCTCTTGATACAACATCGGCTGGATTCAGTTTTGTGCTGACGTGGCGCCACTCTGTGGTCTTTGTTAATTCTTGTATTTTAGCAACTCTATTTCCTACAAAGACTTGGAACGTTGCTGGTTCTGAGTTAATCCATGCCAAAACTATCTCTGAATCCGTCCAACAAAAAGTTTCAACATTTTCGTAGCCGAAATCTCGCTTTAACCTGGTGACTAGCTCAGACGCCAATAAGGCTGCACATAGCTCCAAACGCGGTAGTGATTGTCATTGTAACGGGAACACTCTAGATTAAGCACACAGCAGATGTACCAATAATCTCTTGTCTTCAGTGAACGTGCGTAGATAAACAGCTGCACCATACGCCTTCTCAGAGGCATCAGAAAAGGTGTGAATCTGGATAGCTGTTGATTTTGAACCACCGTTTACATGTCGTGGGAACTGTAGATTGTCCACCGCCTTTAAGTGGTCTCGGAAAATCAACCAATTACCTCGTAGTTGCGTGGGAAGCTCGTTGTCCCAATCAAGTTTTTGCTGGCACAATTGCTGCAAAAATATCTTTGCTGAGACCACTACTGGCGCCATCACACCTAATGGATCAAAAACACTTGCCATATCTGAGCTCACGACCCGTTTTGTTATTCTATCATTGCTTCAGCATCTAGTTTTGACTCGAAATTGGTCATGTTTAGGCAACCATGTAAGTCCCAACGTATTTATTTTGGCATTGGCTTCGTGGTCAACGTTCAGCTCGACCTCTTGGTCTGTAAGTGGAATGCCTTCTAACAGCTGAGGATGATTCGAGCCCCATTTTCGAAGCTTGAACCCCGAATTCTTCAAGATGCCAATAAGTTCTTGCTGTGTTTGTTTTGCATCGTACAAGTTATCTGCGCCTGTCATAACGTCATCCATGTAAAAATCCTTACGGAGGGCTCGAGCTCCTCGAGGGCTCCTGAGTCGGTTTTCCTGTGCGAGGGTTTGCAAGCATTTGGTAGCTAGATACGGGGCTGACCTGGTTCCATACGTAGCGGTGCAGAGTTCGTAGACCTTTAATTTGTCCTTTTGTCCTTCTCCAGAAGATTAAGTGAAATTTTCGATCGTCATGTCGCATCAAGATTTTTCGGTACATCTTCTCAATGTCTGATGTAAATACATATCGTGGCAATCGAAATCGAAGGAAAATGGAGAACAAATCACTCTGAATAGTTGGGCCGGTGTGTAAAATATCATTTAGTGAGTAGCCCCTCGATGTTTTACAGGAGGCATCAAAAACCACCCTGAGCTTGGTGGTACTGCTCTCAGGCTTAAGCACATACTGATGTGGAAGGAAATAAAATGGTGAGCTCACTTCACTAAGATTTACCTCCTTCATATGGCCTTGCTCGGAGTATTCCTCCATGAATCTTGTGTATTGCAACTTAAGTTCGATATTTTTTTCCAACTTTTGTTCAATTGCGTAGAAGCGATTTAATGCGATGTGTTTTGATTCCCCGAGGACTTCAGGATTTTTTGACATCGGCAGCGCAACGATAAATCTATTGGACCGGTCCTTTTCAACTGTCTGTGAAAATTGAGCTTCACATCGTCTTTCTGCCTGTGTCAATGTTGAAGCCGACGTGTTTAGATCTTCAAGCTTCCAGAACCGTTCCATAAGCTGGCTGGTTCTATCTTTATCTTCACTATAGATACCACAAGTTGCCGCTATCGATGATGCATTGTCAACTTTTCCTGTAATAATCCATCCAAGCGTTGTGTTCTGTTGTACTGGCAGACCATCTCCTAATTTGACCTGACCGGCTAATATCAACTGGTAGTAGAACTCAGCTCCCAATAAAATATCGATTTTATTTGGTTTGTTAAATCGTGGATCTGCTAAGCTGATATTCTTCGGAATGGGCCAGCCAGTACTGTCCAGATATTGCGTTGGTTGGTGTGTTACGATACTGGGCAGTACAAATGCTTCAATATGGGCAGTGTAGTCACTTGATCTCGATCTCATTTCGGTATTTATTCATGTCACCAATTCTCGCTAGCCCTCACCAACACCAAGAATCAGCATCTTGTCAGACTTTCGTGATATGTTGAGTTTTTTAGCCACTCCTTCAGTGATCAAATTTACTTGTGATCCTGAATCAAGTAGAGCACGACATTCTAACGTTTGGTCGTCATTAGCAACGAGATTTATAATTGCTGTTCTCAGCAGAACATAGCCCCTGTGTCCGGAATTCTGTGATGCGATCAGGACTATTGTTGGGTTTTCCTGCTTACTCTGCGTTTTCATCTTGTCTGCTTTGTTTGTCGATTTTGCACAAGCGTCAACTTCGATCGAGGTACCAATGATCCCCCTTGTTTCTAAATGGAGAAGAGTATTTTGTCGTTTATTGCACTTCATGCATGAACGAAACTGGCAATTCTTGGCAACATGTCCTGATTTCAGACAATTGGTGCATAAGCTCTGTTTGCGTACTAGTGATAGACGCTCCTCTGGTGCTAGTTTTAGGAACGCTGGGCAAGCGAACAGTAGATGATTTAGATTGCATGATACACATGCCTTATTCGGTGAACCTGATGTGACTGAGGCTACTGTCCTCGTCCCACAAAGCGTTCTTGATAACCGTCCGCTGCCTACGGCTTCAAGCGACTGGAAACGCCGCTCAAAAAACTCCAGAAACTCGTTCAATGGCTGTAACCTTCGTGGGTTCTTCAAAGACTGCTCATAAAGGCTTCTAGTTTCCTTGTTTAATTTTCTCACCACGATATGTAGGATTATTGGATGCCATGTCGTTGTATCAATTCGTGAATTAATCAAACCCATGCAGCATTCCCTTGTTGTGTCAGGTGTTTAATCTCAGCTGCTGAGTCACCAGTTATGCTCGGCTGGGTAATTAACCTGTCCAGTATTCGTGCAACTGTCAGCCGAGTATTGCTATACCTTTCTGTGAGAATGGTCCACGCTGAGTCGTAATTCTCACTGGTTACAGGTAGATGTCGGATGAGACGTTCGGCCTCGCCATGCAAGTTCGTCTTCAAAAAACACATCTTTTCAACGTTGCTTAGTGATTGGCTGTGTATCATTTGCGAAAACAGGTCCTGAAACTGGTTCCATTTTAAGTAATCGCCATCGAAGATTGGCACAGAGACTTGTGGCAGCTTCAATTTTGTACTTCGCATGCCTTCTACTGATGTCAAACTCGATTGCAGACACGTTTGAAAGGATACCAATGTATTTTGCACCCGATCTTCAGCCTGCAAATAGGCGTCCAAATTGAACTCTATATCGCCTGTTCCAGCCACCATCATTTCTTGATGCTGTCGTATCTCACTCCAATATTGATTTAGAGTGGACATTTTCAACTCGTAAAATGGCTTTGATTGCCCATCTCCGATTGTTTCTATAGCATCCATTTACCTTGTAATGGCTTGCAGTTTGAACTACTGCTGATGAAGAAGACTATTGACGCCTTCTCCATAGTTCCGGCTGGTATCGCCTGCTCCACTAGAAGTGTCGACACCTTTCGCTAACAGCTGCTGCATGCTGTTGTGGGCTTGTCGGTCGAAGCAAATAAATTTGTAAAGAAAAAGACACTTCGCAATAATTCAGTCCTTTTATTAAAAATTAAATCTTATTTCTTTTTAGTTCAATTAATTCACTTAACGGTACTCTAGTAGAATATTAATTCAAATTTCGCACTTGAATTCGCAGACCCGATCGCACCAGCATTCGCAGACCAACTAAACTAACTTACTTATCTAACTAACAACTTGCTTAAGTTTATATGCATGTGTATGTGTGTGACTGCTACACACTCCCCTTCCAGCGTGAGCGTTAATGAATTAGAGTTCGCTATGCGTTACAAGTTGTTTATTCGAAAGCTATTGATTTTGGTTTAGGTAGGTTAGGCGTTTCGTATGAAATGTTAGCTGGTTTGAGTCTGTCAAGTGAAACTGTTGTATTCTTTCCATTGACATTTACAACAAATTGTTTCCGGAATCTGCGTATAACCTTGTATGGCCCTTCATATGGTGGACTTAGGCCGGTTCGCACCCTGTCCTTTTTGATAAAAACGAAATCGCATGTCTTCAGTGCTTTTTCTATGTGGACATTTGACTGTTGTGCTTTTCTCGTGTCTATTGGCTTAATGTTTTGCATGGACTGTTTTAGTTGCTGTGCAAAGTCCTGCGGTTTTAAAATCTCACTTCCTGGAGTATTGACAAAAAATTCTCCTGGAATTTGCAATGGTTGACCATATACCAAATCGGCGGGTGTGCATTGCAGATCTTCTTTTACTGTTACTCGGATTCCAAGTAGCACAAGTGGTAATTCGTCGCTCCAATTTAAAGTGGCTTCTCTTGCCATAAGTGATGATTTGAGTTGACGATGGAAGCGTTCTCTCATGCCATTGGCTTGTGGATGATAGGCTGTCGTTCGTATCCGATGGCTTCCAAGGATCCTTGTAACTTCAGAAAATAGTTTCGACTCGAATTGAGAGCCCTGGTCCGTTGTTATTTCCATTGGAACGCCAAAACGGGATACGTATTGTTGGACGAATGTCTTGGCTATGGTGATGGCTGAGATATCTTTTATAGGATACGCCTCGGGCCAACGAGTATATCTGTCTATTATGGTTAGTATGTATGAGTTACCGCTTGATGGGGGCAATGGGCCGACTATATCCATGTGGATGTATTCGAATCGATGATTTGGCAGTCGATATTTTCCGTATTCTGTTTTGGTGTGACGCTGAATCTTCGCTTTTTGACAGTTGACGCAACATTTTGACCATTGATTGCAATCAGTGTTTATAGAGGGCCAGAAATATTTGGAAGTTACAATTTTTCGTGTGCCTCGTATTCCTGGGTGCGATAAATTGTGTAGAGAGTTGAAAATTTCTTTTCGTAATGCTCTAGGTATGAACGGACGGTTACGAACTGTGCTAGTTTCGCACCATATTTCTTCTTCTGTAATGGGGATTTTGATAAGTCTCATCTTAACTTTTGAGTTTTGTTTTTCGTTTGATATGAACTGTTGTAACTCGTCGTCTCGTTTTTGCTCGCTGGATAGCGTTTTGAGATCTATGCTATTTAAGTTGTTGTTATCCGTTTTCAACTCTTCTTCAGTAGGAACTGTACGTGATAACAGGTCGGCTACAACGTTGTCTTTCCCGGATATGTGAATGATCGTGTTAGTGAACTGAGATAGACAGTCTAGCTGTCGAGCTTGTCGTGGGCTTCTCTCGGTTTTGGTCGTTAAAGCTGTTGTCAGAGGTTTATGATCTGTTAAAATGCTGAAATCTCTGCCTTCTAGGAAATATCTGAAATGTTTTACAGCAAGATATGCTGCTAAAAGTTCGCGGTCGAATGCAGAGTATTTGACTTCAGTTTGTGAAAGCTTTCGAGAGAAAAATCCGAGTGGTTCCCATAATTCTTTATGCTTTTGTTGAAGAACGGCACCCACTGCAGTGTTCGATGCATCGGTGGCTATACTATAAACTGTATTTTCAAGTGGATGAGCTAATAATGTCGCGTTGGCTAATGCTTCCTTCACGAGTGTAAAGGTCTTGTTGCATTCAGTCCAGTAAAAGTTTATCGCCTTTTTTTGTTTTTGTAGAAGTGTTAAATGCGTATGTAATGGTGCGAGTAATTCCGCTAGCTTGGGAATAAAGCGGTGGTAGTAATTAGCCATGCCTATGAATTTCTGGATTTGTTTGACAGAAGTCGGGGGTGGCATATTACTAATGACTTCCACTTTGCTTCTTGTTGGAAGTATTCCGTCTTTTGTTATCGTATGACCCAAGAAATCTAACTTGGATACGCCAAATATACATTTCGAAGCTTTGATCGTAAGACCGTAGTCTTCAAGTCTTCCGAGGACAGCGCGAAGGTGTTGCTTGTGTTTTTCCTCATCTTCGCTAGCGATTAGCAAGTCGTCTATGTATCCAAATACGAAAGGCAGATCCCTTACTACTTCGTTGATGAAGCGTTGAAATGTTTGTCCCGCATTTCGTAAGCCAAATGGCATTCTGAGAAACTTGAAGAGACCGAAACGGGTCGTAATGGCTGTTTTATGGTTATCGTCGGGAGCCACTGGAATTTGGTGATATGCTCTGAAGAGATCAATTCTCGAGAATACGTTGCATCCGTTTAGTTGCATAGAAAAATTGTGTATGTGCGGAATTGGGTATCGATCCGGCACAGTGATGGCATTGAGACGCCGGTAGTCACCACATGGGCGCCAGTCTGGACTGTCTTTTTTGCTAACCATATGCAGTGGTGACGATACGGGAGATGATGATGGTCTGCATATTCCCAGATCCATCATATGCTGAAATTCCGTTTGAGCTGCTTTATGTTTTGTTCGATCCAGACGTCGTGGTTTTGAGTATCGAAGTTGACCTACTGTAGTGATGTGATGTTCGATTTTGTGTTTGATGGAATGACTACAGTTCGACGGTTGAAGTAAAGATGGGAATTCGTGAACGATTTCACCATATTGGTTGTCTATTGTATAATGTATTGGGGTTGGAGTATTATCATTCTGGCAACAAGCTGCGTTGATGGTTATTTCAGTTTTTGTGTCTATAAGACGTTTATTGCGTAGATCGACCAAGAGGCTAAATTTGGTTAAAAAATCAGCTCCTAGTATGGGACGTTTAACTGAAGCAAGTACGAATTGGTGAGTGAAATTGCGTCGCAGTCCGAGATTTACTTCAAGTAGCTTAGTTCTGTACGAATTTATTGTTGTGCCATTAGCCGTAGATAGAAGACAGAGGGGATCTTGTTTGCTTTTTAGAGGATCTGAAAAAGGAAGCACGGATATGTCCGCCCCGGTGTCTACTAAGAACGAAATTTTGTTATTGAAATCTTTTACGAATAGGCGGCGGGATATATTGACCCTACTGTTAGCCGCTGATACAGCTGGGCTTTTTAGTTTTTTGGAGTATTAGTTTGTTCATGTTGACGTTGGTTAAAATCACAAGGGGCTTGGCACTTTCGTGCTTTATGTCTGTATTGTTTATGCTACCAGCAAATTTTAGAGTACCTTAGGTTCCGACTGCTTTCGCTCTGGGAATTGCTTCTACTACGGCTGTATTTTCTGTTGCGATTGGTATGTTGATGGTTTGAGCCCGTTGCTAAATTTCTCAGGAGTGATTTTATCTCATGTAACTCTTTTTCTAATGAGTTTGATCTATTATGCTGCGTAGTAACCCAAGTATTGCTCGGATCTGTGACTGAATATACGGTTGCAGACGCTCGGGATGCTTCCAGGATTATATCGGCTAATGTGGCTAGTTCAGTTTCTGGCTTTTCAGACTGTGGGATGAGAGCTATATTTATTATATGTGGAAGACGTCTTAACCATAGTTTTCTAATGAAGTTGTCTCCTATCGAGGTTGTTCCTGCTAACTGTTTTAAATATCTGAGAAAATCGCTTGGTTTGCGATCTCCTAGTTCTTCGTTTGATAATAATTGTTCTATTCTCCGTTCTTCACTCACTGAGTGTCGTTGGATTAAAATAGCTTTTAAGCCGTTATACTGTTCAGTATCTGGGGGCTTCTCTATAAAGTCGAGAACCGATTCCAGAACATCCTGAGGTAGTGCAGAGAGAACGTAATTATATTTTGTCGAATCCTTACTTATTTTGCCTATTGCGAATTGAGCCTCCGCCTGAATAAACCAAATCGAAGGAGAATTTGCCCAAAATGATGGCAATTTTATTGAAACAGACTCGACATTATTTGAGGTAGGGTGTGATGTATCGCTTTCATCTTTTAGTTGTCTTTCATCTTCTTTTGTCATGTCTGATATTTCGAAATATAACTTTATGTTTGAAAACTAATTTAAAATATAGTAAAAGCAATAATATTTTATATTTTGTAATGTTAATAATCCATCGAATATTATAATTTGAATATTTCTGATATGTTTTAGCTTGATAAATTGCGAATAAGTGTCAATTTGTTGTAAATTTTCTATTGTGAATATTCAGTCTATTTAAGAGTAAATTATTATGCATTACACGTAGAATTGCTTTAAAATGCACCGTATAAAACACCGTATAATTCCACCAGTTTCACTCGCACACACATGCATATTTGTATCCCAATTTACTGCTACATATATTTTTAGTATTTAACATTGATAATTTACCTGAGTATTATGCTGATGTTATCGGCTGAAATTTATTTGATTACAAAAGAAAAATTTATATAAATGTAGAGTGAATATACAAAAAAAAAAACTCTAGCGCACCTGAACCGCTAGAAACACTAATGTTCGAAGAACAGTAGAAGAATCGTGCAGGTTTTGAGTGCATATTCCACCACATGAGCTGCTTATTACGGCCAAACTGTTTCAAATGCCACGTTTTACTTAGGTCTCAAGAATGCATTATAACACATATGGTAGAAGGTTTCAGATATTACCACTGGCATGGGTTTCAAAGTTTATGAAAGAAAAACACTTGTTAATTATATTCGTTATCAGTTGCTTATTTCACCAAACTTTGAAAGCAGCATCTCATATAACATCAATGAAGAAAATGCTCAGTGCCTGCAGCACTGTAACTGAAGTTGGTGTTTGGGGCTGCGATCCGAAAAATTTCCAGAACTTTGGGAATTGAAACATCGGTTATTTATTTTCATTGTAAATGTTTCCGGTATGAATACTAATTGTAAGCATTTATTGAGACAAAAGAAGCACAACCGACTCGTGCTGGCAACCTTCTGCCAGTATCAAAGCCAAGAATATATCACATCTGCTTCACGTTGTTATATTACATTCGAAGTTATAGGAGTATAAAGAAATTTAGGGTTACCTACAGCAAGTTTTTTCAAATAATCGAAAGCCTAATATTTGCTGTTTATTGTCACTACAATATCATAACCAATTGAAAATTCTACGATAAAACCGCTTAACAAAGATATTGCAAACAAACACAAAACCAACAAAAGCTGGCAACCCTATCATGGCTTTTCAACCAAATTTGGCCTGAATAATGTTTATAATAGGTTCCATTAATTGTATGAAATTCGTATTGATTTCATGACTGCACTGGAAGCTATAGGGCAAAAAGTTTTATTTTCCTGAGCGAATTCTCAAAACCAAAGACACAAAAATTACCATCGCTGGCAGCACCAATCGAATTTTTCAACCAAATTTCTATCAAACAGAGATTAAAGTTAGATTTAGCTACTGTGTGAATTTCATGAAAATCTGGTTACTAATTCACATTTCATAGGGCAAAAAGCAGTTTTTTTTTCTTTGTAATTTTTCAAGATGGCACCACTGGCACAGAGTTGCCCACAATTCAAAATCGCTTCTATCAGACCTGGTTCTACTTAAGTTCAATGCATTTTGTAAATTTCAATGGTATCTGATTATTGGTTCGTGAATTCCCGTGAACAGAAGTTTTTGATGCTAAAAATATAGGTTAACTGGGAGAGGGTTACCGTTCTTGTCCGACATGAGATTTCCAAAGTTTTACTTTGAACGTGTAGATAAAGCATAAGATTTGAATACAGATTGGTTTTATTGTAAGAAACGGACATTTTTAGGATATTCGATGATTTCAATATTTTCACTTCCAAATTTTTATTTTTTCAAATTTAAGACACCAAAATTATCATAGCTGGCAGCTCAAACCGAATTTTTTAACAAAATTTCTACCAAACTTGGTTTAAAGTAAGGTTCAGCTACTGTGTGAATTTCGTCAAAATCGAACGATTCAATCAGAATTTATAGGGCTAAAAACAGTTATCTTTTTTAGTGATTTTTCAAGATGGCACCACTAGCACAGAATCGCCCGCATTTCAAAATTACTTCTATCAGACCTGGTCCTAGTTAAGACCAATACATGCTGCAAATTTCATTTAATTCTGCTCATCGGATCGTGAGTTTCCGTGAACAGAAGTTTTTGATGCTAAAAACATAGGTAAATTGGGCAAGGGTTACCAGGCGTGCCCGTTATACCATATCAAATTTTATTTTTTGTCTATGTAAACAAAGCACGAAATTTACATATGAGTGGCTTATTTTTGAAGAAACGGCATTTTTTCAAGAGAGACGATAATTTGGAGGTTTTCACTTTCAGTGCTTGCCCTAGCTTCAGGGTTGCCAGCACGCTCATGAAAAGCTCCACGAATTTACAACTAGATAATACCAACAAGTTCTGAAAGTTTGGTAACGATTGAATAGCTCTGTCAAAAGTTATCGCAATTTAAAAATTTTCAATATTTCCCGATCTCTTTTTAGGCACCCAGCGCACACATGGGGTTAAAAAAATCCAAAACATTATCCGATTCACATGTAAAACACGTTCGAAATTTATTTCGTTAACTTTATTTTTGCAAAACTTATTTGTGTACGGAATAATAGGTATATTAAAAATATCACTAAAATGGCCGCCGGCGCCAAAGGGTTAAAGTTTTTTAACTTTTTCTGAGACCTAGCACTATTCTGCATATACACCAATGTGTCCTGAAAATTTCAGCTCAATCGGATGGCGCGTTCCTGAGATTTTTTCACTGAAATTTTTTGATGATATATATATATATATATATAGAAATATGAATTTTTGGCCAAAGTGATTTTAATACTAATGTTCTTCTTCGAACATTAGTAAAAATATTCTGGCAATATTTTGATACCGCTTTCTGATGACGTCTCGCCTATGATGGTGTAAGTGAGTACTGCTCTCAGAATTCAATGCTTGTGTATGTATGTAGCTTGGACACTGTAGATTATATTTACTTCGTTGACGGCGATTCTTCTTTTCTTATCTAGTGATGTTGCTGCAATGTATTTGTTGGCAGTTTCACTGGTTTGTATGGTTTGGTTGAGTTGGCTGCTAGAGCGCTCCTCCAACAATGCCCACTTTCGTACTTTTCGTGTTGTTTGTGGTGTGGAAAGTTGATGTCGGTAGGTGTTGTACTTCACATATACGTATATATGCGATAAAGACGTCTGTATTTGCTGTATAACGGGTTTTTTTACGGCAAAGTGAACGTATGCGGCTAGAAACGAACACGATAACACCGCTCATAAAAACACTTTTGAACGCACACTGCACTTTTAAATTCCACATGTGTTCTTCTGCGGGGTCACCATTTGTGGGCTTGTCGGTCGAAGCAAATAAATTTGTAAAGAAAAAGACACTTCGCAATAATTCAGTCCTTTTATTAAAAATTAAATCTTATTTCTTTTTAGTTCAATTAATTCACTTAACGGTACTCTAGTAGAATATTAATTCAAATTTCGCACTTGAATTCGCAGACCCGATCGCACCAGCATTCGCAGACCAACTAAACTAACTTACTTAACTAACTAACAACTTGCTTAAGTTTATATGCATGTGTATGTGTGTGACTGCTACACTGTCAAGCACCTTTGCGAACTCGGAGTGTACTTGCGCAAAATATAGCTTGTGAAAGTACTCATGATCAGCCTGAGTTTCAACAAACTCTGCCAATTCCTTATCACGATCCTCGAATTGCTGCCACAATTCCGATAATTCCTTGATGCGCTTCTGTAAGTATTCTCTAGTTTTACGGGGTAGAGAATCCTTCTTAAAGTTTCTGATAATGTTGATTATTTGTTTGCCAGTCTCCGACTGCTGCTGTACCAAGAGCGCAAATTTAGGATCCATCTCGATTATCAAGTCTCCAATCTTCGCCAAACAGGAACGTGAACGAGTGTAACACCGATCACGTCGGGGTCACCAAGATTTTAATGTTCGAACCAGGGCGAATCGCCGAGATCTATGCTGGGGTATGACTAGCACTTGAAATAGCACACCAACTACAATAACCAAATTTAATGCTCGGACCAGGACGAATCACCGATATATATGCTAGGGTATGCCTAGCACTTGAACTAGCACACCAGTTTACAGTAACCAAAGTTAATGTTCGGACCAGGACGAATCGCCGGGATCTATGCTGGGGTATGACTAGCACTTGAACTAGCACACCAATTACAATAACCAAATTTAATGCAATTAAGGGGGGGGTAAGGGATAACCAGTTTCGGAAAAAAAATTTTACGTTTTCTTGTAGTTTAACATTTCAAAAATGTTGTGTCAAAATTTCAAATCAATCGGAGCAAAACTGTCGAAATACTGCGCCCCTAAGTGGCGCCTCTTTTATCTCCGAAACGATGACAGTCGTGCGCTTATCTTTTAGCGTGCGCTGCCGACAAGCGAGTAGAATATTCAGTAGAATATTCATACACAATTATAATGTTGCTGAGGCAGCGTCGCATGAATTCACATGCAATTCGTGGAAACAGTCGATTCATAGTTACATTCGAGCCATATTTCCTGCAAATACGGAATGTTCATGAGAACGAAATCATAGTAGTCAAAACAAATTGCTGACTGTATCTACGTTGCATGTGCATTCGATGTAGATGTTGTCTAGTGGTGTCGGATGGTCCTCCGTCAGACGACGGAATTTGTTGATGTTCATTTACATTCTCCCCCCGTTGAAAGGATATTCCACAGGCAGTTATACGTTAACGCTAAAGTCCGACGCCTGGTGCTGTCTGGAAGCTGGGGTTGGCCTTCCCTTGCAAGTCCACTTCGGCCTTCGTAGCATGAGATACGCGATGATCATCACCCCAATAGCCAGGGCAGTGTAGCTGATGCTAAAATGGTGAACGCTCTCCTGCTGATATTTGTCAGGAAAGTTAAGAATCTTTTGGTGTTTTAATGAGTCTTGAATTTCAGTTATTTGCTGTAGCTTCGCTCCGGACCGCCCGATGATCCGAAAGTGCAATCGACCTAAATTGTTGCGTGTCGACAGGTGTTTGTACGGTTCCAAAGCTCGCGTACGATGATGATCGATTACTTGAGAATATTTGATGTCCCTGAATGCTGGTGGAATTAAATTTCACCACGCAATTAGGGGCAATGCTTAATAGTCTTGATCCCTCTATGGCTAATTGTAACATGTCGCCGCCGCATACTGCATTCAATCGGGTTGTAGAGGTAACGCCATAGGTCCATTGGTTGTTATAATTAAGCTGAGTCCAACCGCGATCAGGGCTTATTTCCTTCAAGTTGCAGTGCTCGTCCGTTAAGTTATTAAACATACGTATTTCACAGGCGCATAGTTCAGCTCCCCTCCGATATATGGGGCTATTAGGATTAGAAAAATATTTCGTGTGGTCAAGAGCTAGGCAATCCTTTACTTCCGAGGTATCAAACGGAATGTATTCGTCCCGGTGTAGATTTATTGCCAAATGAGTTGAGCATGGTATCAACGCTGCTAGTTTTCCGTTGATTCTCAACGGTGTGGGTATAATTCTGAAAAGGTTGAATCGGGTTTCGCTTGCCAAAGTTATGGTTATCTTGAAGATAATATCACTGGCCGTCACTCCTCCTTGAACAGACATTAATTAGCATAGCTGTGTGAGATCATCTTGCTGCAACGGTTAGTGTACTGATTTCGGCAGATGGGTTCAAATGGATACTAGCTTTGTCTTAAGTTGTTCCGGGGTTAGCAGAATGGGACTCAACTGCCCGTGGTGCGTGTTAGTCAATGTGTCCAATATGGCCGATTGTATGCGATATAAGTTCCCGGCGATCAATGTAAGCTGGGTGGTTATTGAGAAAACATTTTTGTACGCCCTAAGCTTTATTTGCTCCCCGTTTGGTTCCTGTATAGCGTTCATTATTATTGCGATCTGGTTTTCCAGTACTTTGAACTTCCCCTCAGTAGCCTCTTGATCGCTCTTCATGATATTTATGGTTGAATCAATTATGGATGTTTGATTCCGTAGTAATCGCATTAGATGATTTTCGTCTCTCTTTACGGTGCTTATGATTTCGGACATGTGGTCGGCGTAGCTGGGGTCAAGAATCCCGAACAGTGGGCTGGCTATATTTTCCACTATTTCCTGCTCCTCGTTTCACTCGTTTTGGCGTGAATATGATGTTGCCTCGCTCTATTTCCGAGTACACGTGTTGAAATATAGCAACTTAATGGTTGCAAGTATCTTCCCTTTCAAGAGGGCGACATAAATGCTCCAATGCCGCAGTCCCGTTTTTCAAAGCTGCCATCTCTGACCTAAATGGATTGAGGTCGAAATAAACGATCAATTGCCATTGGGTGGTGATCAATTCCATGTTGCCCATGTGCTCGAAGTAGATTCCTGGTACGGGTTTGAACTTCTGGATGGTAACAGAGCTAGCTATGACTATTGGTAATGTCATCAGAACCGTTAGTAAAGTTGTTAATATATTGGCGCCTGACAGCTTGTTTCGTTTTATTGGTCGAGAATCCTCGCCTTCCAGACGTGCGGTAGCCGTTGTTGAGCTCGGTTGGTTGTTCACTTTCCGTTTTTTTTCGGTATCCGTCTTTTCAATTGGCAGGGGGGACAGACGATGGATCGCTCTTCTAAAAATGCCCTTTGCTGTTTTGAAATTAACTACTCGAACTAGCCCACCGTCACCTTTGTAGATTTGGACTATTCTCCCTAGAGGCCACTGCATCACGGGGAGGTTATCTTCCTTGATGATCACCATCATACCAGGCTTAACATTTCGTTCCTGCTCCTTCCATTTGTGTCTGTACTCCAATTCGTTCAGATATTCGCCACTCCAACGTTTCCAAAATTCATTTTGCAATTGCTTTACCAATTTCCAGCGCGTCAGTAAGCCTGTGCTGGGCGACTCTCCCTGTTGATTAGCGAGGGTTGTTAATGGTTCACCTATTAGGAAGTGTCCAGGCGTTAATGCGCTTAAATCATTCGTATCTGCAGACATTGGTGTTATTGGTCAGGAATTTAAGATGGCTTCAATTCCGACCACAGCGGTTTCAAGTTCCTCATAGGTTAATGACACCGTGCCAATGCTTCGCAAAAGCAAATGTTTCGCCGATTTAACGGCAGTTTCCCACAAGCCGCCGAAATGGGGTGCTCTTGGTGGGATGAAGTGAAAATTGATGTGTTTCTTGTTGGATAGGCTAATGATTTTTTCTTGTGGGTGGGCCGAATAGATTGTATCTTTCAGCTCAGCTAACTGATTTCTGCCCCAAACAAAATTATAGATAGGCACAGTGACCTCGTCTACCAAAGAATAGTCTTAAGGCTCCAATGAAAGCTTCAGTTGACAGATTGCTGACTACTTCCAAATGTACAGATTTGGTTGTGAAGCAACAAAAAACGGTGATATATGCTTTATGGGGTTTCTTGCCTCTTACTTGATAATGCACCCATATAGGCCCGCAAAAATCAACCCCCGCAATAAGGAAGGGTCGGGTTGATTGTGTCCTTGTCCGAGGTAGGTTTTCCATCATCTGTGTTAGTAATTTGGGCTTGGCTTTCGCACATCGAATGCAATGCATTTGCTTTAGATATATAACGCACACATCTAATTTAGTATTTGCAATATCAAGTGATCTAAAAATGCTAATAACGCATACGTAATAGAATTAGTAGTATTTGACAATTTTGTAGTAAATTAGCGTATTAGTAGTAAAGACAATTTTAATTAAAGAATAACGGTTCAATAATCAAATTTATAAACTTTGCGGAAAGGACTGCAGCACTGATATCAACTCCCAAAATTGATCTACAACTATAAACTAAGTCAACGACTTGCCTTTGAGCGGCCAAAATTGCTGCCTCGTAATCGCTAATAATGTTTGTGGCCTGCAATGTGCATTTTCTCGGTGAAGACACTCCATCAGAAGCTTTGTAATGGGGTCTGAGTATGGAATTAGCATTGGATGTTTGGCATTGTATGAGAGATTTGACGCTTCTAAACGTCCTCCCACTCTGATAATCTGGTCTTCGTCGAAAAATGGAGCGAGACTACTTATTGGACTTGTCTTATTAACTTCGCCAAACTTCTTTAGCTGCTTAATTTCTTCTTGGAAATCTGATTTTTGCATCTGCCAAATAATCATGGTGAGAGCATTCCCTAATTTGCATGATGTTATTGTAAGCGTTCCCGGTGGCCTAGTTTTATCCTGGGTCATGAATCGTCTTATGTAGACGATAATGCGCTGCAACTTTTTGAAGCTGCCCTTGTGGTTGATTTTGTATATAATATCATCTACCTCATTAGCGGCCATCGCCATGGTTTGTTGCACCAAGAATTTTTTTCGTTCAGCATTACTGTCAGGCTGCTTGCCCTTAGTATACGGTGGTGGCCATAATAACTCATTTCCATGTAAGAATAGGGGACCGAAAAACCATAGACTGCAAGCGGCTAGTTTTTCTGGGGATTAACCTCTTGATACAACATCGGCTGGATTCAGTTTTGTGCTGACGTGGCGCCACTCTGTGGTCTTTGTTAATTCTTGTATTTTAGCAACTCTATTTCCTACAAAGACTTGGAACGTTGCTGGTTCTGAGTTAATCCATGCCAAAACTATCTCTGAATCCGTCCAACAAAAAGTTTCAACATTTTCGTAGCCGAAATCTCGCTTTAACCTGGTGACTAGCTCAGACGCCAATAAGGCTGCACATAGCTCCAAACGCGGTAGTGATTGTCATTGTAACGGGAACACTCTAGATTAAGCACACAGCAGATGTACCAATAATCTCTTGTCTTCAGTGAACGTGCGTAGATAAACAGCTGCACCATACGCCTTCTCAGAGGCATCAGAAAAGGTGTGAATCTGGATAGCTGTTGATTTTGAACCACCGTTTACATGTCGTGGGAACTGTAGATTGTCCACCGCCTTTAAGTGGTCTCGGAAAATCAACCAATTACCTCGTAGTTGCGTGGGAAGCTCGTTGTCCCAATCAAGTTTTTGCTGGCACAATTGCTGCAAAAATATCTTTGCTGAGACCACTACTGGCGCCATCACACCTAATGGATCAAAAACACTTGCCATATCTGAGCTCACGACCCGTTTTGTTATTCTATCATTGCTTCAGCATCTAGTTTTGACTCGAAATTGGTCATGTTTAGGCAACCATGTAAGTCCCAACGTATTTATTTTGGCATTGGCTTCGTGGTCAACGTTCAGCTCGACCTCTTGGTCTGTAAGTGGAATGCCTTCTAACAGCTGAGGATGATTCGAGCCCCATTTTCGAAGCTTGAACCCCGAATTCTTCAAGATGCCAATAAGTTCTTGCTGTGTTTGTTTTGCATCGTACAAGTTATCTGCGCCTGTCATAACGTCATCCATGTAAAAATCCTTACGGAGGGCTCGAGCTCCTCGAGGGCTCCTGAGTCGGTTTTCCTGTGCGAGGGTTTGCAAGCATTTGGTAGCTAGATACGGGGCTGACCTGGTTCCATACGTAGCGGTGCAGAGTTCGTAGACCTTTAATTTGTCCTTGGGACTACTTCTCCAGAAGATTAATTGAAATTTTCGATCGTCATGTCGCATCAAGATTTTTCGGTACATCTTCTCAATGTCTGATGTAAATACATATCGTGGCAATCGAAATCGAAGGAAAATGGAGAACAAATCACTCTGAATAGTTGGGCCGGTGTGTAAAATATCATTTAGTGAGTAGCCCCTCGATGTTTTACAGGAGGCATCAAAAACCACCCTGAGCTTGGTGGTACTGCTCTCAGGCTTAAGCACATACTGATGTGGAAGGAAATAAAATGGTGAGCTCACTTCACTAAGATTTACCTCCTTCATATGGCCTTGCTCGGAGTATTCCTCCATGAATCTTGTGTATTGCAACTTAAGTTCGATATTTTTTTCCAACTTTTGTTCAATTGCGTAGAAGCGATTTAATGCGATGTGTTTTGATTCCCCGAGGACTTCAGGATTTTTTGACATCGGCAGCGCAACGATAAATCTATTGGACCGGTCCTTTTCAACTGTCTGTGAAAATTGAGCTTCACATCGTCTTTCTGCCTGTGTCAATGTTGAAGCCGACGTGTTTAGATCTTCAAGCTTCCAGAACCGTTCCATAAGCTGGCTGGTTCTATCTTTATCTTCACTATAGATACCACAAGTTGCCGCTATCGATGATGCATTGTCAACTTTTCCTGTAATAATCCATCCAAGCGTTGTGTTCTGTTGTACTGGCAGACCATCTCCTAATTTGACCTGACCGGCTAATATCAACTGGTAGTAGAACTCAGCTCCCAATAAAATATCGATTTTATTTGGTTTGTTAAATCGTGGATCTGCTAAGCTGATATTCTTCGGAATGGGCCAGCCAGTACTGTCCAGATATTGCGTTGGTTGGTGTGTTACGATACTGGGCAGTACAAATGCTTCAATATGGGCAGTGTAGTCACTTGATCTCGATCTCATTTCGGTATTTATTCATGTCACCAATTCTCGCTAGCCCTCACCAACACCAAGAATCAGCATCTTGTCAGACTTTCGTGATATGTTGAGTTTTTTAGCCACTCCTTCAGTGATCAAATTTACTTGTGATCCTGAATCAAGTAGAGCACGACATTCTAACGTTTGGTCGTCATTAGCAACGAGATTTATAATTGCTGTTCTCAGCAGAACATAGCCCCTGTGTCCGGAATTCTGTGATGCGATCAGGACTATTGTTGGGTTTTCCTGCTTACTCTGCGTTTTCATCTTGTCTGCTTTGTTTGTCGATTTTGCACAAGCGTCAACTTCGATCGAGGTACCAATGATCCCCCTTGTTTCTAAATGGAGAAGAGTATTTTGTCGTTTATTGCACTTCATGCATGAACGAGACTGGCAATTCTTGGCAACATGTCCTGATTTCAGACAATTGGTGCATAAGCTCTGTTTGCGTACTAGTGATAGACGCTCCTCTGGTGCTAGTTTTAGGAACGCTGGGCAAGCGAACAGTAGATGATTTAGATTGCATGATACACATGCCTTATTCGGTGAACCTGATGTGACTGAGGCTACTGTCCTCGTCCCACAAAGCGTTCTTGATAACCGTCCGCTGCCTACGGCTTCAAGCGACTGGAAACGCCGCTCAAAAAACTCCAGAAACTCGTTCAATGGCTGTAACCTTCGTGGGTTCTTCAAAGACTGCTCATAAAGGCTTCTAGTTTCCTTGTTTAATTTTCTCACCACGATATGTAGGATTATTGGATGCCATGTCGTTGTATCAATTCGTGAATTAATCAAACCCATGCAGCATTCCCTTGTTGTGTCAGGTGTTTAATCTCAGCTGCTGAGTCACCAGTTATGCTCGGCTGGGTAATTAACCTGTCCAGTATTCGTGCAACTGTCAGCCGAGTATTGCTATACCTTTCTGTGAGAATGGTCCACGCTGAGTCGTAATTCTCACTGGTTACAGGTAGATGTCGGATGAGACGTTCGGCCTCGCCATGCAAGTTCGTCTTCAAAAAACACATCTTTTCAACGTTGCTTAGTGATTGGCTGTGTATCATTTGCGAAAACAGGTCCTGAAACTGGTTCCATTTTAAGTAATCGCCATCGAAGATTGGCACAGAGACTTGTGGCAGCTTCAATTTTGTACTTCGCATGCCTTCTACTGATGTCAAACTCGATTGCAGACACGTTTGAAAGGATACCAATGTATTTTGCACCCGATCTTCAGCCTGCAAATAGGCGTCCAAATTGAACTCTATATCGCCTGTTCCAGCCACCATCATTTCTTGATGCTGTCGTATCTCACTCCAATATTGATTTAGAGTGGACATTTTCAACTCGTAAAATGGCTTTGATTGCCCATCTCCGATTGTTTCTATAGCATCCATTTACCTTGTAATGGCTTGCAGTTTGAACTACTGCTGATGAAGAAGACTATTGACGCCTTCTCCATAGTTCCGGCTGGTATCGCCTGCTCCACTAGAAGTGTCGACACCTTTCGCTAACAGCTGCTGCATGCTGTTGTGGGCTTGTCGGTCGAAGCAAATAAATTTGTAAAGAAAAAGACACTTCGCAATAATTCAGTCCTTTTATTAAAAATTAAATCTTATTTCTTTTTAGTTCAATTAATTCACTTAACGGTACTCTAGTAGAATATTAATTCAAATTTCGCACTTGAATTCGCAGACCCGATCGCACCAGCATTCGCAGACCAACTAAACTAACTTACTTAACTAACTAACAACTTGCTTAAGTTTATATGCATGTGTATGTGTGTGACTGCTACACACTCCCCTTCCAGCGTGAGCGTTAATGAATTAGAGTTCGCTATGCGTTACAAGTTGTTTATTCGAAAGCTATTGATTTTGGTTTAGGTAGGTTAGGCGTTTCGTATGAAATGTTAGCTGGTTTGAGTCTGTCAAGTGAAACTGTTGTATTCTTTCCATTGACATTTACAACAAATTGTTTCCGGAATCTGCGTATAACCTTGTATGGCCCTTCATATGGTGGACTTAGGCCGGTTCGCACCCTGTCCTTTTTGATAAAAACGAAATCGCATGTCTTCAGTGCTTTTTCTATGTGGACATTTGACTGTTGTGCTTTTCTCGTGTCTATTGGCTTAATGTTTTGCATGGACTGTTTTAGTTGCTGTGCAAAGTCCTGCGGTTTTAAAATCTCACTTCCTGGAGTATTGACAAAAAATTCTCCTGGAATTTGCAATGGTTGACCATATACCAAATCGGCGGGTGTGCATTGCAGATCTTCTTTTACTGTTACTCGGATTCCAAGTAGCACAAGTGGTAATTCGTCGCTCCAATTTAAAGTGGCTTCTCTTGCCATAAGTGATGATTTGAGTTGACGATGGAAGCGTTCTCTCATGCCATTGGCTTGTGGATGATAGGCTGTCGTTCGTATCCGATGGCTTCCAAGGATCCTTGTAACTTCAGAAAATAGTTTCGACTCGAATTGAGAGCCCTGGTCCGTTGTTATTTCCATTGGAACGCCAAAACGGGATACGTATTGTTGGACGAATGTCTTGGCTATGGTGATGGCTGAGATATCTTTTATAGGATACGCCTCGGGCCAACGAGTATATCTGTCTATTATGGTTAGTATGTATGAGTTACCGCTTGATGGGGGCAATGGGCCGACTATATCCATGTGGATGTATTCGAATCGATGATTTGGCAGTCGATATTTTCCGTATTCTGTTTTGGTGTGACGCTGAATCTTCGCTTTTTGACAGTTGACGCAACATTTTGACCATTGATTGCAATCAGTGTTTATAGAGGGCCAGAAATATTTGGAAGTTACAATTTTTCGTGTGCCTCGTATTCCTGGGTGCGATAAATTGTGTAGAGAGTTGAAAATTTCTTTTCGTAATGCTCTAGGTATGAACGGACGGTTACGAACTGTGCTAGTTTCGCACCATATTTCTTCTTCTGTAATGGGGATTTTGATAAGTCTCATCTTAACTTTTGAGTTTTGTTTTTCGTTTGATATGAACTGTTGTAACTCGTCGTCTCGTTTTTGCTCGCTGGATAGCGTTTTGAGATCTATGCTATTTAAGTTGTTGTTATCCGTTTTCAACTCTTCTTCAGTAGGAACTGTACGTGATAACAGGTCGGCTACAACGTTGTCTTTCCCGGATATGTGAATGATCGTGTTAGTGAACTGAGATAGATAGTCTAGCTGTCGAGCTTGTCGTGGGCTTCTCTCGGTTTTGGTCGTTAAAGCTGTTGTCAGAGGTTTATGATCTGTTAAAATGCTGAAATCTCTGCATTCTAGGAAATATCTGAAATGTTTTACAGCAAGATATGCTGCTAAAAGTTCGCGGTCGAATGCAGAGTATTTGACTTCAGTTTGTGAAAGCTTTCGAGAGAAAAATCCGAGTGGTTCCCATAATTCTTTATGCTTTTGTTGAAGAACGGCACCCACTGCAGTGTTCGATGCATCGGTGGCTATACTATAAACTGTATTTTCAAGTGGATGAGCTAATAATGTCGCGTTGGCTAATGCTTCCTTCACGAGTGTAAAGGTCTTGTTGCATTCAGTCCAGTAAAAGTTTATCGCCTTTTTTTGTTTTTGTAGAAGTGTTAAATGCGTATGTAATGGTGCGAGTAATTCTGCTAGCTTGGGAATAAAGCGGTGGTAGTAATTAGCCATGCCTATGAATTTCTGGATTTGTTTGACAGAAGTCGGGGGTGGCATATTACTAATGACTTCCACTTTGCTTCTTGTTGGAAGTATTCCGTCTTTTGTTATCGTATGACCCAAGAAATCTAACTTTGATACGCCAAATATACATTTCGAAGCTTTGATCGTAAGACCGTAGTCTTCAAGTCTTCCGAGGACAGCGCGAAGGTGTTGCTTGTGTTTTTCCTCATCTTCGCTAGCGATTAGCAAGTCGTCTATGTATCCAAATACGAAAGGCAGATCCCTTACTACTTCGTTGATGAAGCGTTGAAATGTTTGTCCCGCATTTCGTAAGCCAAATGGCATTCTGAGAAACTCGAAGAGACCGAAACGGGTCGTAATGGCTGTTTTATGGTTATCGTCGGGAGCCACTGGAATTTGGTGATATGCTCTGAAGAGATCAATTCTCGAGAATACGTTGCATCCGTTTAGTTGCATAGAAAAATTGTGTATGTGCGGAATTGGGTATCGATCCGGCACAGTGATGGCATTGAGACGCCGGTAGTCACCACATGGGCGCCAGTCTGGACTGTCTTTTTTGCTAACCATATGCAGTGGTGACGATACGGGAGATGATGATGGTCTGCATATTCCCAGATCCATCATATGCTGAAATTCCGTTTGAGCTGCTTTATGTTTTGTTCGATCCAGACGTCGTGGTTTTGAGTATCGAAGTTGACCTACTGTAGTGATGTGATGTTCGATTTTGTGTTTGATGGAATGACTACAGTTCGACGGTTGAAGTAAAGATGGGAATTCGTGAACGATTTCACCATATTGGTTGTCTATTGTATAATGTATTGGGGTTGGAGTATTATCATTCTGGCAACAAGCTGCGTTGATGGTTATTTCAGTTTTTGTGTCTATAAGACGTTTATTGCGTAGATCGACCAAGAGGCTAAATTTGGTTAAAAAATCAGCTCCTAGTATGGGACGTTTAACTGAAGCAAGTACGAATTGGTGAGTGAAATTGCGTCGCAGTCCGAGATTTACTTCAAGTAGCTTAGTTCCGTACGTATTTATTGTTGTGCCATTAGCCGTAGATAGAAGACAGTGGGGATCTTTTTTGCTTTTTAGAGGATCTGAAAAAGGAAGCACGGATATGTCCGCCCCGGTGTCTACTAAGAACGAAATTTTGTTATTGAAATCTTTTACGAATAGGCGGCGGGATATATTGACCCTACTGTTAGCCGCTGATACAGCTGGGCTTTTTAGTTTTTTGGAGTATTAGTTTGTTCATGTTGACGTTGGTTGAAATCACAAGGGGCTTGGCACTTTCGTGCTTTATGTCTGTATTGTTTATGCTACCAGCAAATTTTAGAGTACCTTAGGTTCCGACTGCTTTCGCTCTGGGAATTGCTTCTACTACGGCTGTATTTTCTGTTGCGATTGGTATGTTGATGGTTTGAGCCCGTTGCTAAATTTCTCAGGAGTGATTTTATCTCATGTAACTCTTTTTCTAATGAGTTTGATCTATTATGCTGCGTAGTAACCCAAGTATTGCTCGGATCTGTGACTGAATATACGGTTGCAGACGCTCGGGATGCTTCCAGGATTATATCGGCTAATGTGGCTAGTTCAGTTTCTGGCTTTTCAGACTGTGGGATGAGAGCTATATTTATTATATGTGGAAGACGTCTTAACCATAGTTTTCTAATGAAGTTGTCTCCTATCGAGGTTGTTCCTGCTAACTGTTTTAAATATCTGAGAAAATCGCTTGGTTTGCGATCTCCTAGTTCTTCGTTTGATAATAATTGTTCTATTCTCCGTTCTTCACTCACTGAGTGTCGTTGGATTAAAATAGCTTTTAAGCCGTTATACTGTTCAGTATCTGGGGGCTTCTCTATAAAGTCGAGAACCGATTCCAGAACATCCTGAGGTAGTGCAGAGAGAACGTAATTATATTTTGTCGAATCCTTACTTATTTTGCCTATTGCGAATTGAGCCTCCGCCTGAATAAACCAAATCGAAGGAGAATTTGCCCAAAATGATGGCAATTTTATTGAAACAGACTCGACATTATTTGAGGTAGGGTGTGATGTATCGCTTTCATCTTTTAGTTGTCTTTCATCTTCTTTTGTCATGTCTGATATTTCGAAATATAACTTTATGTTTGAAAACTAATTTAAAATATAGTAAAAGCAATAATATTTTATATTTTGTAATGTTAATAATCCATCGAATATTATAATTTGAATATTTCTGATATGTTTTAGCTTGATAAATTGCGAATAAGTGTCAATTTGTTGTAAATTTTCTATTGTGAATATTCAGTCTATTTAAGAGTAAATTATTATGCATTACACGTAGAATTGCTTTAAAATGCACCGTATAAAACACCGTATAATTCCACCAGTTTCACTCGCACACACATGCATATTTGTATCCCAATTTACTGCTACATATATTTTTAGTATTTAACATTGATAATTTACCTGAGTATTATGCTGATGTTATCGGCTGAAATTTATTTGATTACAAAAGAAAAATTTATATAAATGTAGAGTGAATATACAAAAAAAAAATATTCTGGCAATATTTTGATACCGCTTTCTGATGACGTCTCGCCTATGATGGTGTAAGTGAGTACTGCTCTCAGAATTCAATGCTTGTGTATGTATGTAGCTTGGACACTGTAGATTATATTTACTTCGTTGACGGCGATTCTTCTTTTCTTATCTAGTGATGTTGCTGCAATGTATTTGTTGGCAGTTTCACTGGTTTGTATGGTTTGGTTGAGTTGGCTGCTAGAGCGCTCCTCCAACAATGCCCACTTTCGTACTTTTCGTGTTGTTTGTGGTGTGGAAAGTTGATGTCGGTAGGTGTTGTACTTCACATATACGTATATATGCGATAAAGACGTCTGTATTTGCTGTATAACGGGTTTTTTTACGGCAAAGTGAACGTATGCGGCTAGAAACGAACACGATAACACCGCTCATAAAAACACTTTTGAACGCACACTGCACTTTTAAACTCCACATGTGTTCTTCTGCGGGGTCACCATTTGTGGGCTTGTCGGTCGAAGCAAATAAATTTGTAAAGAAAAAGACACTTCGCAATAATTCAGTCCTTTTATTAAAAATTAAATCTTATTTCTTTTTAGTTCAATTAATTCACTTAACGGTACTCTAGTAGAATATTAATTCAAATTTCGCACTTGAATTCGCAGACCCGATCGCACCAGCATTCGCAGACCAACTAAACTAACTTACTTAACTAACTAACAACTTGCTTAAGTTTATATGCATGTGTATGTGTGTGACTGCTACACTGTCAAGCACCTTTGCGAACTCGGAGTGTACTTGCGCAAAATATAGCTTGTGAAAGTACTCATGATCAGCCTGAGTTTCAACAAACTCTGCCAATTCCTTATCACGATCCTCGAATTGCTGCCACAATTCCGATAATTCCTTGATGCGCTTCTGTAAGTATTCTCTAGTTTTACGGGGTAGAGAATCCTTCTTAAAGTTTCTGATAATGTTGATTATTTGTTTGCCAGTCTCCGACTGCTGCTGTACCAAGAGCGCAAATTTAGGATCCATCTCGATTATCAAGTCTCCAATCTTCGCCAAACAGGAACGTGAACGAGTGTAACACCGATCACGTCGGGGTCACCAAGATTTTAATGTTCGAACCAGGGCGAATCGCCGAGATCTATGCTGGGGTATGACTAGCACTTGAAATAGCACACCAACTACAATAACCAAATTTAATGCTCGGACCAGGACGAATCACCGATATATATGCTAGGGTATGCCTAGCACTTGAACTAGCACACCAGTTTACAGTAACCAAAGTTAATGTTCGGACCAGGACGAATCGCCGGGATCTATGCTGGGGTATGACTAGCACTTGAACTAGCACACCAATTACAATAACCAAATTTAATGCAATTAAGGGGGGGGTAAGGGATAAACAGTTTCGGAAAAAATTTTTTACGTTTTCTTGTAGTTTAACATTTCAAAAATGTTGTGTCAAAATTTCAAATCAATCGGAGCAAAACTGTCGAAATACTGCGCCCCTAAGTGGCGCCTCTTTTATCTCCGAAACGATGACAGTCGTGCGCTTATCTTTTAGCGTGCGCTGCCGACAAGCGAGTAGAATATTCAGGCTTGTTGCAGTCCCTTTCATATTTTTATCTCTCTAGATAATTTTCTTAGGATTCTACAAAACTAGTTTAGTGGGTGCAATAGATAGGTTTCGAGAAAATGATGCATCAGTTCGTCTGTATGTTCAAATGAGCAGTTGCCGCGCGGTGCTCGACTTATTTATCGAACCGAATTTGTTGCTTTAACGAGAATGCCAAGAGTATCGAAAGTGTCACGGGAAGATCGGAGAACCTCAAACACAATCTTGGTCAGGCCGAAAACAAGAGCCAATCCAAATAAACGCAAAAAAGAGAAATTTCTGAATGACATAGGGGTCGGCATTGGGCCAATGGCTCACGAGTATGCGAGAACCGAGGATGAGCGTCGTAAAGACAGGGCTGAAAATGAAGTCGAAGAACAGAGCAACGAAGGAAGAATTAGACGCAGACTTGCAAGGAAAGTGTTACAAGACAACGAGATTTCTGCCGGCAACGTACTTTATGGACCTGGGATCGATGATTCAGTGTAAGTTACAAAAAAAAAAATTTTCCGCACTTTTTGAGAAAAAAAAAACTTTAAACGCGTTTATCTGAAAACCGATTTTTCGAAGTCCGTGAACACGATCCTGCAAAATTTACTGAACCGATTCTTTTCAAACTTGGAACATACTTTCTTGGTATAAAATGCCTCCCCCCTACGTGTTTGAAATTTTTCCATTTTCATGTTAAGGTAGTTTTTCACCTCAAAATTGGCGGAAAACTTAACGTAAAATTGCGTTTTTTGCTTAAATAGGCCACAAACTGTTGAAAAATCAAAATAATAACTTTAGAACGATGGAGGAAATATTGAGCCATGTGTTGTTGGTGCTGAGTGCCTAATAGTAGGCAGGGAATTTCTACAAATTTTGATTTGTCATAACTTTTGACGAAAACATTAGATCATCGTGAAAATTGCAGACCGTGCTAAAATTAATTAAGACTTAACACATGTGGATTTTCAAAACAGTGCGGGTAACTCTGTAGCTAAGGCAGGCTCCTAAAAAAAATCCTTCAAATTAACGACCTTCCTGAAAATTTTTGGATTTTTGACAAAAGCTTCAAATCATTGATACATTTACAACCTTTGTCCATCATATTCAATTAAAATTTTCGAAATTCTGGTTTTCACAAGAACGGCAACGCATCACAAAATTACCTCTATTTTCAGGACTCGAAAGTTTTGTTCACGAAAACTAACGATCGGCTTCTCCAATCATAATGAAATTTACAAGACATATTGGTTTTAGCTAGGACCAGGTTTGATAGACGTGAATTTGAAATGCAGGCAACACTGTGGCAGTGGTACCATCTTGAAAAATCACTGAGAAAAAAAATTTCTGTTTGGCCTATAACTTTCAATTCAGCTGTCAGATTTCAACAAAATTCACATAATATTTGGACCTTACTCTAGGCAACATTTGGTTAAAATATTAGAGTAGATTTGCCAGGTTTGGTGATTTTTGTCTCCTAAATCTTGCAAATTTTGTCAGCAACATAAAGCTTTTTACTAATGTTCGAAGAACATTAGTATTAAAATCGATTCGGCCAAAAATTCATATTTCCATATATATATATATATATATCATCAAAAAATTTCAGTGAGATAATCTCGGGAACGCGCCATCCGATTGAGTTCAAACTTTCAGGATACATTGGTGTATATGCAGAATAGGTCCAGGTCTCTCTAAATGTCAGTTATTGTTAACCTTTTGGCGCCGGCGGCCATTTAAGTGATATTTTTAATATACCTATTATTTCGTGCACAAATAATTTTCGCAAAAATAAAGTTAACGAAATAAATTTCTAACGTGTTTTACATATGAATCGGATAATGCTTTGGAATTTTTTAACCCTATGTGTGCGCTGAGTGCCTAAAAAGAGGACGGGAAAATTTGAAAATTTTTAAATTTCGATAACTTTTTACAGAGCTATTCAATCATTACGAAATTTTCAGGACATATTGATATTATTTAGTTGTAGATTTGTGTAGTTTTTAATGAGCGTGCTGGCAACCCTGTAGCTAGGGCAGGCACTGAAAGTGAAAACCTCCAAATCATCGTCTCTCTTGAAAAAATGCCGTTTCTTCAAAAAAAAGCCACTCATATGTAAATCTTGTGCTTTGTTTACATAACCAAAAAAAAAAAAAGATATGGTATAACGGGCACGCCTGGTAACCCTTGCCCAATTTACCTATATTTTTACCATCAAAAACTTCTGTTCACGGAAACTCACGATCCGATGAGCAGAATTATTTGAAATTCACAGAATGTATTGATCTTAGACAGGACCAGGTCTGATAGAAGTGATTTTGAAATGCGGGCGATTCTGTGCCAGCGGTGCCATCTTGAAAAACCACTAAAAAAGATAACTGCTTTTAGCCCTATAAATGCTGATTGAATCGTTCGATTTTGACGAAACTCACACAATTGCTGGACCTTATTTTAAGCCACGTCTGGTAGAAATTTGGTTGAAAAATTCAGTTGGAGCTGCCAGCTATGATAATTTTGATGTCTTCATTTTGAAAAAAAAAAATTTGGAAGTGATAACATTCAAACCATCGAATATTAAAAAAAATGTCCGTTTCTTACAATAAAACCAATCTGTATATAAATCTTATGTTTTATCTACACGTTAAAAATAAAACTTTGCAAATTTCATGCCAGACAAGAACGGTAACCCTCTCCAAGTTAACCTATATTTTTAGCATCAAAAACTTCTGTTCACGGGAACTCACGAACCAATAATCAGATACAGCTAAAATTTACAGAATGCATTGGACTCAAGTAAGACTAGATTTGATAGAAGCGATTTTGAATTGTGGGCAAGTCTGTGCCAGTGGTGCCATCTTGAAAAATTACAAAGAAAAAAAAACTGCTTTTGCTCTATGAAATGTGAATAGGTTACCGGATTTTCATGAAATTAACACAGTAGCTGAACCTATTTCTAATCTCTGTTTGGTGGAAATTTGGCTGAAAAATTTGATTGGTGCTGCCAGCTATGGTAATTTTTGTGTCTTTGGTTTTGAAAAATCGCTCAGGAAAATAAAACTTTTTGCACTAGAACTTCCAGTGCAGTCATGAAATCAATACGAATTTCATACAATTAATGAAACCTGTCATAAACATTATTCAGGCCAAATTTGGTTGAAAAGCCACAATATGGTTGCCAGCTATTGTTGGTTTTGTGTTTGTTTGCAATATCTTTATTAAGCGGTTTTATCGTAGAATTTTCAAATGGTAATGATATTGTAGTGACAATAAACAGCAAATATTAAGCTTTCGATTATTTGAAAAAACTCGCTGCAGGTAACCCTAAATTTCTTCATACTCCTATAACTTCGAATGTAATTAAACAACGTGAAGCAGATTTGATTAATTCTTGGCTTTGATACTGGCGAAAGGTTGCCAGCACGAGTCGGTTGTGCTACTTTTGTATCACTAAATGCTTAAAGTTGGTATTCATACCGCAAACATTTACAATGAAAATAAATAACCAATGTTTCAATTCCCAAAGCTCTGCAAATTTTTCGGATCACAGCCGCAAACATCAACTTCAGTTACAGTGCTGCAGGCACTGAGCATTTTCTTCATTGATGTTTTATGAGATGCTGCTTTGAAAATTTTTGTGAAATAAGCAATTGATAACGAATATAATTAACAAGTGTTGCTCTCATAAACTTTGAAATTCATGCCACTGGTAATATCTGAAACCTTTCCACCATATGAGTTATAAGACCAAAGTAAAACCTGGCGTTTGAAACAGTTTGGCTGCAAAAAGCAGCTCGTGTGGGAGAATATGCACTCAAAATCTGCACGATTCTTCTACTGTTCTTCGAACATTAGTGTTTCTAGCGGTTCAGGTGCGCTAGAGTTTTTTCCTTTAACTTCCGATCCAGTCATGAAATCAAAACGAAGTTCATGCAGTAAATGGACCTTAATGTGAACCAAATGTCGTAGGAAAATCGTAAGAAAATCATGAAACGGCTGCCAGCTATGACCATTTTTATAATTTTTTGGAATCTCTTTACCAAGCGATTATGCCATTAGATTTGCAAATGGTAATGATCCTGGAATGAAAATTAACAACAAATATTAACGTTTAGAAAATTTGAAGGGTGTTGAAGGCGGTAACTCTTAAATTCTATTCACCCGTATAACTTCCAGCGCAGTGATTCAATGGAAACTATATTCACAGGGTGGGTTTACCTTAACGTGAAGCAGATTTGGTATAGACGAGTATTTTGCTGCTAACACACGGTAACCAGCATCGGACATTTTCCTCAATATTGCACCAACAGATGCTTCAAGTTACATACTCAAATGTAAAGCATTTGGAATAAAAATTAGGAATCAATTTCTAAATTTTCCGGGTTTGGCAGCCTTAAACAACGTTTAACCGCTGAAACTTTCGAAGAAATCCTGCGATGAGAACAAAGTTCAAAGGATAAGTTAATTTAAGTATGAGCTTCATATGGTAAACTTATTTTTGCTGTGTTGGAAAAGTTTTGAATATTTTCATCATCTATGTTATAGTTGGGTTATGTTGATTTGGATAAGGAATGGTTGATGTGATACTACAAAAAAGTGTATAACGTCTTTCAGAATTTGTTGGTCATTCAAAGACAATTTTTCTTTGAAATTCAGTTTTCTAGCGGTTCTGATGCGCTAGACTTTTTTATTTCTTTTTTCAACGACAACTAAATTCAAAACCCATTCAAGAGGCTTTTCTACTTTTGCTACCATATCATTTCTTACCAAAAAATTTAGTTCTTGCTTTAAAGGTTCTTCGTGCAGGTTTACAAAAATGCTCAGCACCTTCCCTAAGTTTAATTTTGTATTCCTTTTCAGACGTCCCGAATGAATCGAACTGCTTAATAAATGTATTTATAAATTTTTTATTTTAGTTAGGCAAATGCTGCACTATTTGATTGATATTGTTAACAAGGCCTAGATTTCTACATAATGGCAAACCAATAATCGGTACGACATTTCTACCTGAATTTACTACAATGCACTATAATGCACTTATCCCCAAACTATATAATCGTCTACAGTTCACCACAAGCATTAAAATTACTTCCACAAAAAGCTTTAAGCGAAATTTCAGATTTTTTTATCCAAATTCGTTTGTGTTAACTTAAACGGTTTATTGTGTGAAATGATATAAAATCACAGGAGCTACCTGCATCAACTTTGAATTTTATTATTTTTTTTAAGACAGTTATATTTTCAAACCAACTACTACTATTACTGCCGACCTGCTTCTCAATTTGATCAAGATAAAAATTATCGATTGTGAAAATTTTCCGTTTTGTTTTTTATTTAACTGCAAAATGATTTGGTTAATTGCATTTTGAACATATTTTACCATAAGCTGGACAGTTTTTCTTTTTATGGTTGCTTTTGTCTAAGTGCATATGTTTGATTGTATTTTTCGTGAAACAGTTAAATAAATTTTTACCTTAATACTAATTTTCGAAGAAAATTAGTAATAAACTCGCTTCGCCGAAAATTCATATTTCTGTATATAAATATTAACCGCTAGAAAACTAATTGAACTAACTGAACCGCTAGAAAACTAATTTTCGAAGAAATTGTCTTTGAGTGACAAAAAAGTGTGGAAAGACGTAATACACTGTTTTTTAGAATCATATCAACCATTCCTTATCCAAAGCAATAAAACTCAACTATAACACTTATAATTCAGTGCTGGCAACACTTTCCGAACGAAGCAGTAATAAGTTTACCATAACAAGCTCATACTCAAATCAACGTATCTGTTGCGGCATAGCAGCGACTTCTGTCCACTAAATCCGGCATAGCAGCGACTTCTCTCACACGAGAACCTAAAATGAAGAAAAAACACCAAAGAATTGGATTTTAAAATATAAAAAACATATACTTATCTAAAGTTAGTTAGCATTGTTATTGATCCGCTTGCATCTTGATGACAATTGTCACTTGACATTTGTCAGTTGACATTAAATTTATAAATGTCTATTCACAATTGTTTTTTCACTTAATATTCACAGTAAAGAAATACTGGTAAAACTGGAAATATAATAAGAGAATTAAGAGAAAGTTGTATAGAAAAGAAAGTACCGAAATTTTCACTTAACAGTTGACTTTGAATTTAGATGGTGCAGAAGAAAATTGATTGTTAGAAAAATTTATACGTTTATTGAAAAATTGAAATTCCAATAGAATAAAAATTTGTTAAATCGTTAATCAGTGACGGTGTTTGATTGAAGAATTGGCTGTATTTAGAATATTTTATGGTTTAGTGGTTATAGTGGTTTAGTTAGAACATTTTATTTGGTCCTTCGAACCGGATCGCAACGGCAACTAGAAGGTCTGGTAAGTCCTTATTCCATTCCTTTATTACATTCCATTGCATTTGTCCTTCTACATATATGCCAATATACATATTCCCGCATTTCATATCAAATATTAGAAACACATCAGTCTTGCTCAATTACAAAGGACTGAACATACATTCGTTAATTTGATTAATGAAAATTTCGTGATTGACTGACACTAAGTATACTAGTGCTAATTGGGTGTGAATTGATGGTGTGAAATCATATAGCATAGATTTGAGACAATTTTGCCGTGATATCAGCAAATCAATAAGCTGGGTCATTGAGGCATAGTAGTTAGACAGACAGGAAGCTTTCACCATCATTCATTCAGTTCTAAGTGTGTCAGTCATCAATTGTAGTGTACAATATTTACATTTATAGTGCAAAATATACTTGAAAATATATCGAAACTCGCAAAATTATAATCCAACACAATGGACCGGTTACAGAAATTGTTACTCGAGCAATTAAATAAAATGCAAAGTAATTTCAAAAAGGATGCTAAAGCACGGAAAACTCTTGCTTATGCCACGAAATTGCTCCAGCGAGTGCAAGAAATTCGGCAAACCTTCCTGGAAACGCATCAGAAAATACTTTCATTAGTCAAAGAGCAAACTGATCTGGATTTAGAATATTTCAAAGATAAACTGTATCTATCCTTTGAAGAACTCAATTTGAGTTTCGAAACAGATCTAGAAGATCTGAAGTTGGAACAAGGGGCACAGGCAGCGCAGGCTGACAATGAGACACAAAATCAATCCAGTCGATCAAACGATGACATGGATGTTCGACTTCCACGCATAAACTTGCCAAAGTTTAACGGAAACTATGGGGAGTGGACTTCTTTTAAAGATCTGTTTGTATCTTTGATTCACAACAAGTCTAATTTATCTCGAGTAGAGAAATTACACTACTTAAAATGCAGTCTTTCGGGGGAAGCTGAACAACTTCTCAAACATTATTCGATCACTGAATCCAATTATAATTCAGCGTGGAGGTTGCTCATAGAACGTTATGATGATAAGCGCGTTCTATTAAATACTCAATTTAGAAGGTTGCTGGCCATCAATAATGCAAATGAATCCGCTTCGTCTATTAAAATGTTACTCGATAAAACTACCGACAGCGTTCAGGCAATCGTCAATTTAGATGAAGCGAATATTTGGGATGCACTGTTAGTGCATTTAACAACTCAACGACTACCAACTGAGACGCGTCAAATTTGGGAACAACAGCAAGCTGCGCACAAAGAAACATCATCGTATAAAGACCTCACAGAGTTCTTGCAGCGTCGTTTTAGAGCATTACAGGCTGCTGGGGTAGAAAAACATAAACCCACTCGATCTTCACATAATGTGTTTTTGACAAAACACGAGCAGCATACTATGTGCATTTCGTGTAAGGGGCCACATCATTTGAGACAATGTACCACTTTTCTTCAATCAGATCATGCGACGAGATTTGATATGGTAAAAACTCTAGCGCACCTGAACCGCTAGAAACACTAATGTTCGAAGAACAGTAGAAGAATCGTGCAGGTTTTGAGTGCATATTCCACCACATGAGCTGCTTATTACGGCCAAACTGTTTCAAATGCCACGTTTTACTTAGGTCTCAAGAATGCATTATAACACATATGGTAGAAGGTTTCAGATATTACCACTGGCATGGGTTTCAAAGTTTATGAAAGAAAAACACTTGTTAATTATATTCGTTATCAGTTGCTTATTTCACCAAACTTTGAAAGCAGCATCTCATATAACATCAATGAAGAAAATGCTCAGTGCCTGCAGCACTGTAACTGAAGTTGGTGTTTGGGGCTGCGATCCGAAAAATTTCCAGAACTTTGGGAATTGAAACATCGGTTATTTATTTTCATTGTAAATGTTTCCGGTATGAATACTAATTGTAAGCATTTATTGAGACAAAAGAAGCACAACCGACTCGTGCTGGCAACCTTCTGCCAGTATCAAAGCCAAGAATATATCACATCTGCTTCACGTTGTTATATTACATTCGAAGTTATAGGAGTATAAAGAAATTTAGGGTTACCTACAGCAAGTTTTTTCAAATAATCGAAAGCCTAATATTTGCTGTTTATTGTCACTACAATATCATAACCAATTGAAAATTCTACGATAAAACCGCTTAACAAAGATATTGCAAACAAACACAAAACCAACAAAAGCTGGCAACCCTATCATGGCTTTTCAACCAAATTTGGCCTGAATAATGTTTATAATAGGTTCCATTAATTGTATGAAATTCGTATTGATTTCATGACTGCACTGGAAGCTATAGGGCAAAAAGTTTTATTTTCCTGAGCGAATTCTCAAAACCAAAGACACAAAAATTACCATCGCTGGCAGCACCAATCGAATTTTTCAACCAAATTTCTATCAAACAGAGATTAAAGTTAGATTTAGCTACTGTGTGAATTTCATGAAAATCTGGTTACTAATTCACATTTCATAGGGCAAAAAGCAGTTTTTTTTTCTTTGTAATTTTTCAAGATGGCACCACTGGCACAGAGTTGCCCACAATTCAAAATCGCTTCTATCAGACCTGGTTCTACTTAAGTTCAATGCATTTTGTAAATTTCAATGGTATCTGATTATTGGTTCGTGAATTCCCGTGAACAGAAGTTTTTGATGCTAAAAATATAGGTTAACTGGGAGAGGGTTACCGTTCTTGTCCGACATGAGATTTCCAAAGTTTTACTTTGAACGTGTAGATAAAGCATAAGATTTGAATACAGATTGGTTTTATTGTAAGAAACGGACATTTTTAGGATATTCGATGATTTCAATATTTTCACTTCCAAATTTTTATTTTTTCAAATTTAAGACACCAAAATTATCATAGCTGGCAGCTCAAACCGAATTTTTTAACAAAATTTCTACCAAACTTGGTTTAAAGTAAGGTTCAGCTACTGTGTGAATTTCGTCAAAATCGAACGATTCAATCAGAATTTATAGGGCTAAAAACAGTTATCTTTTTTAGTGATTTTTCAAGATGGCACCACTAGCACAGAATCGCCCGCATTTCAAAATTACTTCTATCAGACCTGGTCCTAGTTAAGACCAATACATGCTGCAAATTTCATTTAATTCTGCTCATCGGATCGTGAGTTTCCGTGAACAGAAGTTTTTGATGCTAAAAACATAGGTAAATTGGGCAAGGGTTACCAGGCGTGCCCGTTATACCATATCAAATTTTATTTTTTGTCTATGTAAACAAAGCACGAAATTTACATATGAGTGGCTTATTTTTGAAGAAACGGCATTTTTTCAAGAGAGACGATAATTTGGAGGTTTTCACTTTCAGTGCTTGCCCTAGCTTCAGGGTTGCCAGCACGCTCATGAAAAGCTCCACGAATTTACAACTAGATAATACCAACAAGTTCTGAAAGTTTGGTAACGATTGAATAGCTCTGTCAAAAGTTATCGCAATTTAAAAATTTTCAATATTTCCCGATCTCTTTTTAGGCACCCAGCGCACACATGGGGTTAAAAAAATCCAAAACATTATCCGATTCACATGTAAAACACGTTCGAAATTTATTTCGTTAACTTTATTTTTGCAAAACTTATTTGTGTACGGAATAATAGGTATATTAAAAATATCACTAAAATGGCCGCCGGCGCCAAAGGGTTAAAGTTTTTTAACTTTTTCTGAGACCTAGCACTATTCTGCATATACACCAATGTGTCCTGAAAATTTCAGCTCAATCGGATGGCGCGTTCCTGAGATTTTTTCACTGAAATTTTTTGATGATATATATATATATATATATATATAGAAATATGAATTTTTGGCCAAAGTGATTTTAATACTAATGTTCTTCTTCGAACATTAGTAAAAAGAAATGGTTTGTGCCTCAATTGCTTGAACAAAGGACACTTAGTCGGAAACTGTCCCAGCACGTCAAGATGTTTCAAATGTAAAAAGGCACATCACACACTTCTGCATAAACCCGATGTATCTACAATTGGAATCCTTCCGCATCAGTCGCAATCTTCATCTCGGCATCGAAACCAGACGTCGAATTCATTCACTCAAAATAATCTGCCTCCTATCTTAGAATTCAATCAAGAACCTTCAACCTCGTTTTCACACAATGCTCGACCATCGATTTCGACTTCTTTGGATCATAGACCTTCGACTTCAGTGACAACAGTCACGAAGATAAACTCTTCGACTAGCAATGCTACAAAAACGATATTGTTAGCAACAGCATTAGTGACGGTTGAGTCTTCGACTGGATTTATAACACTACGCGCTTTGCTGGATCAAGGTTCACAGGCGTCAATCATTACAGAGAGTGCAGCTCAAAGAATTGGAGGGAAAAGGCAATCGACAAACATCACTGTAGCTGGTATTGGAGAGACAAAGGGTATTTCGACGAACGGAAATTTGGAAATTACACTTCGCACCAAAACAAACGAATATTTGAAAGTAGATGCTCTCGTATTGAGAAAGTTGACAAATTTCATGCCATCGCAAACAATTTCCACATCAATTCGAAAACAGATTGGAAATTTAGATCTGGCTGATCTTCACTTTGACCAACCGAGCAAGATTGACATTTTATTGGGAGCTGAAGCTTACGCTCAGTTATTACTTGGAAAAATTCAAAAATTGACTCTAGGTCCAGTGCTACAACTTACTAAGCTAGGCTGGATAATATCAGGTAGATTCAGCGATAACAACGCGCAAGTAGTGCACACACTTAATGTGCAAATAGAGGAGGAAGTGAAAATTAGTGAGCAACTTAAACATTTTTGGGAGATTGAGGAAGTTGGAACGGGAAAAAACATTACTCAAGAAGAAGAAGCATGTGAAGAACACTATAAGGTAAATGTCAAGAGACAGCAAAACGGTCGATATCAAGTTCGGTTGCCATTTATAAGCACAGAGAGTCAACATTCACTAGGGTTTTCCAGAGAAAATGCAATCAAATGTTTAATACAGATGGAGAAACGCTTCGAAAGGGACAGAAGTCTTCAAGAAGAATATTCAGCAGTAATGCAAGAGTATATAAGTCTAGGTCACATGAAGGAAGTTCCCGTTTGTAAAGAAGTCACGTTTGAATCTGGAAACATACGCAGCATAGCTAACTTCCTTCCACATCACGCAGTGCAGAAAGAAAGCACATCTACAAAATTAAGAGTGGTGTTTGATGCATCAAGGAAAACGAGTTCTGGTGTGTCTCTGAATGATATATTATTGACAGGACCAACCATTCAGAGCACCATGACATCAATTCTCATAAGATGGAGATTAATGCAGTTTGCAATGGTGGCCGACATTGCTAAAATGTACCGACAAGTAGATATGCATCCGGAAGATGCAAACTTTCAGAAAATTGTTTGGAGGCAACAGCCAGCTGATCTAGTTAAGGACTATGTTCTGACTACCGTAACCTTTAGAACTACTTCAGCGCCGTTTCTAGCAATCAGAACTTTACACCAATTAGCAATAGATGAAATTGAAAGCTATCCAAATGCAAGTAAAGCAGTCTTCGAAGAATTTTACGTAGACGACTTATTATCTGGAGGAAATAGTCTACAAGAATGTATTATCAAAAGAGACGAACTCATTAAATTGTTGAATTCTGGCGGTTTTAGATTGAGAAAATGGATAACAAACGACAAACGAATTTTAGAAGGAATCCCATTTGAAGACATCGAAATGCAAGATGCGATCAACATGGATATGGATAATGGATACAAATCGCTAGGAATAATGTGGTATCCGCTAGCAGACTTCTTCACCTATCGATTGAAAAGGCATAAGCAATTAGAAACCTACACAAAACGCTCAATTTTATCGGAAGTTGCACGTCTCTACGATCCATTGGGTTGGGTAGCACCTATTATGGTATCAGCTAAAATTTTACTACAAGGACTATGGTTATCTGGGCAAGATTGGGATGAACCAATATCAACTGCACTAAACACGGAATGGATGACATTATTGAGCCAATTACCGGAAATAGAAAACATTAAAATCCCAAGATGGGTAGCTTACCAACAAAACTCGAAAATAGAGCTTCACGGATTTTGTGACGCCTCTCAACGCGCCTACGCAGCAGTAATTTATGTGGTAGTGCGTGCAGGCTCGGCTGTCAACAGTCATCTATTAATGGCTAAAACCAAAGTGGCACCAGTGAAGCCAGTTAGTATTCCTCGATTGGAGCTATGCGGAGCTGTACTATTGTCTCGATTGCTAAAAGAAGTTACAACATCATTAAAAATTGAAAACATACCTACCTGGTTATGGAGTGACTCAGAGATCGTGCTAGCATGGCTGAAAGGTCACCCCACTCGATGGACTACATTTGTATCTAACAGAACGGCTCTCATCCTTGAGAACACTGATAACATACCATGGCGATATGTTCTATCTAAATGTAATCCAGCCGATGTAGCTTCCAGAGGAGTAAAACCAATCGATTTAATACGCAATGAGCTATGGTGGCACGGACCAAGCTGGTTATCCGAAGACATCGATGCATGGCCTAAAATGCGAGATATCAAATCAGTTGAAGTCGAAAAACGAAAACATTACATTGTTAATGTAGGAATACACACAGAAAGTTTCTTAGACACTTGGTTACAAAGATATTCAACATTATCGAAACTAATTAGAATTACCGCGTACTGCTTCCGTTTTTGCAGATCGAAAATAAATCGAATAAAGAATCCACCATATTTAACCAGGGAAGAGCTGCGACACTCATTTGAATTCTGGATCAAACACGCTCAACAAAGTGAATACTCACAAGAAATAGCCTGTCTTTTGAATAACAAACCAATTGAAAAGAAAAGTAAATTGATCACATTAAACCCCTTCATAGACAAAACTGGATTAATACGTGTGTTAGGTCGTCTAAAAAATGCACAATTGAGTTTTGATGAAAGGAATCCAATAATTCTCCCATGAAATGGAAGGTTCACTGAATTAATGTTGCATCAAGTCCATCAAGCAACCTTGCATGGACAAACTCAACTAATGCTGAACACATTGAGAAAAAGATTTTGGCTGATAGATGGCCGCAACCGGATCAAACATTTTGTACATAAATGCATCCGTTGTTTTCGGGCCAAAGCGAACGGTGCAACTCAGCTGATGGGAAACTTGCCAGCAGCTCGCGTAACTATATCTCGCCCATTCACACATACGGGTGTTGATTTTTGTGGACCATTCGACATAAAAGACAAGCGAGGAAGAGGTAGTAAAACATCGAAGGGCTACGTGGCTATATTTATTTGTTTAGTAGTAAAAGCTATACACATCGAAATTGTTAGTGACCTATCGACACAAGCATTCCTTGCAGCATTACGAAGATTTATGGGAAGACGAGGATTTAGTGGACATATGTATTCCGATTGTGGAACAAATTTTGTCGGGGCATATGCTGAATTGAACAAATTATCAGAAATCAACAAAAGGGCTGCCGAAATACTTGCCAATGATGGCGTTACGTGGCATTTCAATCCTCCAGCTTCGCCGCATTTTGGTGGGCTCTGGAAAGCCGGAGTCAAATCTATAAAGTCTCATCTGCGCCGAATTGTGGGCAACATTGCTTTAACGTATGAAGAATTGTCCACCATCCTAATTAGAATAGAAGCCTGCCTCAATTCTCGACCCCTGTGTCCCTTGAACGACGATCCAACAGACACGACGGCACTTACTCCAGCACATTTCCTGATAGGCGATACACTACTAGCACCACCCGAAGCAGATTTCGAAGGCGACAATATCAACCATCTCGATAGATGGCAGACAACACAAAAGATAACGCAAGATTTCTGGAAACGGTGGAAAACCGAATCTTTGAATCGCTTGCAACTTAGGCCCAAATGGAATACAACAGAAAACAATGTCAAAGTGGGCGATTTGTGTATACTAAAGGATGAAAAATTACCTTCTTATCGTTGGCCATTAGCCAGAATCATAGAAGTTCATCCAGGAAACGATTCCCTAGTACGAGTAGTAACCGTATGGTCAAATGGAAAGACATATAAACGATCAGTTACAAAAATTGCACTAGTACCTACGCAAAATACATCATAAGAAATGCACCTTTAATTCCTTCTATCAAAATGTTCCTTACACATCCTTTTCCTCCATAAGACCTTGCCATATCAAATAAATTCGCGAAACTACTTAACGTGAGAAGTCTTTGGAATTCCATACAAATCAGTGATGGTATAGGTGGACGCCCAGCATAGGTGGGACAACTTCACCATGCCAAAACTGAGTTGAACGAATGCATCAGCTTAACCGGCACATCGGACAAAACATTAACGATAGGAATCTAGATCTAAATATTATCCAGACCCGGACGTGACATACAAACAACATTTATCAAAATAGATCAGCAAACTAATACTTACCATTTCAGAAGTTAGTCCAATGGATAATACTGAGGCACTACGCACGCCTCATCTGGGGGAGAACGTTGCGACGCAACGGCGGCCTCTCCAACGCAGGAACCTGAAACGAAAAACAACAAAAGAATCGAGTCCAAAGATAAAAAATATATACTTATCTAAGATCAATTTCTAATGTTTGCGATCGGTGTTTACGCTGATGACAGTTGTAACATGACATTTGTCATTTGACATTACATGTTTAAATATCCATTCACAATTGTTTTTTGCTTGAGATTCACCATGAAGAAGAATACTGGTAAAACTAGAAATATATCAAGAGAATTAAGAGAAAGTTGTATAGAAAAAGAAAGTACCGAAATTTTCACTTTACAGTTGACTTTGAAGTTAGATGGTGCAGAAGAAAATTGATTGTTAGAAAAATTTATACGTTTATTGAAAAATTGAAATTCCAATAGAATAAAAATTTGTTAATTCGTTAATCAGTGACGGTGTTTGATTGAAGAATTGGCTGTATTTAGAATATTTTATGGTTTAGTGGTTATAGTGGTTTAGTTAGAACATATCCTTTGAATTTCGTTCTCTTCGCAGGATTTCATCAAAGGTTTCAGCGGTTAAACGTTGTTTGAGGCTGCCATCCGAAAAATGTTCAAAACTCGGAAATTTAAAAAAGAATTCCTTATTTGTATTGCAAATGCTTTGCATATCATAACGTTGTTTGAAGCATCTGTTGGTGCAATATTTACGGAAATGGCTAATGCTGGTTAGCCTGTATCAACAGCAAAGCATAATACATACCAATTCTGCTTCACGTTAAGTTAAACCCAACCAGTAAATATCGTTTCGATTGAATCACTGCGCTAGAAGTTATACGGGTGAAAAGAATTTTAGGGTTACTACCCTCAAAACTTATCAAATTTTTAAAGTGATATTTTTGTTGTTAATTTTCATTGCAGGATCATTTCCATTTGCAAATCTAATGACAAAATCGCTGAGTAAAGAAATTAAACAAAATTACATAAATGGTCATAGCTGGCAGCTCTTTCATGATTTTTGTCCGAAATTTCTACGACATTTGGTTTACATTAAAGTCCATTTACTGCGTGAACTTCGTTCTGATTTCTACACTGGACCGGAAGTTATAGGGAAAAAAGCTTTATTTTGCTGAGCAAATTTGCAAGATTTAGGAGATAAAAATCACCATAGCTGGCAACTCTATTCTAATTTTCCAGCCAAATTTTCATCAAATGTTACATAAAATAAGATCCAAGTATTGGATGAATCTTGTCAAAATCTGATGGCTGAATCGGAAGTTATAGGCCAAAAAACAGTTTTTTTTCTGGGTGATTTTTCAAGATGGTACCACTGGCACAGGGTTGCCCGCATTTAAAAATCACTTCTATCAGACCTGGTCCTGGCTAATACCAACATGTCCTGTAAATTTCACTATGATCGAATAATCCGGTCGTCAGTTCTCGTGAACAGAACTTTCGAGTGCTGTAACTACAGGTAATTTGGTGATGGGTTGCCGTTCTAGTGCAAATCGGAATTTTGAAAATTTTAATTTGACATGATGGACAAAGGTTAAAATTTATCAGTGATCTGATTTTTTTGTCAAAAATCAAAAATTGTTCAGGAAGGTCAATGATTTGAAGGTTTTTTATTCAGGAGCCTGCCGTAGCTACAGGGTTACCCGCAATATCTTAAAAATCCACATGTGCTAAATTTTAGTCAACACTAATACGCTCTGCAAATTTCACGATGAGCCATTGTTTTTCTTAGAAGTAATGACAAATCAAAATTTGAAAAAAAATCCTTGCCTACTTTTAGGCACCCTGCACCCACACACGGCTCACAATATCCAATTTTTTATCAAAAACAAGCTAAGAACATAATTCGTTTTCATTCTCAATAGTTTTCTTTAACAAAACTTTACACTGTTTGGACATATAGGAGTACATCAAAACTCACTAAAACGCTCGCCGCCGCCAAAACATTTAGAATATATGAATTTAAGAAGGCCGTGAACCTACCTACTATATACACCTACCTTCTCCGAAAATTTCAGCTCAATCGAATTGGCCACTCGAGAGATTATCTTTCTTAATCATTTTGCTGATATATATATATATATATATATATATATATATATATATATATATATTTATATATATTTATATATATATATATATATATATATAAATATATATATATATATATATATATATATATATATATATATATATATATATATATATATATATATTTATATATATATATATATATATATATATATATATATATATATATATAATATATATATATATATATATATATATATATATATGTATATACAGATATATACATATATATATATATATATATATATATATATATATATATATATATATATATATATATATATATATATATAAAGATATATATATATATATATATATATATATATATATATATATATATATATATATATATATATATATATATATATATATATATATATATATATATATATATATATATAAAGATATATATATATATATACATATATATATATATATATATATATATATATATATATATATATATATATATAAAGATATATATATATATATATATATATATATATATATATATATATATATATATATATATATATATATATAGATATATAGATATATATATATATATATATATATATATATATATATATATATATATATATATATATATATATATATCTTTATATATATATATATATATATATTTATATATATATATATATATATATATATATATATATATATAAATATATATATATATATATATATATATATATATATATATATATATATATATATATATAACAGCAAAATGATTAAGGGAGATAATCTCTTGAGTGGCCAATCCGATTGAGCTGAAATATTCGTAAGACATAGATGTATATAGCAGGTAAGTCCATGATTTGCTAGAATTCAGAGGTCTTAAGACTTTTGGCGGCGGCGGGCATTTTAGTGAATTTTCAGGTACTCCTTTATTTCCAAGTAGTGCAAAATTTTGTTCAAAAACAGTACTTATAATGAAAACTTATTAAGTTTTCAGTTTTCTTATGATTAAGAATTGGAAATTTTGAGCCTTGTGCCTTAAAGTAGGCAGGATTTTTTCCCAATTTCGATTTGTCATAACTTCTAAGAAAAACAATGGATCATCGTGAGGTCTGCAGAGCATATTGACGTAGACTAGAATCTAACACACATGGACTTTCAAAGCTGTGCGAGTATTTCGGCAACTTCAACAGCCTCCTGAAAAAAAATCCTTCAAATCATCGACCCTCCTGAAAAATTTTTGATTTCCACCAAGTCAAATAAGCATTTTTGAAATTCCGTGGTAAACAAGAACGGCAATCCGTGATCAAATTACCTCTATTTTCAGCACTCTAAATTTCTGTTCACGAGAACTGACGATCGAATAATACGATCAATCTCAAATTTTAAGGAAATGTTGGTATTAACTAGGACCAGGTCTGATAGAAGTGATTTTGAAATACGGGCAAGACTCACCAAAGCTGCCAGCCCTATACTAATTTTTCAACCAAATTTTCATCAAATGTTACAAAGAGTCACATCCAAGTACTATGTGAATTTTTTTTTTACTCAGTGATTTTTCAAGATGGTAACACTGCCACAGGGTGGCCCGCATTTCAAAATCACTTCTATCAGACCTGGTCTTAGCTAAGACAAACATGTCTTGTAAATTTCATTATGATCGGATAATCCGGTCGTCAGTTCGCGTGAACAGAACTTTCGAGTGCTGAAAATAGAGGTTATTTGGTGATGGGTTGCCGTTTTTGTGCAAATTGGAATTTTGAAAACTTTATGTTGACATGAAGGACAAAGGATAAAATTTATCAAAAATTTTGAAATTTTTGTCATAAATCAAAAATTTTTCAGGAAGATCAATGATTTGAAGAATTTTTTTTCAGCAGCTTGCCAGAGCAACAGGGCAACCCGCTTTATGTTGAAAATCTATATGTGCTAAATTTAAGTCAACATCAATACGCTCTGTAATTTTTACGATGATCCACTGTTTTTCTTAGAAGTAATGACAAATCAAAATTTGAAACAAATTCCTTGCCAAGTTTTAGGCACCCTGCACCCACACACGGCCCAAAATATCCAATTTTTTATCATTGACAAGCTTTAATTATAATTAGTTCTCATTCCCAATACTTTTCTTTAACAACAATTTACACTGCTTGGAAATATAGGAGTACCTCAAAATTCACAAAAACGCTCGCCGCCGCTAAAACGTTTGGAATGTCTGAATTTGAGAAGGTCATGGACCTACCTACTATACACATCTACGTTTTCCGAAAAGTTCAGCTCAATCGGATTGGCCACTCCAGAGATGATCTCCCTTAATTTTGCATATATATATATATATATATATATATATATATATATATATATATATATATATATATATATATATATATATATATATATATATATATATATATATATATATATATATATATATATATATATATATATATATATATATATATATATATATATATATAAAGAAATATGAATTTTCGGCGAAACGAGTTTAATACTAATGTTCTTCGAACATTAGAAAAAAGATAACTATTATACCAAAATAAAAGATGTTAAATTCGAATAAATAAATCAGCTTAATATATAATCATGCAAAAGTAAAGAAAAAGAAAGCAAAATTCAATGAATTCTTACATTCCCCCACACCTTCAGTTTTTTTTTCACAGTTTAATATTCATTTACTTAACGAGAAAAAAAACTATTTATAGTTAGTTGTATGGTTTGCGGCAAAAACGGCACTAGATTACTTTCCGTAATATATCTTCTTTCCGTAATATACCTTTGAAATTGAAATTTTCTCCTTGCCACACGGCTTAAGGTATAAAATTAATATGTTACTTGGCAATTACTTATCTGGTTCCATACGCGTATGTTAAATGATGAAAATCGTCACCAAAGAAGCTGGTGTATCGCCCCAAGAACACATTAGCATTGAAATTTGCTTCTGCTTAAGTGCGTTAGCGGCTTCCATACCATGAGCCCGCTCGAGGTTAATCACAGAAATTTTTCGTCCAGGCAAAATCAGTTCACAACGTCTTCCAATGACACCGTCTTCTGGTAAGCACACTAATCAGATCTCTTTCTTCTTTTTCCCAGCAGTCACTTTAATTTTCCAATATTCCACCCACTTTGCTAATTTTTTTTTAAGTTTCAATTAGTTTAATAATTTTTTACTATTTCACAACAGTTTAGTTATTTTTCATTTCTTTAGACGGTTCTGTACTAGATTCTTTCCCAAAATTTCCCTCAAAATCTCCCCTTTTTCTGTTCAAATCAACTTTTATTTTAATTTTCTAGCCACCACAAAAAATCCGCTGAACTTCTTTCTGTCACTTCTCACCTTCGAATCCCCTTTTTCTTTGCCGAGAAAATTTTTTCATTGTATCGCTAGAGCAGTTTCCTTCCAATTACCCATTGCTTTCCATTTCGACGCAACTATGGCATCCTTAAAACATGAAGTACAGGAATCCGACACCAGGTTCGCTGTACTGCTGAATTGTCCACCGGTCAGTGGTGACTTTTTGAATGTTGACATTCATCTGTCAACATCACCGTCGTGTGACACTCCAAAGTGATGCGAATCGTAAATCCTCAAATTGGATTGCAATTTAAGCTGCCCGTGACTATACTTTATTCCGGCACCACACGGAAAATACCATCAACGTTAGGGCGGAGAAGGGTTAGCCTGATGGAAGCATGTTATAGCGGCAGAATGTGTCCCGAAAGGTGCTCCGAAAGCGGATTATTTATAAGGTAAGTCGATAGGATCTCAACAATCGTGGGGACGACCCAGACTCTGAGAGGTGTCAAAATGCCGGGCACAACTCGCTGGCTTCTAACTGTGAGCACCATCATTCATCACGCTTTGATGTCTTTAGCGTGGTAGTTTCCAAGCACCTTTCCTTTCTCGTCTACCAACTCGTAGATGACCTGTCCCACTTTACGCTGAATCGTTGCCTTAAGGAACTTTGGGGCAAGTCTAGCCGCAAATTGGTCAACCGCACCGCTTAGTGAATGATTGCGTACTCAGACGTCTTGACCGATGGCAAAATCTTTTACACGGCTTCCTAAATTGTATCTTTGCGCATCCTTGTTGTATGCCTCTGTCATTTTGGTTTTGACCTGACAATGAATCTGACGTAGCTGGTCACAATTTGGTACTGTCACAACCTCTCCATCCTCAAAAGCCTGTAAAGACTTCAAAAGTGCGTATTCAGAACCATGGTGGATAGGTTGTTACCCGAACATCAGGAAATGGGGCGAACAACCTGTGGACTCATGTACTACATTACAAAATGCGGCACATGACTCCGGCAGGTTAGCATCCCAATTCCGATGGTCGTCCCCTATGTAGCGGTAAGAATAGACTGGTTGGCTCTTTTGGAAGCATTAGCTTGGGGTGAATAGAAAGGGGTGTAGCAATGGTTCACCCCATATTGAGCCAGGAATTCCGAGAAGAGTTTACACACAAATTGGACCCCATTGTCAGTATGGACGGTTTCAGGCACGCCAAAGGTCAAGAATACGTATTCTTTTAAAAATTTCGCCATCGACTCAGCTGTTGCCTTGGGTAGGGCCTTGAGCCAAATGAATTTGGTATAGTGATCGAGCACCACCAGCAACTGGGTGTTACCTAGCTTTGAACGAGGATATGGGCCCATAAAGTCAATAAACAAGCGTTGCATTGGCCGATCAGTAATCCTGGCAGCACCCATAGGTGGTCTCATTGTAGCAGTCGTGGCCTTAACTTGCTTGCAAAAAGAACATTTGTTGACATAGCTGGTGACATGTTGACGCAGGTTCGGCCAGTAATAATAGTGTCGCAAGACTTCCAGTATTCTACGAATCCCACAATGTGACCCCAAAGGGCTGTCATGACTACGTGCCAGCAACACTTGTCTTCCTCTTTCAGGCACCCACACCTTTGCACTGGGAATATCAAAGTCATGACCTCCATGTGATCCTAGATGGATATACACAAATCCATTCTTCGTGTACAGGTTTTTGAACTGATCCGGATGTTGTTCAATCTGATGGACGAGATTCATGTAATCAGGATCCTGAAAGGCCTGTGATGGTATGTTCCCTAGCAATTGGTGATGCTCAGGAAGACAAACAATAGCACAATGAGGCCCCCCTTCAGAAACGCGTGCTCGTGATAACGCGTCTGGTACGATATTTTGAGTGCCTGCTCGATGTTCGATGTTGAAATTGAACCCTTGTAATTTAAGGCTCCACCGTGCTAACTTCCCCGACAGATCTCTCTGGCCCATTAACCATTTCAGACTGGCATGGTCTGTGATAATGGTGAAAGGCAGCCCCCTGACATATGCTCAAAACCTTTTGACACTCTGCACCGCAGCCAAGCATTCTAGTTCGGTAACGCTATAGTTGCGCTGCGCAGCATTCAACTTCGATGACATAAAGGCGATGGGATGCTCCCCACCATCATCATCTTTTAGCAGATCCGTCATAGGGGATGTAATAGCCGCAAAATTTGGGATGAAACGCCTATACCACCCAGCCATCCCTATGAATCTCCTCACGTCCTTTACCGTTTTGGGTCGTGGATATGCTATGATGCCGGAAACATTTTCAGGATCCGTCTTTCAGACACCATCACTTATCACATAACCTAGGTATCGAATTTCTTTTTGGACGAATTGGCTCTTCTCAACATTGATGGTCAAATTCGCCTGCTGTAAGAAATTGGCCACAATAGACAGCAATTTGAGATGGTCATCAAATATTGGACTTGTTATCATCAAATGTTGGACTTTTTATCTTTCAGGTCCAGACTGGTTATAAAGCGTGTGGACTGCAGACGTGCTAACAGGCCCTCGATCAACGGCAAAGGGTACGTATCTTTGACAGTCACCTCGTTCAATCGTCTAGCGTCCAAGCATAACCGCACTTTACCGGGTTTTCTTACTATTGTGACCGGAGAGCTCCAGGAACTCCCACTATCCTCAATTACCCCTAAAGACAGCATACGGTCCAATTCGTCGTACATCAATCTCTGCACCACTGGTGACACTGCATTGTGACGCTGTTTAATTGCTAGAGCATCACCTGTGTCTATCACGTGTGACAACAAATTGGTTTTGCCCAATCGTAACTGGTTAAACGATGGAAATTGACGCACAACTTCATCAAGCCGTTGCTTGTCCCTCGGAGACAACTGATGATAACCAGGGTCCTGTGAAACTGACTCAACAGCAGAGCAATGCAGTGCAATTTTGAATGCATCCCAGAAGTCTATGCCCAGATAAATTGAATTGATTTAACTGGGGCATATAAGGAAGCGGGGCATATTGATGAATGTTTTCGAGCATCATATTTTGAGTTGGTAGACGAATGAAAAAGAACAGAAGGACATGGATTTTGGGGTGTATTTATTGACGGCGTTGCAATTCGGGGTCGACATTGGTGGCTTCGTCGGACTTTTGGGGTCTGGTTGAGTGAATAGCCAGCGGAATACGCATCCTCCCCGTTGAAAGCGCATTCCTGCTGGAGTTTTCCGCCTGGCATCTAGGGCATTTAGGTTTGAGTATTCCTTCCTTGCCACATCCGAAGCAGAATATTCGCTGGATAGGAGCGGCGCAATCCATAAAACCATGAACCAGGTCGCAACAATTCCACCACACTCGGTATTCTCCTTTTCCCTCTACTTCACGACCTTTATTCCGGAAGGTGCTAGAATTTGTTTGTACGGTGCATACTTCCTTTTTTGTCAGCCCATTTGAGGGTGTGGAACTTACAAATTCAGAAAAGTACCGAGGGGCTGGTGGATTTGAATCTACGTGAGAATAACTTTTACCTTCAGGTCTAGATTGATTTTATTGTGTAAACCTTGCATTATAACTAGCCGGTCTTAAATTAGGATTATCAAAAGAGACACCTTTAAGACCCGATTGAATCACCTGCACATTGTTTTGGATACCATCATCAGGTGGAGCATATCCCTGATCCCATAACGGATGTCGAGCGAGCAAATTGGGCTCAATCAGATGACTATTGTTAAGGAAACCCGAGTCGAAATGCACCTCTTGCACTTGACGCGGCCGACGATTGATGTCTCGATCTGAGTTCATTCTCAAAAGTCTCCATTCGGATTCCAACAGGCAACAACGTCTGACTAGCTCTCGGGTTGAGGTGATGTCCACTCCAGTTAAATGTGCTCTAAGAGCAGGCGTCATATTTCTAAATACCACACATTGAAAATCTACATCTGATAGAGGGGTATTTAATTGTAAGGAAATATTCTCAAGGGCATCAAAGAACTCCTGGAATCACTTTCCTGGTCTCTGCAGTCGCCCATCTAGCATTCTTCGTACATCTACATCGGACCTAAATGAGCTAAATCGTTCCAAAAATTCTATGCGCAATCTATTCCACACCAGTGGATAATTCATCTCGCGGAAACGCCAGTACCAGCCGGCAGCTTGCCCTTTAGGAGTAAATGAAAGTCTGTGGCAAGTGTGGTATAAGAAACGCGATAATCCTCTGCCAAGGACATCACACTGGACATAAACTGTCTGGCCGTCAACCCAGAAGTTGAGCCATCAAGTACTTAATTCCATTTCGAAATGGGCAGCCTTACAGTTGACCGCTCACCCGAATCCATCTGCTCTCTTAAAGTTACTCGTAGTGGTTCGTTATCAGCTGGCGTATTTGGTTGAGGCGCTCGTTCCTGGTGAATCAATGAATTTTCTCCGTGAGTAACCCATCTCCTCGATGATTCAGTGGCATTTACTCTCGTTGACTCAGAAACTCGAGTGACTTGGGCAGCTGAAAGTGACAGGCTCAGGCGTTCTAACTGATGCTGGAAAGGAGTGTAGCTTGGATCCCAACTATTTGTTCGGCGACGCATTGTTCAAGTATGATATATTTTTTTTTCAATTCAAACCGAATTAATCCACAATTAAGTATATTTTTTTTCCAGATAAGTATGAGCAGCTACTGAAAGAATTCACCATCAAAAGAAAAACCTTCAAATTCTTCTCAATCTCATGCAAGGATAACGCAATTATGTGCAGCCAAAATAATAACATACACTAGTGATGTATCAGCAAAACCAAATTTCTTCGGATTAGATGAGTGTAATTTCCAATTCATAAAAAAAATAATGATTCTTACGGATCCTCTTCGTGACAGGAAATAAGACAGGAAGGGAAAAGGTATAAAATTTGACACTGAATGATGAAATAGGACTGGGGAAATCAGGAGGTTACAGATCTCTTGTAGGTGCTTTGAAATGCCCCAATGCACGTCTGCTTTGAATTCTGCTCAAAATAATTATATGGACTGAATAGCACCTTACAGGTGGACAGTGTTCAAGACTAGCTCATGGGTAATTTCAATGGATACTTTCCTTCAGATGCGGCAAACTCAGGTTAATCTTTCTACAAGATTGATTCTGTTACCAAAAAGATATTACCCAGTTTACTTTAATTTATCTGAAGGTAATCTCACAACCACAAGAGTCTGGGTATGAACTGAAGAGACGAGCTCTGTTGGGTACATAGCACAAGACAATAGCACGAGATGGGCGCCAGTGCTGCATTGACGACCGCTCGACAAGATGATGATGAAAATTGAAAATGTCAGGTGTACAGTACGCAATAATAGCCAAAGAAAAAAACATGGCTGAGGCAACAAGATGATCCTATTAAACATTCGCCAACCCAGCCGAAAGCACATCTGCCAAAAAGGAAAATATACAAAAAGAAAGCCAAAACAATTTGGGCGCCATTTGTTGCGACCGACTAAACTCTGTCGAACCGTCGTCAGTGCAGCATATATTAATTTAGAGATCTTCCTTCTCTTGCCCGGCGTGCCTTTTCCCAGCCGACTAGCTCAGCCTGGCGTGGGTTGGCGGGCGGAAGGTCTCTACATGCTATGGCACGCAGACAATACAACACTCACCACATTTTACAGTTTTACATCAGAAACCACCAGGAAAGAAAGGAAAACAAAGAGTTTCCGTAAAAGTCATTAACGAAATATTTATTCCATTTGCATTATTTACACAAAAAAAACTCAAGCGAAACAAACCAATAATCTAAGAAGAAAAAGTCCAAAAAACCAAAATTCAACAATCCAATTAACTAAATTCAAGCACATACATAAAATAAAATCAAAGAAATCAGATTAAATCAACTAAGGACTAATTGGGGTGGGGTTTTTTCATGCCCAACCCCGGCCGGAGTGGAGTTCACACTGATCATAAATTTTTTTTTTTTTTTTTTTTTTTTTTAATAAAAATGTGATCCAATTTTAAAAATAAAATAATAATACCAACAAAACAAAAAAAAACTATAACAAAAAACTCTAGCGCACCTGAACCGCTAGAAAACTAGTTTTCGAAGACATTGTCTTTGAGTGACCAAAAAATTTGGAAAGACGTAATACACTGTTTTGTAGAATCATATCAACCATTCCTTATCCAAAGCAACAAAACTCAACCATAACACAAATGATGAAAATGTTCAGTGCTGGCAACACTTTCCCAACGAAGCAGCAATAAGTTTACCATAACAAGCTCATACTTAAATCAACTTATCCTTTGAATTTCGTTCTCATCGGAGGATTTCATCGAAAGTTTTAGCGGTTAAATGTTGTTTGAGGCTGCCATCTAAAAAATGTTCACAACTCGGAAAATTTAAAAGCTGGTTTCTTATTTTTATCGCAAATGCTTTGTATATGAGGTCTTATTTTAAAGCATCTGTTGGTGCAATATTTACGAAAATGGCTAATGCTGGTTACCCTGTGTCAGCAGCAGAGCAAAATATATACCAAATCTGCTTCACGTTAAGTTAAACCCAACCAGTAAATTTAGTTTCGATTGAATCACTTCGCTGGAAGGTATACGGGTGAACAGAATTTTAGGGTTGCCACCATCAAAACTTTTCAAATTTTTAAAGCGTTAATATTTGTTGTTAATTTTCATTGCAGGATTATTCCCATTTGCAAATCTAATGACATAATCGGTCAGTAAAGAAATTCCACAAAATTACAAAAATGGTCATAGCTGGCAGCCCTTTCATGATTTTTGTACGAAATTTCTACGACATTTACTTCACATTAAGGTCCATTTACTGCATGAACTTCGTTTTGATTTCTGCACTGGACCGGAAGCTATAGGGAAAAAAGCTTTATTTTGCTGAGCAAATTTGCAAGATTTTGAGACAAAAATCACCATAGCTGGCAGCCCTATTCTAATCGTTCAACCAAATTTTTTCCAACCAAAAACCAAATGTTACATAGAGTAAGATTCAAGTACTGTGTGAGTTTTGTTAAAATCTGATGGCTGAATCGGAAGTTATAGGCCAAAAAGCTGTTTTTTTTCTCAGTGATTTTTCAAGATGGTACCACTACCACAGGCTTGCCCGCATTTCAAAATCACTTCTATCAGATCTTGTCCTAGCTAATATAAACATGTCCTGTGAATTTCATTATGATCGGATAATCCGGTCGTCAGTTCTCGTGAACAGAACTTTCGAGTGCTGAAAATAGAGGTAATTTGGTGATGGGTTGCCGTTCTTGTGCAAATCGGAATTATCAAAATTTCAATTTGATATGATGGACAAAGGTCAAAATTTATCAACGATTTGAAGCTTTTGCCATAAATCAAAAATTTTTGAGGAGGGTCTGTGATTTGAAGGATTTTTTTTCAGGAGCCCGCCACAGCTACAGGGTTACCCATGCAACCTTGAAAACCCGCATATGCTAAGTCCTAGTCAACATCAATACGCTCTGAAATTTTCACGATGATCCAATGTTTTGATCACAAGTAATGACAAATATAAATTTGAAAAAAAATCCTTGCCTACTTTTAGGCACTTAGCACACACGCACGGCTCAAAAATTTCAATTCTTTATCATAAGCAAGCTAAGAACATAATAAGTTTTCATTATCAATACCTTTTTTTCAACGAAAATTTACACTGCTTGGAAATATAGGAGTACCTCAAAATTTACTAAAACGCTCGCCGCCGCCAAAAAATTTAGGAAATCTGAATTTCAGAAAGTCGTGGACCTACCTACTGTATACATCTACATTCTCCGAAAGTTTCAGCTCAATCGAATCGGCCACTCCAGAGATTATCTCTTCTAATCATTTTGCTGATATATATATATATATATATATATATATATATATATATATATATATATATATATTTATATATATATATATACATATATATATATATATATATATATATATATATATATATATATATATATATATATATATATATACATATATATATATATATATATATATATATATATATATATATATATATATATATATATATATATACATATATATATATATATATATATATATATATATATACACTGTGACAAAAAAGTATCCGGAAATTTGAAATAAAACGCAAAAATATTAAGCTTCTTCAATGTTTATTGAATCTCCTTCAAAATATGCTCCATTTGAAGCGATACACATGTGCCAACGTTTTTTCCAATCATGGAAACATTTTTTATAGGCGCTCTCAGGGATGGCCTTCAGCTCCTTCTGCGAATTTTGTTTAATGGCGTCTATGGAGTCAAATCTGGTTCCCCGGAGCGGTAATTTCAGTCTGGAGAAAAGAAAAAAGTCGCACGGAGCTAGATCAGGCGAATAAGGTGGCTGGTCGATGGTATTTATCGAGTGTTTGGTCTTAAAATCGTTAATAATCGTGGCTCGATGAGATGGCGCGTTATCGTCATGGAAAATCCACGAATTGTTTTGCCACAAATCCGGCCGTTTACGGCGAATATTTTCACGCAAACGTCTCAAAACAGTCAAATAGAAGTCCTTATTGACTGTTTGACCTTGCGATATATATATATATATATATATATATATATATATATATATATATATATATATATATATATATATAGAAATATGAATTTTCGGCGAAACGAGTTTAATGCTAATGTTCTTCGAACATTAGAAAAAAGATAACTATTATACCAAAATAATTGATCTAAGAAAGATGTTAAATTCGAATAAATAAATCAACTTAATATATAATCATGCAAAAGTAAAGAAATAGAAAGCAAAATTGAATGAATTCTTACATTGCCCCACACCTTCAGTTTTTTTTTCTCAGTTTAATATTCATTTACTTAACGAAAAAAAACTTATTATAATTAGTTGTATGGTTTGCGGCAAAAACGGCACTAGATTACTTTCCGACCCTCCTAGTCATATATCTTCAATATCAACCTTTGAACTTGAAATTTTCTCCTTGCCACACGGCTTAAGGTATAAAATTAATATGTTACTTGGCAATTACTTATCTGGTTCCATACGCGTATGTTAAATGATAAAAATCGTCACCAAGGAAGCTGGTGTATCGCCCCAAGAACACATTAGCATTGAAATTTTCTTCTGCTTAAGTGCGTTAGCGGCTTCCATACCATGAGCCCGCTTTAGGTTAATCACAGAAATTTTTCGTCCAGGCCAAATCAGTTCACAACGTCTGCCAACTACACCGTCTTCTGGTAAGCATACTGATGAGATCTCTTTCTTCTTTTTCCCAGCAGTCACTTTAATTTTCCAATATTCCACCCACTTTGCTAATTTTTTTTTAAGTTTCAATTAGTTTAATAATTTTTTACTATTTCACAACAGTTTAGTTATTTTTCATTTCTTTAGACGGTTCTGTACTAGATTCTTTTCCAAAATTTCCCTCAAAATCTCCCCTTTTTCTGTTCAAATCAACTTTTATTTTAATTTTCTAGCCACCACAAAAAATCCGCTGAACTTCTTTCTTTCACTTCTCACCTTCGAATCCCCTTTTTCTTTGCCGAGAAAAATTTTTCACTGTACTGCTAGAGCGGTTTCTTTCCAATTACCCATTGCTTTCCATTTCGACGCAACTATGGCATCCTTAAAACATGAAGTACAGGAATCCGACACCAGGTTCGCTGTACTGCTGAATTGTCCACCGGTCAGTGGTGGCTTTTTGAATGTTGACATCTGGTGATGTTCATCACATCTGGTGATGTTCATCTGTCAACATCACCGTCGTGTGACACTCCAAAGTGATTCGAATCGTAGATCCTCAAATTGGATTGCAATTTAAGCTGCCCGTGACTATACTCTATTCCGGCACCACACGGAAAATACCATCAATGTTAGGGCGGAGAAGGGTTAGCCTGATGGAAGCATGTTAAAGCGGCAGAATGTGTCCCGAAAGGTGCTCCGAAAGCGGATTATTTATAAGGTAAGTCGATAGGGTCTCAACAATCGTGGGGACGACCCAGATTCTGAGAGGTGTCAAAATGCCGGGCACAACTCACTGGCTTCCAACTGTGAGCACCATCATTCATCACGCTTTGACGTCTTTAGCGTGGTAGTTTCCAAGCACCTTTCCTTTCTCGTCTACCAACTCGTAAATGACCTGCCCCACTTTACGCTTAATCGTTGCCTTAATGAACTTTGGGGCAAGTCTAGCCGCAAATTGGTCAACCGCACCGCTAAGTGAATGATTGCGTACTCAGACGTCTTGACCGATGGCAAAATCTTTTACACGGCTTCCTAAATTGTATCTTTGCGCATCCTTGTTGTATGCCTCAGTCAGTTTGGTTTTGACCTGACAATGAATCTGACGTAGCTGGTCACAATTTGGTACTGTCACAACCTCTCCATCCTCAAAAGCCTGTAAAGACTTCAATAGTGCGTATTCAGAACCATGGTGGATAGGTTGTTACCCGAACATCAGGAAATGGGGCGAACAACCTGTGGACTCATGTACTACATTACAAAATGCGGCACATGACTCCGGCAGGTTAGCGTCCCAATTCCAATGGTCGTCCCCTATGTAGCGGTAAGAATAGACTGGTTGGCTCTTTCGGAAGCATTAGCTTGGGGTGAATAGAAAGGGGTGTAGCAATGGTTCACCCCATATTGAGCCAGGAATTCCGAGAAGAGTTTACACACAAATTGGACCCCATTGTCAGTATGGACGGTTTCAGGCACGCCAAAGGTCAAGAATACGTATTCTTTTAAAAATTTCGCCATCGACTCAGCTGTTGTCTTGGGTAGGGCCTTGAGCCAAATGAATTTGGTATAGTGATCGAGCACCACCAGCAACTGGGTGTTACCTAGCTTTGAACGAGGATATGGGCCCATAAAGTCAATAAACAAGCGTTGCATTGGCCGATCAGTAATCCTGGCAGCACCCATAGGTGGTCTCATTGTAGCATTCGTGGCCTTAGCTTGCTTGCAAATAGAACAATTGTTGACATAGCTGGTGACATCTTGACGCAGCTTTGGCCAGTAATAATAGCGTCGCAAGACTTCCAGTGTTCTACGAATCCCACAATGTGACCTCAAAGGGCTGGCATGACTACGTGCCAGTAACACTTGTCTTCCTCCTTCAGGCCCCAACACCTTTGCACTGGGAATATCTTAGTCAAGACCTCCGTGTGATCCTAGATGAATATACACAAATCCATTCTTCGTGTACAGGTTTTCGAACTGATCCGGATGTTGTTCAATCTGATGGACGAGATTTATGTAATCAGGATCCTGAAAGGCCTGTGATGGAATGTTCCCTAGCAATTGGTGATGCTCAGGGAAACAAACAACAGCACAATGAGGCCCCTGCAGAGTCGCGTGATTGTGATAACGCGTCTGGTACGACATTTTGAGTGCCTGCTCGATTTACGATGTTGATTTTGAACCCTTGTAAATTTAGGCTCCACCGTGCTAACCTCCCCGACAGATCTCTCTGGCCCATTAACCATTCCAGACTGGCATGGTCTGTGGTAGCCCCTCGACATATGCCCGAAACCTTTTGACACTCTGCACCGCAGCCAAGCATTCTAGTTCGGTAACGCTATAGTTGCGCTGCGCAGCATTCAACTTCGATGACATAAAGGCGATGGGATACTCCCCACCATCATCATCTTTCTGAAATAAAACACTGCCGATGCCAGTGGCACTTGCATCGCACTGAATATAAAAATGCCGAGAGAAATCTGGGTTGATCAACATAGGTGCAGACACTAAAAGTTCCTTCGTCCGATCGAAAGCCTTATTAGCAGCCTCAGTCCATACGAACCTTCTTTTTACCTTTCAGCAGATCTATCATAGGCGATGTAATAGCCGCAAAATTTGGGATGAAACGCCTATACCACCCAGCCATCCCTATGAATCTCCTCACGTCCTTTACCGTTTTGGGTCGTGGATATGCTATTATGCCGGAAACATTTTCAGGATCCTTCTTTCAGACACCATCACTTATCACATAACCTAGGTATCGAATTTCTTTTTGGACGAATTGGCTCTTCTCAACATTGATGGTCAAATTCGCCTGCTGTAAGAAATTGGCCACAATAGACAGCAATTTGAGATGGTCATCAAATATTGGACTTGTTATCATCAAATGTTGGACTTTTTATCTTTCAGGTCCAGACTGGTTATAAAGCGTGTGGACTGCAGACGTGCTAACAGGCCCTCGATCAACGGCAAAGGGTACGTATCTTTGACAGTCACCTCGTTCAATCGTCTAGCGTCCAAGCATAACCGCACTTTACCGGGTTTTCTTACTATTGTGACCGGAGAGCTCCAGGAACTCCCACTCTCCTCAATTACCCCTAAAGACAGCATACGGTCCAATCCGTCGTACATCAATCTCTGCACCACTGGTGACACTGCATTGTGACGCTGTTTAATTGCTAGAGCATCACCTGTGTCTATCACGTGTGACAACAAATTGGTTTTGCCCAATCGTAACTGGTTAAACGATGGAAATTGACGCACAACTTCATCAAGCCGTTGCTTGTCCCTCGGAGACAACTGATGATAACCAGGGTCCTGTGAAACTGACTCAACAGCAGAGCAATGCAGTGCAATTTTGAATGCATCCCAGAAGTCTATGCCCAGATAAATTGAATTGATTTAACTGGGGCATATAAGGAAGCGGGGCATATTGATGAATGTTTTCGAGCATCATATTTTGAGTTGGTAGACGAATGAAAAAGAACAGAAGGACATGGATTTTGGGGTGTATTTATTGACGGCGTTGCAATTCGGGGTCGACATTGGTGGCTTCGTCGGACTTTTGGGGTCTGGTTGAGTGAATAGCCAGCGGAATACGCATCCTCCCCGTTGAAAACGCATTCCTGCTGGAGTTTTCCGCTTGGCATCTAGGGCATTTAGGTTTGAGTATTCCTTCCTTGCCACATCCGAAGCAGAATATTCGCTGGATAGGAGCGGCGCAATCCATAAAACCATGACCCAGGTCGCAACAATTCCACCACACTCGGTATTCTCCTTTTCCCTCTACTTCACGACCTTTATTCCGGAAGGTGCTAGAATTTGTTTGTACGGTGCGTACTTCCTGTTTTGTCAGCCCATTTGAGGGTGTGGAACTTACAAATTCAGAAAAGTACCGAGGGGCTGGTGGATTTGAATCTACGTGAGAATAACTTTTACCTTCAGGTCTAGATTGATTTTATTGTGTAAACATTGCATTATAACTAGCCGGTCTTAAATTAGGATTATCAAAAGAGACACCTTTAAGACCCGATTGAATCACCTGCACATTGTTTTGGATACCATCATCAGGTGGAGCATATCCCTGATCCCATAACGGATGTCGAGCGAGCAAATTGGGCTCACTCATATGACTATTGTTAAGGAAACCCGAGTCGAAATGCACCTCTTGCACTTGACGCGGCCGACGATTGATGTCTCGATCTGAGTTCATTCTCAAAAGTCTCCATTCGGATTCCAACAGGCAACAACGTCTGACTAGCTCTCGGGTTGAGGTGATGTCCACTCCAGCTAAATGTGCTCTAAGAGCAGGAGTCATATTTCTAAATACCACACATTGAAAATCTACATCTGATAGAGGGGTATTTAATTGTAAGGAAATATTCTCGAGGGCATCAAAGAACTCCTGGAAGCAATTTCCTGGTTTCTGCAGTCGCCCATCTAGCATTCTTCGTACATCTACATCGGACCTAAATGAGCTAAATCGTTCCAAAAATTCTATGCGCAATCTTTTCCACACCAGTGGATAATTCATCTCGCGGAAACGCCAGTACCAGCCGGCAGCTTGCCCTTTAGGAGTAAATGAAAGTCTGTGGCAAGTGTGGTATAAGAAACGCGATAATCCTCTGTCAAGGACAGCACGCTGGACATAAACTGTCTGGCCGTCAACCCAGAAGTTGAGCCATCAAGTACTTAATTCCATTTCGAAATGGGCAGCCTTACAGTTGACCGCTCACCCGAATCCATCTGCTCTCTTAAAGTTACTCGTAGTGGTTCGTTATCAGCTGGCGTATTTGGTTGAGGCGCTCGCTCCTGGTGAATAAATGAATTTTCTCCGTGAGTAACCCGTCTCCTCGATGATTCAGTGGCATTTACTCTCGTTGACTCAGAAACTCGAGTGGCTTGGGCAGCTGAAGGTGACAGGCTCAGGCGTTCTACCTGATGCTAGAAAGGAGTGTAGCTTGGATCCCAACTATTTGTTCGGCGACGCATTGTTCAAGTATGATATATTTTTTTTTTCAATTCAAACCGAAGTAATCCACAATTAAGTATATTTTTTTTCTAGATAAGTATGAGCAGCTACTGAAAGAATTCACCATCAAAAGAAAAACCTTCAAATTCTTCTCAATCTCATTCAAGGATAACGCAATTATGTGCAGCCAAAATAATAACATACACTAGTGATGTATCAGCAAAACCAAATTTCTTCGGATTAGATGAGTGTAATTTCTAATTCATAAAAAAAATAATGATTCTTACGGATCCTCTTCGTGACAAAAAATAAGACAGGAAGGGAAAAGGTATAAAATTTGACACTGAATGATGAAATAGGACTGGGGAAATCAGGAGGTTACAGATCTCTTGTAGGTGCTTTGAAATGCCCCAATGCACGTCTGCTTTGAATTCTGCTCAAAATAATTATATGGACTGAATAGCACCTTATAGGTGGACAGTGTTCAAGACTAGCTCATGGGTAATTTCAATGGATACTTTCCTTCAGATGCGGCAAACTCAGGTTAATCTTTCTACAAAAATGATTCTGTTACCAAAAAGATATTGCCCAGTTTAATTTCATTTATCTGAAGGTAATCTCACAACCACAAGAGTCTGGGTATGAACTGAAGAGACGAGCTCTGTTGGGTACATAGCATAGGACAAGAGCACGAGATGGGCGCATTGACGACCGCTCGACAAGATGATGATGAAAATTGAAAATGTCAGATGTACAGTATGCAACAATAGCCAAAGAAACCAAAAAAAAATGGCTGAGGCAACAAGATGCTCCTATTAATAATTCGCCACCCCCGCCGAAAGCACATCTGCCAAAAAGGAAAATATACAAAGAGAAAGCCAAAACAATTTGGGCGCCATTTGTTGCGACCGACTAAACTCTGTCAAACCGTCGTCAGTGCAGCATATATTAATTTAGAGATCTTCCTTCTCTTGCCCGGCGTGCCTTTTCCCAGCCGACTAGCTCAGCCTGGCGTGGGTTGGCGGGCGGAAGGTATCTACGTGCTATGGCACGCAGACAATACAACACACACCACATTTTACAGTTTTACATCAGAAACCACCAAGAAAGAAAGGAAAACAAAGAGTTTCCGTAAAAATCATTAACGAAATATTTATTCCATTTGCATTATTTACACAAAAAAAAAACTCAAGCAAAAAATAACCAAGAATCTGAAAAGAAAAAGTTCAAAAAACCAAAATTCAACAATCCAATTAACTAAATTCAAGCTTATTCATAAAATAAAATCAAAGAAATCAAATTAAATCTACTAAGGACTAATTTGGGTGAGGTTTTTTCATGCCCAACCCCGGCCGGAGTGGAGTTCACATTGATCATACATTTTTTACTAATGTTCGAAGAACAATAGTATTAAACTCGTTTTGCCGAAAATTCATATTTCTATATATATATATATATATATATATATATATATATATATATATATATATATATATATATATATACATATATATATATATATATATATATATATATATATATATATATATATATATATATATATATATATAAATATATATATATATATATATATATATATATATATACTTATTTTTTTATACTTTTTGCTCCCCGTCCGCTTGACCATTTTACTCGTACTGGACCAGCAAAGTCTAGCCCAGTATTGCAAAATGCATGACTAGGTGTTACGCGTTCTTGTGGTAGTGTTCCCATAAGTTGAGTTCGGGTTTTTGCGGTTGTTTTGAAGCAGGGTATACATTTGTGAATTATTGACTTGACCAGATTTTGCATATTTATAATCCAGTATTCGAGTCGAATTGTTGTCATCGTTAGCTGTAATCCTCCATGCAGAGTGTTAGTATGAACGTCTTGCAAAATCAATCTTGCTAAGTGGCAATGTGGATGGATCATCACGGGGTGTTTTGAGGACTGCTTCAATTTTGATTTTTGAAGTCTTCCGCCCACCCTGATCACTCCCTCTGTGTCCAGGTAGGGATTCAATTGCAGCCAATTTGATTTCTTTGGAAGCGGTTTTTGTTGCGTCAGGCACTTAATTTCTTCCGAAAAATATTTTCTCTGCGACAGCTTAATGCAAATTGTTTTTGCCTTGCGGATTTCATCGACAGTCAAGAATTTTTTGTCTTGCCTTTGAATAACTCTTCTGCATCGAGCTACAACATTCAGAAGTCGTTGGAGAGATGAAAATCTCTGAATAATCTCATAATAATCTTCGTTGTCATCGCTATTTGTTGTGGTAAGTAACCGGGAGCCAATGGGGTTGCTTGAGTCTTTTGTGCTGCTTGGTGGGGCATTATACTCCTCCATCTCAGGATCGTCTTCCGGCATACATATTAGGACATTTGCCTCTCGCGGTAACGCTTGGTCTCCTGTTTTGTCGCGATGCATGGTAAAGTTGATATGGTGTGCCCGAATTCTCACAGCACCGTTCCACCAAATGTCATGATTTTCCAATTGTGATGGTGTAATGCCTCTTGTTGCACAATCTGCAGGATTATCTGCCGAGTTTATGTGATGCCATTGTTCTACATTTGAAGACGCTTGTATTTGGCTCACCCTATTGGCAACGTACGTTTCCCACTGTGATGGATGTTTATTTATCCATGCCAGCACGTCTGTCGAATCAGTCCAAAAGTGTATTCGAGTATCATCACTAGGCTTGATTGAAGTTCTGACCTGGTTCATCAGTTTCGTTAGTAATACTGCGCTAGAAAGTTCCAGGCGTGGTATTGTTTGGATTTGCACTGGAGCCACTTTGGTTTTTGCAATGAGTAAACGAACTACAGGTTGTTCATTTGTTGTGCAGACCCTTACATACACTGCTGCTGCCATTGCTTGTTTGGATGCATCACAAAATCCATGCAACTCGATATTCTCAAGAGGTTTGTTGCCCACCCAGCGAGGGATTCTTATGTTTTGCAGATTACGCATGGAGTTTTTGTAGCTTATCCATTCGGACTGGATTGTATTAGGTACCCTGTCATCCCAATCCAGTTTTTCCATCCACAGCTTTTGTATCATAATTTTTCCCGTAATTATAACTGGCTGTATCCAGCCGAGTGGGTCAAATAGTTTGGACACTTGAGATACAATTAATCTTTTAGTAACCGTGTCCTTTTGGCACATGTCTTCTGTAAAAGAAAACCTAAAGTCATCTTGTGATGGATTCCAGTGGAGGCCAAGTGTTTTTGTTGTTTCTGGCGTATGAAATTGAACCAACGCTTGTCCATGATGCAATGAATGTCCCATGTGCTCCCGAACTAATTTACTACTGGAATTCCATTTTCGCAGCTGAAATCCACCGGTTGCTAGTAGCTTCGAAAGCCTTTCTTGCAATTCAATTGCTTCAAGCTCTGAATACGTTCCTGTTATTAAGTCGTCCACATAAAAATCATTACGTAGGTACTTAACAGCATCGGGAAATCTTGCCTGCACATCGTCTGCCAATCGATGCAGAGTGCGAATTGCTTGAAATGGCGCACTCGCTGTTCCGAAGGTTACCGTTTTTAACCTATAATGGCGAATTATATCCTTTTTGGTTGGTCTCCACACGATTCGTTGAAAGTCTCTATCCTTCGGATGGACAACGATTTGTCTATACATCTTTTCGATATCGGCTATAATAGCCACTGGATATAATCTCCATCGGAGTAGTATGTCAGCAAGTTTATCTTGAATGGTTGGCCCTACCAACAGCATATCATTCAGCGAATGCCCGGATGCAGTTTTTGCTGATGCGTTGAATACAACACGTACCTTGGTTGAGGAACTGGAATCTTTCACCACACAATGGTGTGGCATATAGTAGCCTGGACCTTCTCTTGATGGTGAGATTTCTTCCATTTGATTTAAATCAAGGTATTCCTGTAAGCACTTGTTGTATTCCTCATACAGCTGATCATTCTGCAGAAGTCTGCGCTCCATCGCTCCATATTTAACAATTGCCTCCTTTTCGTTGTTCGCAAGGTATTTAGCGGGATTGTTCTTAAATGGTAGTCGAACCATGTAACTACCGTATTCGCCTCTTGTAGTGTAACGATTATAATGCTCCTCAGCTTGCTCTTCTTCTGGTGTCAAGATTTGACGGTCATTGCAATCTTCTTGCTCCCAAAACTTTGTCAGTATGTTGTTTAGCTCGGTGGTGCTAACTAAACTCACTGTGTACCCATTTTCTGCGTTTGAACTAACTATTGGCCCAGAGAGAATCCAGCCTAGCTTCGTCTGCTGGTATGTTGGTTTTCCTTGCATCAGCCCAGTTTCCAAAAGAGTCCCATACAGGTCTGCACCAATTAACATGTCAATCGTGCCAGCTTCGTTGAAATGGGGATCAGCAAGGTCTTTTTTCCCAATTTTTAAATTTTGGCTAACCGCAATCGTTTTGGCCGGTATTAACCTCGTGATTTGACCTGATATGATCATCATATCTGCCACAATGAATTTATTGTTCCATTTCTCTTTCAGCTCAATTGTGATTCTGCCTCTTGGTCTAATTGTAGAGTCACCGAGGCCGTGGATAACGAAGTCGCATGGCTTTCTTTTTAGCCCTAACTTCTGTGCAGCTCGCTCAGTTATAATTGATCGCTGAGCACCTTGATCAAGCAATGCACGTACAGTACTCAAGCTTCCGGCTTCGTTTTTTACTTGAACTAACGCCGTGGCCAATAGAATGTTTGCTGTGCTTGCGTTTGAATGATTTAATACAACCGAATTTCCATCCGTGGCCAAATGATTCACTGTAATTGTATTTTTCGCATTATTTCTTGGTTCAACTGCATTCGTCACATCACTAGCACTTGCATCGTTTGCACCAAGATGCAACAGGGAATGATGACATTTGCCACAAACTCTACACTTATGTTTTGAAGTGCAATTCCTCCACGAGTGCCCCTTCCGTAGACAATTGAAGCACGCTTTAGCTTCCTGAACTACTTTTCTCCTTCGGTTGATATCAAAAAGCACAAACTTCTTGCACATATGTAAACTATGTGGCTCCTTACAAATCATACAGGTTTGGTCCGTTACTGACGTCAAAGTGATTGCCTTGTGACGTTTTGGTGTTGCTGTTGATGTGTTGATTGCGTCCGCAACTGTAATTCTGGTGTACAAGAATTCCACAAACAGATCCACCGACGGTAGTTCATCCAATTCTGCCGTCTAAGTTTTCCACTCGATTCTCGATTCGTTATCCAGTTTCTCTTCAAGTAGATGAGTCAGTAACAGATTCAATGGATCAACGCTTAGATTTTTCAGACTTGACAAGAACCCATTTGTCATGTCCAGAATTCTCTTGATCCCGTCGGAATTGCGCGATTGGCATGGTTCAAGAGTCATAAATTTTTTCACAAGCGTATTTGCTATGGCAGGTTTGTTCTGAAACCTCTTTATCAGTAGCCCCCATGCCACTTCGTAGTTGGCCGCTGTTATCGTCAAATGATTGATAACCTGCGCCGCTGCACCCGTGATCGCAGTCTTAAGATATTGCATCTTCTGCGTCGCGTTGAGGTGCCGATTTTCGTGTACCATCATGGTGAACACGTCTTTGAAGCTAATCCAGTCTTCATATCGACCAGAAAACGTTGGAACTTTTATCCGCTCCAAGCGCACTGTCTCCTCCTGACTGCCACTTTCCTGCACTTGCGTTGTCAGTGTTTCCGGTTCCGTCATCATCGTGTCATCAGCCGCCTTGGAAAACGCTGATAAACCTTGCCGCAATATGATTTCGTACTCGTCAAACAGCTTTTCTGCAGACAAGTATGCTTCAAGATATTCCTTCTTCGAGTCATCATCGTCAGCCAATGCTTCTTGGGTTGCAAAATGTTCCGCTTCGCATGCAGCCCACTTCGTCCTAAGCTTCTCCAATCTAGATTCGAAATATTGCAGCGAATGCCGAGATTTGGAGTCTTTCCGTACGTTGGTGACCACTCGGTTGAATTCGTCCAAGTTGAATTTCTGCCTTGCGTCGACCGCCATCTCTGATGTAGATACCAAGTCTGCAGACGTTTTAAGGTTGCTCGTATAGCTCTCTATCAGCCGTTAAGACCGTATCCGGTTCGAAGGACCAATGTATGAATTTGCCGTTACAAAAAAGTCGAAACTTAGTTGTGCCGACGACAAATTGTATGAACAACAAAGTGAACACTTAGTTGTCCTAGGTATGCTACAAAAAAAGTCAAAACTTGATTTGCACTGAACTTCTGAACGATATCATCAGTTCTGACTTTATTTTGAATCACAGTCTTCTTTTATAATACATAAAATGCTTACATTATTAAATTTGCAATATTACGGAAATTTAGATGCATTTTGTTGACATAGCAAAGTAGTCGATTTTACTCAGATACAATTTTACCAAGTTGATTGACTTTAGAGTGCTGAGTTTACAAAATTGCCGCGTTAGCATAATACAATTAATTGAACTTTAAAACTTGGGACCGATCGGCATGATATCATATGATATAAATGCTGTATTAGCAATACAGACAAGAAATTACATGCACGTGATATGAATTTGTTGTACAGATATTTTAAGTCTACATTTAAATTGCATGTACGAATGCAAACATATATTTGGGAAATAAACGAATAGGTAAGTATAATATGTACGTATCGGTATAGATCTTTAAGTGAATATACAGCATGAATTTACGCAAGTATGTATGTAGATATTTCATAACAATGTATGAATTTGCCGTTACAAAAAAGTCGAAACTTAGTTGTGCCGACGACAAATTGTATGAACAACAAAGTGAACACTTAGTTGTCCTAGGTATGCTACAAAAAAAGTCAAAACTTGATTTGCACTGAACTTCTGAACGATATCATCAGTTCTGACTTTATTTTGAATCACAGTCTTCTTTTATAATACATAAAATGCTTACATTATTAAATTTGCAATATTACGGAAATTTAGATGCATTTTGTTGACATAGCAAAGTAGTCGATTTTACTCAGATACAATTTTACCAAGTTGATTGACTTTAGAGTGCTGAGTTTACAAAATTGCCGCGTTAGCATAATACAATTAATTGAACTTTAAAACTTGGGACCGATCGGCAAGATATCATATGATATAAATGCTGTATTAGCAATACAGACAAGAAATTACATGCACGTGATATGAATTTGTTGTACAGATATTTTAAGTCTACATTTAAATTGCATGTACGAATGCAAACATATATTTGGGAAATAAACGAATAGGTAAGTATAATATGTACGTATCGGTATAGATCTTTAAGTGAATATACAGCATGAATTTACGCAAGTATGTATGTAGATATTTCATAACATTCCGCCCACCAAGAACAAGCGTTCTTAAGTTGCACATCCTGATGACTCCGGTAGCTGAACTTGGGATTCTGATGTGTGCTTCCAGTTGACCTTTCTTGGCTGATTCGGTGGTATGATTTGCAGGGTCTGGGACCGGTTACATCTGAACCAAAAATAGCCAAAAGCTATGGCTATACTAATGATGATGCTGAGGGCTGGCATTCCGTGATGTTTGAATCGACGAAAACTTCACTCCTCTGGCATGCCTGGGTTGTATTCCGTTGGCTGGGGCTTGATCGTTTGGTGGCTCTTGACTAGTTGTTGAACCAATAGCTGTCTGTTTCTCTTCTGTTGTCTCTTCTGCTTCTAGAATAGGTAGCGCGCATAGCTTTGTTATGGGTCTTTTCATTAAAGAACCATTCATTTTCACTGTAACTACTCGAACCAAGTTGTCTTCTCCGGGATGTACATCAAAAATGCGTGCAAGAGGCCATTTTGTAGGTGGAAGGTTCTCATTTTTCACCAGCACTAATTGGCCTTTGTTAAAATTTTGTTGCACCGTTAGCCATTTTGGTCGTACTTGTAGTCTTTGCAGATACTCTGCTTGCCACCGTTTCCAAAAATTGTGAACTATAGTACGAAGTATTTCCCACTTCCGATGTAGATTCTGCTCGCATGGTTCAGGTTCAGGTACAGCAAACATTGATCGTCCGATAATGAAGTGTCCTGGTGTCAATTGTTCCATGTCGTTAGGATCATTGCTTAGCGGAGTGAGTGGTCGACTATTTAGACAAGCTTCGATTTGAGCTAAAATCGTATACATTTCTTCAACGTTCAATATATGCTCTCCAATGGCTTTGACTAAATGTCGTTTTACGGACTTTACTCCTGCCTCCCAGAGGCCTCCAAAGTGTGGACTGCTAGGAGGTATAAAGTTCCAGATAATTTGATCGCTGGCTAAAAGTGCTTGAACCTCGCTTGTCATCTTGTTGAAATTTTGTATGTATGAATTTGCCGTTAAAAAGTATGTATGAATTTGCCGTTACAAAAAAGTCGAAACTTAGTTGTGCCGACGACAAATTGTATGAACAACAAAGTGAACACTTAGTTGTCCTAGGTATGCTACAAAAAAAGTCAAAACTTGATTTGCACTGAACTTCTGAACGATATCATCAGTTCTGACTTTATTTTGAATCACAGTCTTCTTTTATAATACATAAAATGCTTACATTATTAAATTTGCAATATTACGGAAATTTAGATGCATTTTGTTGACATAGCAAAGTAGTCGATTTTACTCAGATACAATTTTACCAAGTTGATTGACTTTAGAGTGCTGAGTTTACAAAATTGCCGCGTTAGCATAATACAATTAATTGAACTTTAAAACTTGGGACCGATCGGCAAGATATCATATGATATAAATGCTGTATTAGCAATACAGACAAGAAATTACATGCACGTGATATGAATTTGTTGTACAGATATTTTAAGTCTACATTTAAATTGCATGTACGAATGCAAACATATATTTGGGAAATAAACGAATAGGTAAGTATAATATGTACGTATCGGTATAGATCTTTAAGTGAATATACAGCATGAATTTACGCAAGTATGTATGTAGATATTTCATAACATTCCGCCCACCAAGAACAAGCGTTCTTAAGTTGCACATCCTGATGACTCCGGTAGCTGAACTTGGGATTCTGATGTGTGCTTCCAGTTGACCTTTCTTGGCTGATTCGGTGGTATGATTTGCAGGGTCTGGGACCGGTTACATCTGAACCAAAAATAGCCAAAGGCTATGGCTATACTAATGATGATGCTGAGGGCTGGCATTCCATGGTGTTTGATAATGGCTTTCCATTCGAAGCTATCGAGTTCCTTGTTGATGTCTGCGGCCTCATGGATGTAGTTGGAGTATATGTCACTTGACCGGATCATAGTCACATTGAATTTTCGGATCACTTGGGGAAGTTTTGTTATGCTAAAGTTGACATCCTGCTGTTTAAACCATACCTTCATGGGCGAACCTCGCTTTCGTAGGTCGGGCATTAGCGTGAATTCGGGTGTGTGGAGACTGCATTCTTTTGATAATTTGATGATCGTAGTCGTGTTTACGATTAGTTCTTCACGCTCGTGTTCACAAGATGAGTACATCGCAATGGGAGTCGGAGTGGTCACAATCCAAGTATTATGATCGTACAACTGTTTCCAAATCGCCTTAGCAATTTCGACTGTCTGGTACGGGCACGTCTTCCCTTGATACAGATTATAAACTTCTTTTATAATGCATTTGGGATTTTTGCCGAAGTCGTACATGGTGCTCGAGTATATGATGAAGTTGTTCTCGTTAATGCGAATGGATTTCTCTAACTCAGAGTGCCATATTTCAAAGTATTTCTGTTGATTTGAATTAACGGCAAATATTGAAGTATCAAACGTTTTAATGGTGAATAGGTTGTCTTTTAAGTGCGTTGGAGCAGCTGTTATTTGCATTAGCTCGTATGTATTTACATCGGCGATCACCAAATAGCCAGTTAGTATCATGCATTCTGTTGTGCGTTCAATGTCAAGACGGTTTATTGGAACTTTCACAACTTGCATGTTTGGCGGAAGTATTCTCTCGACTTGATTGATTAACTTTGCGAGTTCCGAGGATGGTAGGCAATCTAAAAGTCCTGTTCTAGTGTACATGGCATTAAGAATGGCTTCATATTTTTCGTGTAGTTCATCTACGAAGCTCTTTGCTAATTGATAGCTGCTCAGAAATTGAATCTTTATGAAGTTGTTATCAATGGCAACAAGTCGATTTTGAAGATTGTCAGTTTCATTGAATCGCATTTTTACTTGGTTTACAAATCTATAAAACTTTTGCTCGAGTTTCGAATTTGTTTCGTTCATGGTGTGCAATGCCTTTAACAATAATTTTCCTTGCTGTTGGGTAGTCCGAATTATTTGTTTCTGGTTAGAAGATAAATTTTCAATGTCCTTGTAAGCCTCGTCATTAACGCCGAAGAGAGACGTAAGCACTGTTCCGAGTATTCCTCGTTTAGATCTTCCATTGATAAATTTTAACGTTTGCATTTTGTGTTGAACTTCGTTAATCGATTCGGCAAGATGTGAACGCAATTCTAAGCAATGCACTTCACTGGTCAAAGCTGCTTGATCTTTGCACAATTTTGTCATCCCGTCGTTTACAAAGTCAAGTTTTTCCTTATCTCGGCCAACCTGATTCCAAGAGATTTGCAGGTCTATTCTTAAAGTCCCATGTTGCATTTGAGCAAGACCAATCTGCTCGATATATAGACCACTTGATACCTTGGTAGTTGAAATTCTGCACATTGCTGACGGAGTGCAGCAAAATAGGACACATAAAGCATAAAAAATCGACGAAAGCTTCACTCCTCTGGCATGCCTGGGTTGTATTCCGTTGGCTGGGGCTTGATCGTGTGGTGGCTCTTGACTAGTTGTTGAACCAATAGCTGTCTGTTTCTCTTCTGTTGTCTCTTCTGCTTCTAAAATAGGCAGCGCGCATAGTTTTGTTATAGGTCTTTTCATTAAAGAACCATTCATCTTCACTGTAACTACTCGAACCAAGTTGTCTTCTCCGGGGTGTACATCAAAAATGCGTGCAAGAGGCCATCTTGTAGGTGGAAGGTTCTCATTTTTCACCAGCACTAATTGGCCTTTGTTAAAATTTTGTTGCACCGTTAGCCATTTTGGTCGTACTTGTAGTCTTTGCAGATACTCTGCTTGCCACCGTTTCCAAAAATTGTGAACTATAGTACGAAGTATTTCCCACTTCCGATGTAGATTCTGCTCGCATGGTTCAGGTTCAGGTACAGCAAACATTGATCGTCCGATAATGAAGTGTCCTGGTGTCAATGGTTCCATGTCGTTAGGATCATTGCTTAGCGGAGTGAGTGGTCGACTGTTTAGACAAGATTCGATTTGAGCTAAAATCGTATACATTTCTTCAACGTTCAATATATGCTCTCCAATGGCTTTGACTAAATGTCGTTTTACGGACTTTACTCCTGCCTCCCAGAGGCCTCCAAAGTGTGGACTGCTAGGAGGTATAAAGTTCCAGATAATTTGATCGCTGGCTAAAAGTGCTTGAACCTCGCTTGTCATCTTGTTGAAATTTTGTTTCAATTCTCTGTCCGCTCCTACAAAGTTCGTTCCATTATCAGTGAAAAGTTGGTTGCACTTTCCTCGTCTCGCTGTGAATCTTTTGATTGCTGCAATGCAAGCCTTAGACGTTAGGTCACTCACGAGCTCAAGATGCATGGCTTTGGTCGCAAGGCATATGAAAATAGCCAAATATGCTTTTATACTTTTTGCTCCCCGTCCGCTTGACCATTTTACTCGTACTGGACCAGCAAAGTCTAGCCCAGTATTGCAAAATGCATGACTAGGTGTTACGCGTTCTTGTGGTAGTGTTCCCATAAGTTGAGTTCGGGTTTTTGCGGTTGTTTTGAAGCAGGGTATACATTTGTGAATTATTGACTTGACCAGATTTTGCATATTTATAATCCAGTATTCGAGTCGAATTGTTGTCATCGTTAGCTGTAATCCTCCATGCAGAGTGTTAGTATGAACGTCTTGCACAATCAATCTTGCTAAGTGGCAATGTGGATGGATCATCACGGGGTGTTTTGAGGACTGCTTCAATTTTGATTTTTGAAGTCTTCCGCCCACCCTGATCACTCCCTCTGTGTCCAGGTAGGGATTCAATTGCAGCCAATTTGATTTCTTTGGAAGCGGTTTTTGTTGCGTCAGGCACTTAATTTCTTCCGAAAAATATTTTCTCTGCGACAGCTTAATGCAAATTGTTTTTGCCTTGCGGATTTCATCGACAGTCAAGAATTTTTTGTCTTGCCTTTGAATAACTCTTCTGCATCGAGCTACAACATTCAGAAGTCGTTGGAGAGATGAAAATCTCTGAATAATCTCATAATAATCTTCGTTGTCATCGCTATTTGTTGTGGTAAGTAACCGGGAGCCAATGGGGTTGCTTGAGTCTTTTGTGCTGCTTGGTGGGGCATTATACTCCTCCATCTCAGGATCGTCTTCCGGCATACATATTAGGACATTTGCCTCTCGCGGTAACGCTTGGTCTCCTGTTTTGTCGCGATGCATGGTAAAGTTGATATGGTGTGCCCGAATTCTCACAGCACCGTTCCACCAAATGTCATGATTTTCCAATTGTGATGGTGTAATGCCTCTTGTTGCACAATCTGCAGGATTATTTGCCGAGTTTATGTGATGCCATTGTTCTACATTTGAAGACGCTTGTATTTGGCTCACCCTATTGGCAACGTACGTTTCCCACTGTGATGGATGTTTATTTATCCATGCCAGCACGTCTGTCGAATCAGTCCAAAAGTGTATTCGAGTATCATCACTAGGCTTGATTGAAGTTCTGACCTGGTTCATCAGTTTCGTTAGTAATACTGCGCTAGAAAGTTCCAGGCGTGGTATTGTTTGGATTTGCACTGGAGCCACTTTGGTTTTTGCAATGAGTAAACGAACTACAGGTTGTTCATTTGTTGTGCAGACCCTTACATACACTGCTGCTGCCATTGCTTGTTTGGATGCATCACAAAATCCATGCAACTCGATATTCTCAAGAGGTTTGTTGCCCACCCAGCGAGGGATTCTTATGTTTTGCAGATTACGCATGGAGTTTTTGTAGCTTATCCATTCGGACTGGATTGTATTAGGTACCCTGTCATCCCAATCCAGTTTTTCCATCCACAGCTTTTGTATCATAATTTTTCCCGTAATTATAACTGGCTGTATCCAGCCGAGTGGGTCAAATAGTTTGGACACTTGAGATACAATTAATCTTTTAGTAACCGTGTCCTTTTGGCACATGTCTTCTGTAAAAGAAAACCTAAAGTCATCTTGTGATGGATTCCAGTGGAGGCCAAGTGTTTTTGTTGTTTCTGGCGTATGAAATTGAACCAACGCTTGTCCATGATGCAATGAATGTCCCATGTGCTCCCGAACTAATTTACTACTGGAATTCCATTTTCGCAGCTGAAATCCACCGGTTGCTAGTAGCTTCGAAAGCCTTTCTTGCAATTCAATTGCTTCAAGCTCTGAATACGTTCCTGTTATTAAGTCGTCCACATAAAAATCATTACGTAGGTACTTAACAGCATCGGGAAATCTTGCCTGCTCATCGTCTGCCAATCGATGCAGAGTGCGAATTGCTTGAAATGGCGCACTCGCTGTTCCGAAGGTTACCGTTTTTAACCTATAATGGCGAATTATATCCTTTTTGGTTGGTCTCCACACGATTCGTTGAAAGTCTCTATCCTTCGGATGGACAACGATTTGTCTATACATCTTTTCGATATCGGCTATAATAGCCACTGGATATAATCTCCATCGGAGTAGTATGTCAGCAAGTTTATCTTGAATGGTTGGCCCTACCAACAGCATATCATTCAGCGAATGCCCGGATGCAGTTTTTGCTGATGCGTTGAATACAACACGTACCTTGGTTGAGGAACTGGAATCTTTCACCACACAATGGTGTGGCATATAGTAGCCTGGACCTTCTCTTGATGGTGAGATTTCTTCCATTTGATTTAAATCAAGGTATGCCTGTAAGCACTTGTTGTATTCCTCATACAGCTGATCATTCTGCAGAAGTCTGCGCTCCATCGCTCCATATTTAACAATTGCCTCCTTTTCGTTGTTCGCAAGGTATTTAGCGGGATTGTTCTTAAATGGTAGTCGCACCATGTAACTACCGTATTCGCCTCTTGTAGTGTAACGATTATAATGCTCCTCAGCTTGCTCTTCTTCTGGTGTCAAGATTTGACGGTCATTGCAATCTTCTTGCTCCCAAAACTTTGTCAGTATGTTGTTTAGCTCGGTGGTGCTAACTAAACTCACTGTGTACCCATTTTCTGCGTTTGAACTAACTATTGGCCCAGAGAGAATCCAGCCTAGCTTCGTCTGCTGGTATGTTGGTTTTCCTTGCATCAGCCCAGTTTCCAAAAGAGTCCCATACAGGTCTGCACCAATTAACATGTCAATCGTGCCAGCTTCGTTGAAATGGGCATCAGCAAGGTCTTTTTTCCCAATTTTTAAATTTTGGCTAACCGCAATCGTTTTGGCCGGTATTAACCTCGTGATTTGACCTGATATGATCATCATATCTGCCACAATGAATTTATTGTTCCATTTCTCTTTCAGCTCAATTGTGATTCTGCCTCTTGGTCTAATTGTAGAGTCACCGAGGCCGTGGATAACGAAGTCGCATGGCTTTCTTTTTAGCCCCAACTTCTGTGCAGCTCGCTCAGTTATAATTGATCGCTGAGCACCTTGATCAAGCAATGCACGTACAGTACTCAAGCTTCCGGCTTCGTTTTTTACTTGAACTAACGCCGTGGCCAATAGAATGTTTGCTGTGCTTGCGTTTGAATGATTTAATACAACCGAATTTCCATCCGTGGCCAAATGATTCACTGTAATTGTATTTTTCGCATTATTTCTTGGTTCAACTGCATTCGTCACATCACTAGCACTTGCATCGTTTGCACCAAGATGCAACAGGGAATGATGACATTTGCCACAAACTCTACACTTATGTTTTGAAGTGCAATTCCTCCACGAGTGCCCCTTCCGTAGACAATTGAAGCACGCTTTAGCTTCCTGAACTACTTTTCTCCTTCGGTTGATATCAAAAAGCACAAACTTCTTGCACATATGTAAACTATGTGGCTCCTTACAAATCATACAGGTTTGGTCCGTTACTGACGTCAAAGTGATTGCCTTGTGACGTTTTGGTGTTGCTGTTGATGTGTTGATTGCGTCCGCAACTGTAATTCTGGTGTACAAGAATTCCACAAACAGATCCACCGACGGTAGTTCATCCAATTCTGCCGTCTTAGTTTTCCACTCGATTCTCGATTCGTTATCCAGTTTCTCTTCAAGTAGATGAGTCAGTAACAGATTCAATGGATCAACGCTTAGATTTTTCAGACTTGACAAGAACCCATTTGTCATGTCCAGAATTCTCTTGATCCCGTCGGAATTGCGCGATTGGCATGGTTCAAGAGTCATAAATTTTTTCACAAGCGTATTTGCTATGGCAGGTTTGTTCTGAAACCTCTTTATCAGTAGCCCCCATGCCACTTCGTAGTTGGCCGCTGTTATCGTCAAATGATTGATAACCTGCGCCGCTGCACCCGTGATCGCAGTCTTAAGATATTGCATCTTCTGCGTCGCGTTGAGGTGCCGATTTTCGTGTACCATCATGGTGAACACGTCTTTGAAGCTAATCCAGTCTTCATATCGACCAGAAAACGTTGGAACTTTTATCCGCTCCAAGCGCACTGTCTCCTCCTGACTGCCACTTTCCTGCACTTGCGTTGTCAGTGTTTCCGGTTCCGTCATCATCGTGTCATCAGCCGCCTTGGAAAACGCTGATAAACCTTGCCGCAATATGATTTCGTACTCGTCAAACAGCTTTTCTGCAGACAAGTATGCTTCAAGATATTCCTTCTTCGAGTCATCATCGTCAGCCAATGCTTCTTGGGTTGCAAAATGTTCCGCTTCGCATGCAGCCCACTTCGTCCTAAGCTTCTCCAATCTAGATTCGAAATATTGCAGCGAATGCCGAGATTTGGAGTCTTTCCGTACGTTGGTGACCACTCGGTTGAATTCGTCCAAGTTGAATTTCTGCCTTGCGTCGACCGCCATCTCTGATGTAGATACCAAGTCTGCAGACGTTTTAAGGTTGCTCGTATAGCTCTCTATCAGCCGTTAAGACCGTATCCGGTTCGAAGGACCAATGTATGAATTTGCCGTTACAAAAAAGTCGAAACTTAGTTGTGCCGACGACAAATTGTATGAACAACAAAGTGAACACTTAGTTGTCCTAGGTATGCTACAAAAAAAGTCAAAACTTGATTTGCACTGAACTTCTGAACGATATCATCAGTTCTGACTTTATTTTGAATCACAGTCTTCTTTTATAATACATAAAATGCTTACATTATTAAATTTGCAATATTACGGAAATTTAGATGCATTTTGTTGACATAGCAAAGTAGTCGATTTTACTCAGATACAATTTTACCAAGTTGATTGACTTTAGAGTGCTGAGTTTACAAAATTGCCGCGTTAGCATAATACAATTAATTGAACTTTAAAACTTGGGACCGATCGGCAAGATATCATATGATATAAATGCTGTATTAGCAATACAGACAAGAAATTACATGCACGTGATATGAATTTGTTGTACAGATATTTTAAGTCTACATTTAAATTGCATGTACGAATGCAAACATATATTTGGGAAATAAACGAATAGGTAAGTATAATATGTACGTATCGGTATAGATCTTTAAGTGAATATACAGCATGAATTTACGCAAGTATGTATGTAGATATTTCATAACATATATATATATATATATATATATATATATATATATATATATATATATATATATATATATATGTATATATATATATATATATATATATATATATATCTATATATATATATATATATATATATATATATATATATATATATATATATATATTTATATATATATATATATATATATATATATATATATATATATAGATATATATATATATATATATATATATATATATATATATATATATATATATATATATATATATATATATATATATATGTATATATATATATATATATATATATATATATATATATATATCTATATATATATATATATATATATATATATATATATATATATATATATATATATATATATATATTTATATATATATATATATATATATATATATATATAGATATATATATATATATATATATATATATATATATATATATATATATATATATATATATATATATATATATATATATATGTATATATATATTTATATATATATATATATATATCTATATATATATATATATATATATATATATATATATATATATATATATATATATATATATATATATCTATATATATATATATATATATATATTTATATATATATATATATATATATATATATATATATATATATATATATATATATATATCAGCAAAACAATTCAGGGAGATAATATCTAGAGTGGCCAATCGGATTGAGTTGAAATTTTCGGAGAACGTAGATGTCTTTAGTAGGTAGGTCCATGACTTTCTCAAATTCAGATATCCTAAACCTTTTGGCGGCGGCGAGCGTTTTGGTGAATTTTGAGGAACTCCTATATTTCCAAGCAGTGAAAATTTTTGTTTAAGAAAAGTATTGGGAATGAAAATTTATTATGTTTTAAGCTTGTTTGTGATAAAGAATTGGAAATTTTGAGCCCTTTCTGGGTGCAGGGCGCCTTGAAGTAGGCAAGGATTTTTTTTTCAAATTTTGATTTGTCATTTCTTGTAAGAAAACCAATGGATCATCGTGAAAATTACAGAGCGTATTGATGTTGACTAAAGTATGGCACATATAAATTTTCAGCATAAAGCGGGTAACCCTGTAGCTGTGGCAGGCTGCTGAAAAAAAATCCTTCAAATCTTTGACTTTCCCGAAATTTTTTTGATTTTTGACAAAAATTTCAAATCTTTGATAAATTTTATCCTATGTCCTTCATCTCAAGACAAAATTTTCAAAATTCCGATTTGCTTAAGAACGGCAACCCATCACCAAATTACCTCTATTTTCAGCGCTCGAAAGTTCTGTTCACGAGAACTGACGACCGGATAATCCGATCGTAATGAAATTTACTTTATATGTATGTATTAGCCAGGACCAAGTCTGCTTGAAGTGATTTTGAAATGCGGGCAACCCTGTGGCAGTGGTACCATCTTGAAAAATTACTGAGAAAAATAACCGGGTTTTGGCCTATAACTTCCGATTCAGCCATCAGATTTTAACAAAAAACAAAATACTTCAGATAACATTTGGTGAAAATTTGGTTGAAAAATTAGAATTGAGTTGCCAGCTATGATGTTTTTTGTTTCATAAATCTTGCAAATTTGCTCACCAAAATAAAGTTTTTTCCCCTAGAACTTCCGGTCCAGTACAGAGCTAAATGTCGTAGGAATTTCGTACAAAAATCATGAAAGAGCATTTTTGTAATATTGTGAAATTTCTGTACTGAGGGATTATGTCATTAGATTTGCAAATGGGAATGATCCTGCAATGAAAATTAACAACAAATATTAACGCTTTAAAAATTTGAAAAGTTTTGAGGGTGGTCACCCTTAAACTCTTTTCACCCTTATAACTTCCAGCGCAGTGATTCAATCGAAACGAAACCACTGGTTGGGTTTATCTTAACGTGAAGCAGATTTGGTATACATTTTGCTCTGCTGCTGACACAGGGTAACCAGCATTGGCCGATTTTGTAAATAATGCACCAGAAGAGGCTTCAAATTACGTTCTCATATGCAAAGCATTTGCGATAAAAATTAAAAACCAATTTTCCAAGTTTTGAACATTTTTCGGATGGCAGCCTCAAACAACGATTAAGCACTGAAACTTTTGATGAAATCCTCCGATGAGAACGAAATTCAAAGGATAAGTTTATTTAAGTATGAGTTTTTACTAATGTTCGAAGAAGAACATTAGTATTAAAATCACTTTGGCCAAAAATTCATATTTCTGTATATATATATATATATATATATATATATATATATATATATATATATATATATATATATATATATATATATCATCAAAAAATTTCAGTGAAAAAATCTCAGGAACGCGTCATCCGATTGAGCTGAAATATTCAGGACACATTGGTGTATTGGCAGAATAGTGCCAAGTCTCACAAAAAGTTAATAATCTTTAACCCTTTGGCGCCGGCGGCCATTTTAATGATATTTTTAATATACCTATTATTCCGTACACAAATAAGTTTTGCAAAAATGAAGTTGACGAAATAAATTTTGAACGTGTTTTACATGTGAATCGGATAATGTTTTGGAATTTTTTAACCCCATGTGTGCGCTGGGTGCCTAAAAACAGAACGGGAAAACTTGAAAATTTTTAAATTGCGATAACTTTTGACAGAGTTATTCAATCATTACGAAATTTTTAAGACATATTGGTATTATTTAGTTGTAGATTTGTGTAGCTTTTCATGAGCGTGCTGGCAATCCTGTAGCTAGGGCAGGCACTGAAAGTGAAAACCTTCAAATCATCGTCTCTCTTGAAAAACTGCCGCTTCTTCAAAAAAAAGCCACTTATATGTAAATCTTGTGCTTTATTTACATAAACAAAAAATAAAATTTGATATGGTATAACGGGCACGCCTGGTAACCCTTGCCCAATTTACCTATATTTTTAGCATCAAAAACTTCTGTTCACGGAAACTCACGATCCAATGAGCAGAATTAATTGAAATTTGCAGAATGTATTGGTCCTATATAGGACCAGGTCTGATAGAAGTGATTTTGAAATGTGGCTCGTTCTGTGCCAGTGGTGCCATCTTGAAAAATCACTAAAAAAGATAACTGCTTTTAGCCCTATAAATTCTGATTGAATCGTTCGATTTTGACGTTCGATTTTATTTAAAACCACGTTTGGTAGAAATTTGGTCGAAAAATTCGGTTGGAGCTGCCAGCTATGATAATTTTGGTGTCTTAAATTTGAAAAAATAAAAATTTGGAAGTGAAAACATTCAACCATCGAATTTCCAAAAACTGTCCGTTTCTTACAATAAAACCAATCTGTATACAAATCTTATACTTTATCTACACGTTCAAAATAAAACTTTGGAAATTTCATGTCGGACAAGAACGGTAACCCTTTCCCAGTCAACCTATATTTTTAGCATCAAAAACTTCTGTTCACGGGAACTCACGAATCAATAATCAGATACCATTGAAATTTACAGAATGCATTGGACTTAAGTAAGACCAGATTTGATAGAAGCGATTTAGAATTGTGGGAAACTCTGTGCCAGTGGTGCCATCTTGAAAAATTACAAAGAAAAAAAACTGCTTTTTGCCCTATGAAATTTGAATAAGTTTCCAGATTTTCATGAAATTGACACAGTACCTGAACCTTACTCTAAACTCTGTTTGATAGAAATTTGGTTGAAAAATTCGATTGGTGCTGCCAGCTATGGTAATTTTTATGTCTTTGGATTTGAAAATTCGCTCAGGAAAATAAAACTTTTTGCCCTAAAACTTCCAGTGCAGTCATGAAATCAATACGAATTTCATACAATTAATGGAACCTACTATAAAAATTATTCAGGCCAAATTTGGTTGAAAAGCCACGATAGGGTTGCCAGCTATTGTTGGTTTTGTGTTTGTTTGCATTATCTTTATTAAGCGGTTTTATTGTAGAATTTTCAATTGGTAATGATATTGTATTGACAATAAACAGCAAATATTAAGCTTTCCATTATTTGAAAAAACTCGCTGCAGGTAATCCTAAATTTCTTTATACTCCTATAACTTCGAATGTAATATAACAACGTGAAGCAGATGTGATATATTTTTGGCTTTGATACTGGCGAAAGGTTGCCAGCACGAGTCGGGTGTGCTACTTTTGTATCAATAAACGCTTACAGTTAGTGTTCATACCGGAAACATTTACAATTAAAATAAATAATCAATGTTGCAATTCGCAAAGTTCTGCAAATTTTTCGGATCGCAGCCCCAAACACCAACTTCAGTTACAGTGCTGCAGGCACTGAGCATTTTCTTCATTGATGTTATATGAGATGCTGCTTTCAAAATTATGTGAAATAAGCAACTGATAACGAATATAATTAACCCGTGTTTTGCTCTCATAAACGTTGAAATTCATGCCAGTGGTAATATCTGAAACCTTCCACCATATGAGTTATAATGCATTCTTGAGACCAAAGTAGAACGTGGCGTTTGAAACAGTTTGGCCGTAATAAGCAGCTCACGTGGTGGAATATGCACTCAAAACCTGCACGATTCTTCTACTGTTCTTCGAACATTAGTTATTCTAGCGGTTCAGGTGCGCTAGAGTTTTTATGGTTAACTTATTGCTGCGTCGATGGGAAAGTGTTGCCAGCACTGAACATTTTCATCATTTGTGCTATAGTTGAGTTTTGTTGCTTAGGATAAAGAATGGTTGTACAAAAAAGTGTACTACGTCTTCCCACATTTTTTTTGTCATTCAAAGACAATTTCCTCGAAAATTAGTTTTCTAGCGGATCTGATGCGCTAGACTTTTTTTATTTTTAGTTGAGTTTTGTTGCTTTGGATAAGGAATGGTTGATATGATTCTACGAATAAGTATATTACGTCTTTCCACATTTTTTTGACGCTCAAAGAATATTTCTTCGAAAATTAGTTTTCTAGCGGTTCTGATGCGCTAGTTTGATTTTTTATTTCTAATACCTGTCTGCTTTTATCGTCGTTAATGGCCTCCTATTCTTTATGAAGATTATTTTGCTTGCAGCAGTACACGACTCTTAAGTTGAAGCATATAAATCATCAAAAGTGCACGTAAACCAGCATCCCAGCCCAATAAGACGATTTTATCCCTTATTAATGCGTCTCCCAACTAACAATTTGTTGATACGTTTGGATTCCTCAGGTTGCGCCTACAAAAACAAAACCAATGTTTCGAATCATCGACTTCGAATTTGGAGCAACGCTATTCAGTAATGACATCGAAACAAAGTAGTCATTGCATGGAAAGAGTTACGTTGTTGTTCCCTTCTTGTGGTGGCATTTTCGCAACACCGTTAAGTAATGATTTCGAAACATTATGCCTAACGTGCGACTAAGAATATGACCCTTATAGTCGCTATAACGTAACAGCAACGTAAAATCTCAGTCATAATTTTCAAAAAGTTTCGCAACCGCGACGTTACGTTTGGAAGTGTTTTAAATTTACAAACAATCCTCTTGTGGATACCCAATATCTTTCTTTTTCACGCACAAAGCTATTGGTATGATATACGAAGAGTCTATTCGAAACGATTATGTATGCGTTAAGTATTTAAATGATGAAGACAATATTGTATTTCAGCATATGTTTAATTATTATTAAACTGATTGAAAATTTTGAATCCTATTGAAATAAAACACAAACGATTCAAACATTACTGCAAACGTGGTGTTGATACTCCTTTAAACTAACACACGCCTGCGATTTTATCAGGCTTTAGGTAAAATGGGTATTTTATTTCTTTGATAAAATATTTTATACTTTATTAAAAACTAAGTTCCGCACTATCAAACAAGTAAAGCATGTTCAAAAATGAAAAATCTGTACTTAGTACATCAAGCAAAACTACTATTTTGGATATTTTTCACTTAAAAGTAGTTTGCAATTCTTAGCCGCCATGATTGACCAAATTTATTCGCCTTTCTTGTCCTTTGAAGGAAATAATCCCAGTTAGTTCCTATATTGGTCATTTCAAGGCACTGCTGACACTTTGCGCCTTTGCATGTTACCTTCATAGTAGTTTTTAGAAGTCGCCGTTACTATCTTGTTTCTAATCTGAAATGCGTTCGAAGCCCAGGGTGAAGCAGTGGGTTTAACATAGATATGGCTAATGCTAGTTACATCTTTTGCACCTCTGTCGAGAGCTGGTTAGAAAAGTAGCTTTGGAAACTGCAACAAGTGGAACAGTATTGCTGTTATTTGAATACTACAGACATAACCAGCTCTGGATGGAATCATAAAACAATGCGAAAATTATAATGAAATTTAATTGAAAGCTTTTTTTTTGAACAATAATTGAAGTATAAATATATCATAATAGCTGGCAGGAGTTGGAGATAATCTTCAAAAAACATTTTGAAAAATATCTATACGCGATAGAAAGGATAAATCGAAATCTTAAAAAAATTGTTTAAACAGCGCTGTTTTTCTATTATACTCTTCGTTTTTTTTATAATTTTACTTGTTTTTTAACACACTACTTCAGTGTGATTTCTGAATGCAAAAACTCAGGATTTTGAATGCACGTACCTCAGACGTACGAAAGTATAATTCACTCACTGTTAATTTTTCTCTAAGTATTAGTTTGGGAATATTGTTACTTAATACACTGAGAAAACACATGGCGCCAGACGCCATAATTTATAGACTTCTGGGGCCATGTACATAGTCAATTTAGGGATTGTGATAAAATATAGCGCCACACGCCATAATACATGGCGAAAAGTACATAGGCCTACACGCCATGTACTATAATCCTCCACGCCATGTACTATAGTCCTCCACGCCATGTACATGGCGTGGCGGACTATATTACATGGCGTGGAGGACTATAGCACATGGCGTGGAGAACTATATTGCATGGCGTGGAGGACTATACTGTATGGCGTGGAGGACTATAGTTTATGGCGTGGAGGGCTATAAGCGTAGCGTCTGCTCCTATGTACTATGGCGTGTGGTGCTATATTTTATCACAAATCGACCGAAAGCGACTATGTACATGGCGCCAGAAGACTATAAATTATGGCGTCTGGCGCTATGTGTTTTTTCAGTGCATCTGAAAATGATCCAGTTTGCATCCAACAAAAAGCCACGAATCATCTCAGTTTGGAGCATCTGGAGGTAGAGCACTTGATGTTAGGTAATGGAATTCTATCAAAGAAATTCCCGAATGATTAAACATCAAAAATCATATCCTCTCCTATATTCAAGAAGCATGCTGATATTTATACATCTCCTCACACAGCATGGCTGCGAGTTATAATTGTGTGTTATAATGGCGAGTTATAATGGCGTGTGGGGCCATAATTTCTGCGCCATGTAGTTATGGCGCTGGGAGCTAAACTGCATGGCTCAGGGTACTATGTACATAGCGTGTGGCACCATAAATGCTGCGCCATGTCACATGGGACCACGCGCTATGTAGATTCTGACATAATGGCGCTGGGAGCCATATTGCATGGCTCAGAGTACTATGTACATGGCGTATGGGGCCATAAATAATGCGCTATGTTACATGGCTCTGGGCGCTATGTGGATTTTTTTCAGTGTAGTGCCATTTAAGTAACATAGAATCGGGATGGGTGCATAATGTGCCTAAAAACGTTTTCAAAAAACCAAAATAATTCTCAAATGTATAAGAAGAATAGTTTAGCCGAGGACTAAAACGGATGACATCATCGCCTAGATGGCAAAGGTTGTGGATATTAGTTGTTATTGTGTGCTGACCAAAAAATGAATTTCTTTATACAGTATAATAAAATCTTCAATAAATATTTTGGCTATACTAAGCAAGAAAAAGTACGCTATACTCTGACTAATCCTGACCATATAAAATAGAATCAGAAAATTCTTGTAAATTCTTTCTGACAAAAATTCTTTAGGAATAATAAAACCGACATGCTTTAAAAATGTTCGAAATTTGGTACCCTTCCAGAATTTCATAAAATCAAATGTTTTGACAGTGCAGTGTATTTCTAAAAGCATACTACAATTACATCCAACCAAAACATCCCTACCATTTAGAATCAATTTCAATTTTGGGGGTCCAAATTATAAGAGTTTGTAAATTTTAAATACAAAATCTTTGATCATGCCAATCGAAAGCCTCTCAAAGCGTATTGATTCTTTGTGCTCATCATTTCCATCTCGTTGTCCAAAATCTGCATCTGTTCTCTTTATCCAATTGATACCTCCAAAAATCACGGAAAAATTTTCATAATCGCCAATAACTGGGCATTTTTTGCATCCGTAATATAAGTTAAAGTTAACAAAACCTTTATAAGAATACCAAGTAAGAAACGAATAATAGTAGTAATAATAATAATAATAAATTTATTTCCACAATGCATAATAAGTCCAATAAAGTAGTGAACAATGACGTAATTTAAATAAATATTACAACTATGACTAAATAAACTAATTCACCAAATAGTTAGTACATCCAATATTCAATCAATATTTGTTATGCACATGGATAGGTACCTTCTAGCTAATGCTGTGTTGAGGTTACCTTCTTATAATTTAAGGTGCAATAGATGACAGGTGATCAGAATATTACTCGATTCAAAAGTTTTACTGGCTTCTATATTACGTTTAAAAAAAGTATATCAAGCTTGTCCCACTACAGTACTCAAAAAAATGATTCAATGTCTTGCATAGAGAATAGCCAAAATTTTAAATGTTTTAGAAATTGATTCACGTTATCTATAGATGAAATTGAGCTGGGAAGGGAGTTAAACAATTTTGGTGCGCAGAACTTGAAAGACCTTTTATAAGCTTCCAATCTAGGAAAAGGGACTGAAATTTGGTTCCATGTTTTCAACCTACCCGAATAAACTTTAGTACTACCTCTCTAACATAAAAAACCCGTAACACACGATAAACAAATAAATTCCTTAGAGGCAATATCTTCAAGATATTAAAAATTGGAAAAGATCTTTCGTATCTACTAACTCCCATTATTACTCTGACTATTTTTTTTTGCAAGATGACAACAGGTTTAATCGAAAAAAAAGTTTCCACCCCAAAGTGCTAGGCCATACTGCAATTTCGACTGAACTATAGCGTAGTAGACAGAACGAAGTACGGAGATAGGACAGACATATCTTAAGTAATAGAAGATTCTTAAACACGAATTCATATACTTTTTCAAACATGCAATGTGGTGTTTCCAGCTTAGATTTTCATCAACTGAGATTCCTAAGTATTTTATTTTATCAACTTGATCTATTTCGATACAGTGTTCATGACAGATATCATTTTCTAAAAGACATCTTTTGCATTTGTGAAATAATCTGCCTATATCATATTGTCAATCTCAAAGTGAAAAACGAACAAACTTGGTTGTGATGCTCAAAGCCATTCTGTTTAAAGTGAACCATAATTTGAGTTTATTCAAATCATTTTGCATTTGGGACCTCATAGTTGTTAAATTTTCTGCCGAATAACATAAGGCGGTATCATCTGCGAAGCTTGTAAGAGAGCCATCAAGATTGCCTGAGCAGAGATTATTAATGTAAACTAAGAAGAGAATAGGCCCTAGTACAGATCCCTGAGGGACAACATATGAAATGAGCAAACATGCACTTGTAAAATCTGAGATACGTACACATTGGTATCTCCCAGTTAGGTACAACCAGTTTAAAGATATACCAGCATTGTATAAACGATTCAACAGAATATTATGGTCAATCGAGTCGAATGCTTTAGCCATGTCAACGAACATTGCACAGATGAGTCTATTATTGTTCAAACCTTCAAATACATTCGAAAAAAGGCTTAATAGAGCATCTTTGGTAGATCTTTCCTCTAGAAATCCAAATTGGTTACTGCAGAAGAAGTAAGTATTCTTGAAAAAATTTATAATTCGATTTTTCATTATTTTTTCTATAACTTTTGAAAACGTTGGTAAAAGAGAAATTGGCCTATAGCTATTGAGGTTTGTACGACACACTTTCTTACAAAGAAGGATCACTACTGCAGTTTTTAGAATCTCCGAAAATACTCCTTTTTCGAAGCTTAAATTTATTATGTGAGTGAAAACTGGTGAAACAATATCTTTTATTTGTTTTAGACAGTTGACCGTTATGCCGTCAATACCAAGAGCCTTGTTAGATTCCAACGAACTAATCACACTTCTAACCTCCTCTGTGAATGTCGGTAAAAAAAAAAAAGTTTTCAACTGGCGGCCATGGGAACGTTTCTGAATATTCAAGTGTACTAAGACCAGTGGGTAAATCAAGATTTTTTCTAGCATTTTCTATAACTTAAATCAAAAAACTATTGAATTCGTTCGCGACATCCAAAGGATGTGATTGTAGGACATCTGGTCGTGAATGAGAAATAACTTTAGGTCCATCATCTCTAGTTTCTGTGTTTCCTAGAATGGCATTTGTTGTCTCCCACTGTTTTCTAACATTATCTTTGCTTTTTTCAAATAAACTTTGGTAGTAGTTAACTTTATGCTCCAGCATATCCTGCTTCAGTTTTCCAGCAAAAGAATCGTAAAATCGATGCAATTTCTTATCATTTTTTCTAAATTTACATTTCTCATAGAAGAGGTTCCTATGTGACTGACACTTGCACAATTCAAGCGTCATCCATGGTTTTAAAATTTCATGCTGAATGTTCACAAAAACGTAAAAGTAAACATACCTGTTATATATGCGGTGGTGGTAGCGTTGCAAACAAAACCCTTAATTTTCACTGAAATGTTGCTTTGCTTTTTTGAGCTATCCACAACGAAATCAGAAGATAATCATTTTGTGATAACAAATCTATCAAACTTTTTGACAATCAGTTTTGCCAGTAGGTTGCATTCCCCATTTGCTTTAATTTGAAATGCAAGTTGGTGTATTCAAAAATCTTCCACCATCTTTTGGTAGGTAAACAAAATCATATTCAAGAAGGAGCAGAAGAAGATCGGGTTTGGACCTCTGTGAAATATTTTTGCTTAACGCCCAAGACTTCAGTGCTTCCCAACGTTGCTTTTCATCTTCAATTCTTCGCAGTAGGTATCAAAAACAATATCACCATCTTTATTTGCTATTTCATTTTGAAGTGAATTCTGATGTTGGTTAATTATTATCGGATGAGACAAAATTTAATTAGGACTCAAACCCTTCTTGCTGATTTACAAATCAAAAGTATTATTTGAACATTGAATTCCTAGTTGATAGGAATAGTTTATATTAGGCAGCACTCTATATTTTTACTAATGTTCGCAGAACAATAGTATCAAACTCGTTTCGCCGAAAATTCATATTTCTTTATATATATATATATATATATATATATATATATATATATATATATATATATATATATATATATATATATATATATATATATATATATATATATATATATATATATATATATATATATATATATATACATATATATATATATATATATATGTATATATATTAAAATATAATAATAAAGATAATCTCTGGAGTGGCCGATCCGATTGAGCTGAAATTTTCGGAGAACGTAGATGTATATAGTAGGTAGGTCCGTGACTTTCTCAAGTTTAGTTCTCAAGTTTCTCAATGTTTAGGATATCTAAACATTTTGGCAGCGGTGAGCGTTTTAGTGAATTTTGAGGAACTCCTATATTTCCAAGCAGTGTAAATTTTTGTTAAAGAAAAGTATTGGGAATGAAAACTAATTATGTTCTAAGCTTGTCTATGATAAAGAATTGGAAATTTTGAGCCGTGTTTGGGTGCAGGGTGCCTAAAAGTAGGCAAGGATTTTTTTTCAAATTTTGATTTGTCATTTCTTGTAAGAAAAACAATGGATCATCGTGAAAATTACAGAGCGTATTGATGTTGACTAAAATATGGCATATATAGGTTTTCAGCATAAAGCGGACAGGCTGTAGCTGTGGCAGGCTGCTGAAAAAAAATCATTCAAATCATTGACCTTCCTGAAAAATTTTTGATTTTTGACAATAATTTCAAATCTTTGATAAATTTTATCTTTTGTCCTTAATCTCAAGATAAAATTTTCAAAATTCCGATTTGCATAAGAACGGCAACCCATCACCAAATAACCTCTATTTTCAGCAGTCGAAAGTTCTGTTCACGAGAACTGACGACCGGATAATCCGATCATAACGAAATTTACAGGATACGTTGGTATTAGCTAGGACCAGGTCTGATAGAATTTATTTTATTTATTTATTTTTTAAAGTTTGTGTTTCTTCAAGGTTCAGGTCTTTATAAAATCTACCTTAGTTGTTTAAACTTTCTTAATGTTGAATAAAGTTAGTGTCTTCGAAATTCGGATTAGCGTAATCGAAATATAGTTTCCCACCATTTATTTTGCAATAGCCCGCAGCAGGACTGGTTTTTTCATCTAGTGCTTTTAAAACATCCATAACTAGAATGGCTTTGAATTTTTTTCCTTCTAGATTCATAAACATCCATTTGATGTTTTTATCGATAGGTCCTAATTCTACAGGTAGTGGTGTTGCTGCGAAACTTTCTACCATTTGCCAAGCCCAAGAATTTAATAGGGGTTTCTAATTGAAATATTTGGTTTTTAGGAATTGGGACGTTATTGTCGATAATGGAAGTACTTGCCCCGGTGTCCATTAGAGTGGGTATTTTGGTATTATTCAAGGTTGGTGGCACGATCGGTTGATAAAATTTAAGTCTGCATCCTGCACATGAGGCGTTATTTGTATCTCCGAGGCAGCTATGCAAAAATCCTGATTCGTGTTAGTAATATCTTCGGTGGTTTGAGGATTTTCGGAATTATCGTAAATATTGTTACCATCGTATGTATCCATTCTGGAGACTTGAGTTTGTTGTGGAGGTAAATGGTTTTGATTGAAAGGTTGTTGGTGTGAACGATAATTGTTGTCTCTATATGTATATCGGGTATTATTTTGGTTTCCCATGTTTTTAGTGTATCCATGGGCTTGAAAAGGGTTTTGATACTGATTATGTCTGTTATCGTTGTTAGTTCTAAAGCTTTGTCTATATTCTCTCTGGTTATTGAACTTTTGATGTGGTACGAAGTTTTGATTCTGGTTGTTTTGATTATTTCGAATTTTATTGTTGGATTGAATTCCTCGCGTATTATTATACTTTTTATTAGTGTTATGGTCGTCAGGTTTATGGTATTCGGAGAGGATACAGTATGCGTCATAAAGCGTTTGAGGATTCCTTGATATAAGACAATGTGACTTATATTCCGGAAGACAATTTATGAATCGATTTAAGATAAATGTTTCGTTTTTTTGTGGATTAAATTCTTCGTTTTTTTCAAATTGATATTTAGTGTTTAAATCATTTAATAAACAATTAAAACTATTTAATAAGTTGTCTAGGTTACTTAGATATCTAATATTGAAAGAATCGCTTACGATACTATCAAAAGATCGTCGAATTCCAAATCGTTTCGCTAAGATCTGCTTCAGCATCTTCCAGTCTTGTGTTGTTTTGGAAAATTTGTTGAGCTCGTTCCTCGCTTCACCCTGGAGCTTCGACGATATAACTTTTAACAAATATTGTTGCTCGTTTCCATTTAGACTCTCTCGAAAAAAGAAAAATTCAAAGTCATCAATCCTTGACAAGAGGTGGACTTCGTTATTGTCGCCATTATATGTCGGTAAATTACGGACTTCTCTAATGACGTCTGCGAACTGCATTTTTTCCTCTGTGTTAAGTCGTGGGTTGTTGCTGATCCAGGTTTTCGATTTCTGAGCTTGTGGATTCAATTGTCGGTTTGAGTGAAGCTATTTGTTGTAGTTGTGGCCTTCTTAATTCTGCAATGGCGTTTATTTTAATTATGCGTTCTTCGTCGCTGTCTACTTGATATTTTTCACTATGGAGTAAGGCCTCGTAGTTTTCGCGTAATTTTTCTAATTCAATATTCAATTTTTCGTCGGTTGACTTTGTGGACATATTTTCATCACATGCACTTTTTTGAATGATTTCACTCAACCGTTTGTTTATATCAACCGATTTATTATTTTTGTATACTCGCGTTGTAATAAACCATCAAGGTTTCACAAATTTCACTTATTCGAAATGTCCCTGTATATTTCGTATTTATTGGGACCGTGACTTTTTGGTTTTTTCGATAGTTTACCCTCAATGGGTTTATCAACTAAAAACACGTTTTGGTTCGTAATAGGTTTTGTTTATATGCAAAGATGGAAAGTGCTGACTGATATCTGATATGTATATGCCGATTTGATTTGATTAATTTAAGTATCGTTCGACGGGAAGTTATTATTGAAAAATGATGATGAATGATTTTAACTTTAGTTTTGACGATGCGATTTTCGAGGGTGTAATACTTTTTTGAAAAGAATTTAAAGATTTTACTTTGTTGAGTGAATAGAATTTAAAGATTTAATACTTAGGCTTAAGTGCGCCTCAAACTTACGAAGCGACTGCACATAAAGAATGTGTGCTGAGAATCATCCAACTCAGTCACACAATACCGGCAGTACGGTGTGACCACCTTACCCATTCTGTTCAGGTATTTCCTAAAGTAACCGTGCCTTGTCAAGAATTGACAAAGGTAAAAGTTTACCTCTACGTGGCTCCGATTAAGCCAAGGCTCAATGAAACCAATCAGCTTCACATAGCCGTCCAGCATCCTTTAGTACTTTCGCTCCAACGTTGTTGCCAAAGTTGGAGGGTACACATACTCGCATGCGTCAGAGCCTCAGTTCTGCCCAGCTCTGAGCGAAAGAGGTACCCTTCTTTGCGTTCTCGCGCTAGTAGGTCGATCAGGATTACTCCCAATACCACCATCACAGCCTCTTCTGAGACTATGCGGTAGTTACAAGCGATACGCAGGGCACCCCTGCGCTTCACAATGGCAATGCGATTCCGGAACTTCTCAGTTCGTAGCGCATCTCCCGAGATTTCGGCTCCATATAGCAAGATGGAATCGGTCTTTACCATCAGTTGCCTCCGTCGCGTCTCACTGGGTCCACCGACGTTGGCCATTAGCCTACTCAGCGAAGTGACGACTACAAGAGCCCTGTCACATGACCTGCGGATATGATCCCAATAAGACAGCTTGGTGTCCAGGGTCACTCCCAGATACTGGACCGACTGGCTGGTCTGGACCTCAACGGAGCCAACTGTCATGGGTATGACAGTTGGTATCCTCCGCTTCGTCAGGATGACAATCTCTGTTTTAAAGACTGCCAGCTGAAGGCCGTGTTCGGTCATCCACCGATCCACCCTCCTCATGACTTGGTTAAGTCTGAGTTGAGCGAGTTCCGCAGATCGGGAAGTGATTACCGCCGCGACGTCATCGGCATTACCTACCATAAACACAGGCGCAGCAGATCATCGTACATGATGTTCCAGAGGTCTGGTCCTAAGATCGACCCCTGTGCCACACCTGAAGTGACAGGCCTCCTTTTGACTCCTTCGTCAGTGTCGTAAAGCAACCAGCGGTTCCTGAGGTAGTCCCGCATCATGGCTAGCAAGTAGCTTGGGATACGGAACGTCTGCTCAAGGGCCCGGAGGATGTCCGTCCACGTCACCGAGTTGAAAGCGTTTTGTACATCCAGTGTTACCAGCAGGACGACCGGTCTGGCTTGATGGCATGCCTCTTCCGCTCTTGCTACAGCACCAACAACCTCTGAGATGGCATCGATTGTTGAATGCCCTTTTCGGAAGCCGTGCTGCCTGCAAGAAAAATCACCAGCAGATCTCACTGCTGACAGCAGTCGTGGCTTGAGCAAACCTTCGAGAAGTTTCCCCGCAGTGTCCAGCATGCACAGTTGGCGGTATGCTGATGGACCACCCAGGTTACCCTTCCCCTTGTCCACAAGTACCAGTCGAGCTACTTTCCACCGCGACGGGAAGATCCCCGCGACTACACATAAATTATACAGATCCAATAATAGTCGCGGTTGGACCTCCGCCACGACTTTAAGCGCCTTGACTAGCACCCCATCAGGCCCCAGAGCCTTCCGGTTCTTCATCCTGGACACTGCTTTGTTCAGCTCCTCGTTCGTGAAGGGAGGCACATCCGCCTGGTTCACGATGATGGGATCATCAGTCCTTGGCGGATGCACTAGGAACAGCGAACCAACGATGCGCTCCATGGATATCGCATCCATGAGAGTGCCAGGCCACATGCATCCAAGTCTGCGAGTGACCAATTTGTGGCCATCTCCCCACGGGTCTGAGTTGAGCTCCTCACAAAGAGGCAGCCATTTGGCACGTTTGCTCCTTGTGATGGCCTTGGTCAGCTCAGCTCCCTCTTTGCCGCTATGTGGGCAGCAGATAGCTATGCCACACCCGGCCTATTCCTGGCTCGCTGTGCCCTGTGCCTGCAGGCCAAAGCGATGCGTCGCAGTTGGGCGATTTCATCGTTCCACCAGTACGCATGTTGCCTCCCACGAAAGGGTTTCCGTTTGGGCATTGAACACACGCCCCGCGAATCCATCCCATGGTTCTGTCAGCAGCGGCCTCTACTAATGCACGAGTCACTCGGGACCCAGATGCTAAATGCTCCCCTTCCCAACTCAAAACGAGCGATGCGGTCATCGTGTGTCTGCGGAGTTTAGCGGCGTTCCAGCCTAGCCACTTGCAGGGAGAGCGGTGGTGTCTTTGTCTGCTCTCAGCGATTTGAAAAGTGATGTTATTATGATCACTCGCAGTGTAATCCTCGATCACCCTCCAATCACTGACGTGTGCCGCAAGTCTCTCCGATGCTAGGTGACATCGGGAATAGATTCGCCAAATCCAGGCCTTCCTAATGTTGGTGTTGAACACGTATTCAAGCCCAACAAACCCAACCTCGATGCCATCTTGACTATGCGCCGCCTGCGAGTATTTTTGGTAGGCATGCCCCACTCCAACGCCCTTGCGTTGAAGTCACCCCCTACGATGACATTGCCGGTGATGCCACGGAGAGAGTCCTCCAGTGCGCTAAGTTTGTCTCCGAATTCCTGCATTGAGTCATTCGGGGATAAGTAGCAGCTCACAAAGGTGATCTCTCCATATGTCACCCACACGTGACCGTTGCCTGGAGTGCGACCGCCGATGCAGGCCCTCTGGCTGTCAGCGATCCAATTCGTAACCTAAACATATCTTGTTTATATAATCTGAAAGGATATTGTTCATTAGGTGATGGAAGGTTGCAGGAGCTGTCTTCAGCCCGAACTGCATTCGCAAGAATTCATACTGCCCAGCTTCTACGCTGAACGCTGTTTTATGGATATTTTTATCCATTATTTCAATCTGAAAGAAGCTATTCGCTAAATCTAGCGTTGTAAAATATTGGCTTCTTCCGAGTTTTTCTAGAATTTCGTCGATGTTGGGAATAGGATATTTGTTGTCGATCGTAACTTCGTTAAGTTTCTGATAATCGATGACACACCTCCATTTTGGTCTCCCACTTGCATTTAACTTTTTTGGCACAATCTAGACTGGTGCTGAGTAGGGAGAGTTGCTTGGTCGTATGATTATCTTCTCAAGCATCTCTTTGATTTGTGTCCGTGCCTCATCCTTATGAATGTATGGATATCGATATGTTTTAGCTACTATTGGTATATTATTTTCGGTTTAAATTTCATGTTTGATTGCATTCGTAAAAGTTAAATCCGAGTTCTCGTTGTAGTAAATTTCCGAGAATTTCCTAATCAATGGTGTTAATTTTTGTTTTTCTTCTTGGTTGGGATGGTCCATTCTAATCTGGTTTAAGATGGAGAATGATTGCTTCGTTGTATTTTCTATTATGTTGAAATTTTCAATAGTGACAGGAGTGGTTTCTTGGGTACTATAATTTAGCTTTTTTAGCGTCATCGCCTAATACCTTTACTAGAGCAGGCATTCTAAGGATCCTCGTGATGGACCTTCGCATCTTTGGTGATCTTTTCGGGGAAGTATACCAAACAATTTTCTTGATCAACAGGCACGAATGCTTCATAGAGTTCGGCCTTATTAAAAGGACAATATTGGTTTTCTTCTTCAATTTAAAAAGTAATTGGGACTTTTTTGTCGCCAGATTGTAGTACTTAATTTTTGTAACCAATCGTTGCGTTGAGTTGCCGCAATACGTAATTGTTTAGAATTCCATCATATTAATCGTGGAACTTACATATTAATAATTTGATTTCTTGGTTCTTGTCACCTAGCTTTTCAAAAATAGGAATTCTAACTTTTTCGTGGATGTCAATAGTATGCTGCAGTGTTTTGAAGTTTATGTTGGGAGTATTTACTTTCTACTTGCGATGACAAAGATCGGAATGTATAGTGAAATGCGCAGCTTCTATGTCAATGATTAATTTCAAAGGTCTGGGATTTGATTTAAGGCTTATATAAGGCAGTTTGCGACCGAGGTCTGCAGAGGAAAATTTTCTACCGCCTCATTTTTGTTTATATCCACGGGTTCTGGGGTTGATTGCCTCTCAAAATAACGAGGGTTATTTGGGTACCAAAATTGATCATAAGGCTTCTGAGCCTAATTTGATTGATTACAATTCCTTCGTCTGTTTTGTGAATAACTATTTTTTTTTCCTAGTATAGATGGCAAAAAAAATCTGCATACTAGATCCCCGGGTGACCTATCACCCCGAGGTATGTGAGGTTTGACTCACTAAAAAAAAGGACCATCTACAAGCCCACGAAGTTCTGAGTCGGGACCCGCCTAAGCACTGTTTCGACCCGGTCGTTCTGATTCACCCATCGGTAACCACGGACTTCAGAAACTACCACAGCTCATGGATCGGTAAGGCAACCCTCCTCCCGCTTTATGCGCAGCACTTTTTCAACATATGTTGAGACCACGCGCCAGTTCTCTTCGTTTCGCAGCATTGCATCCACGATCGTTTCAGGCGTTGCCAGGCCAATCGTGGACTTAAAGGTGCGCCTCAAACTTACGAAGCGACTGCACATAAAGAATGTGTGCTGAGCATCATCGAGCTCAGCCACACAGTACCGGCAGTACGGTGTGACCACCTTACCTATTCTGTTCAGGTATTTCCTGAAGTAACCGTGCCCTGTCAAAAATTGACAAAGGTAAAAGTTTACCTCTCCGTGGCTGCGGTTAAGCCAAGGCTCAATGAGACCAATTAGCTTAGCCATCGAGCGTCCTTTATCACTTTCACTCCAACGTTGTTGCCAAAGTTGGAGGGTCAGTGTACGTGCGTGCATCAAAGCCTCCGTTCTGTCCAGCTCTGAGCGAAAGAGGTACCCTTCCTTGCGTTCTCGCACTAGCAGATCGATCGGGATTACTCCCGATACCACCATCACAGCCTCTTCTGAGACTGTGCGGTAGCTACAAGCGATACGCAGGGCACCCCTGCGCTTCACAATGGCAATGCGATTCCGGAACTTCTCAGTTCGTAGCGCATCTCCTCAGATTTTGGCTCCATATAGCAAGATGGAATCGGTCGTTACCATCAGTTGCCTCCGTCGCGTCTCACTTGGTCCACCAACGTTGGCCATTAGCCTACTCAGTGAAGTGACAACTACAAGAGCCCTGTCACATGACCTGCGGATATGATCCCAATAAGACAGCTTGGTGTCCAGGGTCACTCCCAGATACTGGACCGACTTGCTGGTCTGGTCCTCAACGGAGCCAACTGTCATGGGTATGACAGTTGGTATCCTTCGCTTCGTCAGGATGACAATCTCTGTTTTAGAGACTGCCAGCTGAAGGCCGTGTTCGGTCATCCACCGATCCACCCTCCTCATGACTTGGTTAAGTCTGAGTTGAGCGAGTTTCGCAGATCTGAAATTGATAACCGCCGCGACGTCATCAGCATTACGTACCAGAAACACATCCGCAGGCATTTCCAGGCGCAGCAGATCATCGTACGTGATGTTCCAGAGATCTGGTCCTAAGATCGACCCCTGTGCCGCACCTGAAGTGACAGGCCTCCTTTTGACTCCTTCGTCAGTGTCGTAAAGCAACCAGCGGTTTCTGAGGTAGTCCCGCATCATGACTAGCAAGTAGCTTGGGATACGGAACGTCTGCTCAAGGGCCCGGAGGATATCCGTCCACGTCGCCGAGTTGAAAGCGTTTTGTACGTCCAGTGTTACCAGCAGGACGACCGGTCTGGCTTGATGACATGCGTCTTCCGCTCTTGCTACAGCCCCAACAACCTCTGAGATGGCATCGATTGTTGAATGCCCTTTTCGGAAGCCGTGCTGCCTGCAAGAAAAATCACCAGCAGATCTCACTGCTGACAGCAGTCGTGGCTTGAGCAAACCTTCGAGAAGTTTCCCCGCAGTGTCCAGCATGCACAGTTGGCGGTATGCTGATGGACCACCCAGGTTACCCTTCCCCTTGTCCACAAGTACCAGTCGAGCTACTTTCCACCGCGACGGGAAGACCCCCGCGACTACGCATAAATTATACAGATCCAATAATAGTCGCGGTTGGACCTCCGCCACGACTTTAAGCGCCTCGACTGGCACCCCATCAGGCCCCGGAGCCTTTCGGGGTTTCATCCTGGACACTGCACTGTTCAGCTCCTCGTTCGTGAAGGGAGGCACATCCGCCTGGTTCACGATGATGGGATCATCAGTCTTTGGCGGATGCACAGGGAACAGCGAACCAACGATGTGCTCCATGGATATCGCATCCATGAGAGTGCCAGGCCGCATGCATCCAAGTCTGCGAGTGACCAATTTGTGGCCATCTCCCCACGGGTCTGAGTTGACAACCTCACAAAGAGCCAGCCATTTGGCACGTTTGCTCCTTGTGATGGCCGTGGTCAGCTCAGCTCCCTCACACGGACGAGTTCCTCCTCCGATAAGGCAAGCTGATCAGTATGATTTGAGCCCTATGCTCGCAGACTAGCTGCGTGAGGAGGTCGTCTGCAGCTCTACGGCCCTGCAGGTTGCCTTGAAGGACTCTCATATCCTTCCTTGCTTTTTCTTGTCATCAAGTGCGTCCTTGAAAATCCGACAAGCATTCGATCCCATTATATGCTTGGCACCATTTTCGCCATGTTTCTCAGTGCTTAATATACATTGAGCCTGAGCAGAGCAGTCTGCTGCCCGGTGGCCAACCTGTCCACATTTCCAGCAGCTGGCACTCCGGTCCGGACCCTTACAGCTACGTCTTGTGTGGTCGTAGCCTAAGCACCGGTAGCAGCGTGTCACTTCAGCCCACTTTCGTACTCGGGCGCTAATCATTCCCACGCGGACTCGACCAGACTTGAAGATTTTGGATGCTGGTGCCTCATCCAGCTCCACCACGTCTCTCCTTTGTTCCCTTGTGTTAGGGGGGAAGAGCGTGGTTTTCACCTCACCGGCTTCTTCCTCTCCAGCCTCGCGTTTGATGGCGGATGTAACCTCCTCGCTAACTGTGAGGCAATCGAGGTCGAGAAGCTCGATCTTGACTCTGGGAGTTACAAGCTTCACGTCCCCTAGGCCATCTACGGCAGCCCGGATCGAGTTCTGCAATTATGTGCGGTCATCGCTGCGTGCGATTTTCAAAAGAACCCCCCTATCTACTGTCTTTCTGATACGTCTTACTAGCGTACCAGTTTCATCTGGGAAAAAACTTTGACGGATGGCCCCCAAAACCTTCGCGTAAGTTTTTCCCGGAGCCGGTTTTACGATGAGAGCTTTTTTTTTCCTCGCTGTCTTCGTCTACTCTTATTTTTCTTTTTTTCTTCACTTCTTTCTTTTCGCCCTTATCCTCTTTCTGAGCCTTTTCCGGCCCAGCGGATGCCGCAGGTGTTTTATCGACAATTCCTTTCCTCTTTTTGTGGGTAACCGTCACCCACTTCCTGAGTTCAGAAATTGGCACATCCTTCCTCACCCAGACTTCCTGAGTATCCTCAGGGCTGGATTCAGCCACGCGCTTATTCTGCCGTGGCTGATCTACTCCCGGGACCCCTGCAGGAGTGGCCGGCTCAGCGATCTGTGCTTTCAAGGCCCAGTGGTAGTCCATCTCTGCCTTCTGCCAGTTGGTCCGACAGGTGAGTATGGCCTCAAAGGCCTCCTCCAGTTCCAGCATTCCGTCCTTGACGTGCTTCGAAATATTTCGCTGAGCGTTGGCTGCTTGAATCATTTTACGAAGGATATGTTGGCACTTCTTCAACATATCCTCCTCGGCCACTCGTTCGCGCTTCCTCAAGTCTTGTTGTCCATCTAACTTGTCTGTTAGTTTTGTTGTTGTTCGTGTCATCTGTTTTATTGGGTCCCAACTCAGAGCCGCTATCTCCACCCGGATGTGCTGTCGCCTTAGTGACCTCCTGGTAATCTATGCTAAGCAGGGAGGCCGACGCAAGTGTTGATCACCAGCCTTCATGGTGCTGGATCTCAGAGCCAGGTCAGCGCTAATCGGGAACAAAGTCAACCAAACCTGCACCACCAACTCAACGGTGCGGGCTTCGAACGTACTCTGAGACCTGCCAGGTTTTAACGGGACGGAGACGGCATGACATTAGCCTGGAGCCGTTCACGCTCGGATTTCACTCCGGCGCTACCGCGCATAAAGCGACTAGGTCCAGAATGCCATAGCCGCCAGCCCAAATGCGTAATTCTTAATCGTTGGTCGTGCCTTGAACCGTTTAAACTAAGCCAGTTCATGCCATATATATCGTTCTTGCCATTGCCAAAATGCCAATCATCAGTCAAATCGTAAACCCATGGAAAAAGCCGAGTCGTACCGGTTGCTGCTGCTGGGCCATTTGGCGTTACCCGGGGTGCACCGCAAGGAGGCGGCCCAACATTGTTACTAACTATTGCTACTATTGTTAGAATTGTTATTTAACCTATTACCATAATTGCTGTCATTATTATATCTATTATTATTGTTTATATTATAATTATTATAGTGGGATCTATTACCATTGCTACTACAATTACTAGATCTAGTAGGATAATGATTGCTTTTATTATTATTACTTAATCCATTTCCATTGTTATTTCTACTATTCTGTAATCTATTGCTATTAATTGTGTTACGGTTTTGATGGTCATGTCGATTTGTCTTGTTTCCATTTGTCTGCCTATTGTCTGCTAAGTTTTGTTTATTAGGTTTATAAGTCTGTCCATTGGAACCGTAATAGACATAGCCTGTAGTGAACAAAATATCCATTGCTTTTTCGAGGCTTCGAGGCTACTAAAAAATATAATATTCATGGGCTCAGGGAATTTATTTTTAAAAATATTTAGGGCTGTCCTCATGTTATTACGGGTAAATTCGTTTGTTGCATTTCCCATTCCTAAGACGAAGAGGGTTTTGTTGTAAAGTCTTCTTATCTTGCTCTTTATTTTGTTGTAAAATACTGCACCTCGTAGGCAGTCATATAATTTGTTTGATGTCCTACCAAAGGACAGCATGACAATTTATTTCTATGGTTTCCCTGGGTCTGCCCTTAAGCTTGTCGCTAAAAAGGAGTTGCGATGTTATATTAAATACTGGTAGCATAGAGCTTACCCTTCGATCGGGTTTAAGAAAGTTTGCAGGTTTTCAGGTCTGCCATCAAACTCGGGTAGATATATAAAGTATTTAAAAGGCGCGATTTCGATTGCAGGAGCTACTTCGGCGTGTACCATCTTGAAGTTTTGTAATATGTAACCTAATCCGAGCCCCCTTATACATTTTTATAAACGCAAATTTGTAATGGGACACAATGTACAAAGCACTACAGAGCTATGACGCATAAAATATGCAGAATATAACGGATCTATAAACGTAAGTTTACTAATCAATACTATATATATGTACTTGTACAAGCAAAATTAAAATTCAGTATGGAGAATAGGGCCAAAATTCAATGTATGCAATACGATTAAAATTGATTGTAAAGTTAAAACCAATTTTCATTATGGTCAAAAAAATCAATATATATATTCGTCAAATTTATGGAAGAAGGTATATTTTTGCAGCTGTGTATTTATAATAGAATTCAATATGTAATTCAACATATAATTCAATACAGAAAAGTTCAATATTCGGTACATTTACAAAAATGTCGAATGATTTTTAATGGTACTTGCAGTGTTTTCCAATCGATTGACTGGTGGTGAGAAATCGCTGTTCGTTTTTTTTCGTTGTTTACTCCAATTGATGTTCTTTCTTAATTTGTAAGCTGTCGTTTATTTGCTGCTGCTATATTCGATCCTTTGAATCAATCGTCATTTTTCCCTATTTTCGTCCAATTGGTGTTTATTGAAAACAATTTTTCCATAAGCAGTAGCTCTTGTTAGTATTCTGTTTCACTACTATAATCATATGTTTGGTTTTTTTATTCCAGTTACTGAGCTTGATTATTTCTCGTTTTATACTTCACAAATGGATTTGTTTGGTTTTAAGTTCACTTCTTGACTTTTAACTAAAATTTCCTTTTAGGCCACTTCGCACAATTTATTTACCATTGATATTTTATACCTTGTCCGGGGTTTTTACTGAGTTTTTGAACATTTCACTCATATTAGCAACTATATTCGTCAAGTACTTCGATTGTCCTTGTCTTTAAGACAATTTGTATAAGTTAATGATTTGCTCGGTCCGGACGCTGTTTCTTCTTAGAAACAATTTTAATCGCGTCGTCGTAAGAAGATAAACATTTTCCTCGTCTTGGGGAATGAATTTACTACCTTCGTGAAGGCGTTGCCGATGCGCTTTCGATTTAAAAAAAAATCACGAGTAATTTCGTAGCGCATCGTACCGAATGCGCCAATAATTTCGTCCGTAGACCGATTTGTTAAAAAAAACACTTCCTGCAATTTGATTTGGAATCACTTTATTTTAAGTATATATGAGTATACAAATCTCTGGATTTACATATATCGGAATTTTAAGCACCCCAAATGCAGCCTCACATTAGCTGTAAGGGAAGGTAGGCTTACCCGTGCTTGTGGACGACCGATGAAAAACTGAAACTGGAAAAAAATCCGCTTGTTGAATTGACAGCTAGCTTTTAAAGATATAATGTGCTGATCTGTTGCAGGAATTAGTTTGCGTTAATTATTGTAACAGCAACTTGAGAGGTGTGTATACGACACCTTAGTAATGCACTTCATTTTCCTATGAATATGGAACGCGCGAGTTATGTTCGATAACATTTACCCAATAATTACACCCAGACTCCAAGCAATACAATAAATCTAATAAATATACTTTCTTATCCGTAAATATATTTTCAAGCCATAAATATACTTTTCAAATCATAAAAATATTTCTCAAGTCATAAATTTCAAATCCATAAAATGCACGATCAGCATATATCCAAATAAGTCATCCACTTCAAAGAATCATAATGTAATGTAATCAATTAACTCGAAGAAATCTCTCAACGAAATCGATCCATAAAGTAAACAACAAACGTACAAACGCAACACTTTCCCACAGTTAAAGCTTGCATCGCACATCAAGAATCCTATATAAGAAATAGGATTGTTCAGGATTAAGTTAGTATCTTTTCAGACTAGATCGAGATTAAGATCGATATTAAACAAAGCGTGTATTCAATCAGAAACACTTATTTTATTTGAATCTCCTGTTCCGCGGAAGGAACAGTAACACATATATATTTTTTGCATCCAACAGGAGCAATTAATATAGCTGCCGCAGTCGCCTCGTCAAAGGAGGGAAGAAGCCCTTTTGACTGGAATCTACGAAAGTGAATCTACGAGAAGTTAAAATCGCGGTACCGCTAAGTCTAAAAAGAGAAGGTATAATAAACGAAAAATAATAACAACCCTAGTTGAAGTGCAATTCTCTAGGAAGAAAACAAGACAGGAAGTTGGAGTCAAGCCTATAATAACTTTCAAAACCCTACCAGAGGGTGGGCCGGGGACCTGTCTAATTAAAAAAAAACTCTAGCGCACCTGAACCGCTAGAAACACTAATGTTCGAAGAACAGTAGAAGAATTGTGCAGGGTTTGAGTGCATATTCCACCACATGCGCTGCTTATTACGGCCAAATTGTTTCAAATGCCACGTTTTACTTTTGTCTCAAGAATGTATTATAACTCATATGGTAGAAGGTTTCAGATATTACCACTGTAGAAGGTTTCAGATATTACGCACTGTAACTGAAGTTGGTGTTTGGGGCTGCGATCCGAAAAATTTGCAGAACTTTGGGAATTGAAACATCGGTTATTTATTTTCATTGTAAATGTTTCCGGTATGAATACTTACTGTAAGCATTTATTGATACAAAAGTAGCACAACCGACTGGTGCTGGCAACCTTTCGCTAGTATCAAAGCCAAGAATATATAACATCTGCTTCACGTTGTTATATAACATTTGAAGTTATAGGAGTATAAAGAAATTTAGGGTTACCTGCAGCGAGTTTTTTCAAATAATCGAAAGCTTAATATTTGCTGTTTATTGTCACTACAATATCATAACCAATTGAAAATTCTACGATAAAACCGCTTAATAAAGATATTGCAAACAAACACAAAACCAACAATAGCTGGCAACCCTATCGAGGCTTTTCAACCAAATTTGGCTTGGATAATGTCTAAAATAGGTTTCAGTAATTGTATGAAATTCGTATTGATTTCATGACTGCACTGGAAGTTATAGTGCAAAAAGTTTTATTTTCCTGAGCGAATTTTCAAAACCAAAGACACAAAAATTACCGTAACTGGCAGCACCAATCGAATTTTTCAACCAAATTTCCACCAAACGGAGATTAGAGTTAGGTTTAGCTACTGTGTCAATTTCATGAAAATCTGGTAACTTATTCACATTTCATAGGGCAAAAAGCATTTTATTTTCTTTGTAATTTTTCAAGATGGCACCACTGGAACAGAGTTGCCCACAATTCAAAATCGCTTCTATCAGACTTGGCCCTACTTAAGTACAATGCATTCTGTAAATTTCAATTCTATCTGATTATTGATTCGTGAGTTCCCGTGAACAGAAGTTTTTGAAGCTAAAAATATAGGTTAACTGAAAAAGGGTTACCGTTCTTGCCCGACATGAAATTTCCAAAGTTTTACTTTGACTGTGTAGATTGAGCTTCAGATTTGTATATATATTGGTTTTATTGTAGAAACGGACATTTTTTAGGATATTCGATGGTTTGAATGTTTTCACTTCCAAATTTTTATTTTTTCAAATTTAAGATACCAAAATTATCATAGCTGGCAGTTCCAACCGAATTTTTCAACCAAATTTCGACCAAACGTGGTTTGAGGTAAGGTGCAGCTACGGTGGGAATTTCGTCAAAATCGAACGATTCAATCAGAACTTATATGGCAAAAAGCAGTTATCTTTTTTAGTGATTTTTCAAGATGGCATCACTGGCACAGAATCACCCGCATTTCAAAATCACTTCTATCAGACCTGGTCCTATTTAAGACCAATACATTCTGCAAATTTCAATAAATTCTGTTCATCGTATCGTGAGTTTCCGTGAACAGAAATTTTTGATGCTAAAAATATAGGTAACTTGGGCAAGGGTTACCAGGCGTGCCCGTTATACCATATAAAATTTTTTTCTTTGTTTATGTAAACAAAGCACAAAATTTACATATGAGTGGCTTTTTTTTAAGACACGACATTTTTTCACGAGAGACGATGATTTGGAGGTTTTCACTTTCAGTGCCTGCCCTAGCTACAGGGTTGCCAGCACGCTCATTAAAACGTGCATTTATCTACAACTAAATAAAACAAACATGTTCTGAAAATTTCGTAATGATTGAATAGCCTTGTCAAAAGTTATCGCAATTTAAAAATTTTCAAATTTTCCCGTTCTCTTTTTAGGCACCCAGCGCACACATGGGGTTAAAAAATGCCAAAACGTTATCCGATTCACATGTAAAACTTGTTCGAAATATATGTCGTCAACTTTATTTTTGCAAAAATGATTTGTGTACGGAATAATAGGTATATTAAAAAAATCACTAAAATGGCCGCCGGCGCCAAAGGGTTAAAGATTATTAACTTTTTGTGAGACCTGGCACTATTCTGCATATGTACCAATGTGTCTTAAAAATTTCAGCTCAATCAGATGGCGCGTTCCTGAGATTTTTTCACTGAAATTTTTTGATGATATATATATATATATATATATATATATATATATATATATATATATATATATATATATATATATATATATATATATATAGAAATATGAATTTTTGGCCAAAGTGATTTTAATACTAATGTTCTTCTTCGAACATTAGTAAAAAACTAATGTTCGAAGAACAGTAAAAGAATCGTGCAGGTTTTGAGTGCATATTTCACCACATGTGCTGCTTATTACGGTCAAACTGTTTCAAATGCCACGTTTTACTTTGGTCTCGAGAATGCATTATAACTCATATGGTGGAAGGTTTCAGATATTACCACTGGCATGAATTTCAACGTTTATGAGAGCAAACCACGGGTTAATTATATTCGTTATCATTTGCTTATTTCACATAATTTTGAAAGCAGCATCTCATATAACATCAATGAAGAAAATGCTCAGTGCCTGCAGCACTGTAACTGAAGTTGGTGTTTGGGGCTGCGATCCGAAAAATTTGCAGAACTTTGGGAATTGAAACATTGATTATTTATTTTCATTGTAAATGTTTCCAGTATGAATACTAACTGTAAGCATTTATTGATACAAAAGTAGCACAACCGACTCGTGCTGGCAACCTTCTGCCAGTATCAAAGCCAAGAATATATCATATCTGCTTCACCTTGTTAATTACATTCGAAGTTATAGGAGTATAAAGAAATTTAGGGTTACCTGCAGCGAGTTTTTTCAAATAATCGAAAACTTAATATTTGCTATTTATTGTCACTACAATATCATGACCATTTGAAAATTCTACTATAAAACTGCTTAATAAAGATATTGCAAACAAACACAAAACCAACAATAGCTGGCAATTATTTCGTGGCTTTTCAGCCAAATTTGGCCTGAATAATTTTTATGATATGTTTCATTGATTGTATGAAATTCGTATTGAATTCATGACTGCACTGGAAGTTATAGGGCAAAAAGTTTGACTTTCCTGAGCGAATTTTCAAAACCAAAGACACAAAAATTACCATAGCTGGCAGCTTCAATCAAATTTTTCAACCAAATTTCCAACAAACAGAGATTAAAATAAAGTTCAGCTACTGTGTTAATTCCATGAAAATCTGGTAACTAATTCACATTTCATAGGGCAAAAAGCAGTTTTTTTGCTTGGTAATTTTTCAAGATGGCACCACTGGCACAGACTTGCCCACAATTAAAAATCGCTTCTATCAAATCTGGTCCTATTTAAGTCCAATGCATTTTGTGAATTTCAGCTGTATCTGATAATTGGTTCGTGAGTTCCCGTGAACAGAAGTTTTTGATGTTAAAAATATAGGTTAACTGGGAGAGGGTTACCGTTCTTGTCCGACATTAAATTTTTAAAGTTTTACTTTGAACGTGTATATAAAACATAAAATTTGTATACAGATTGGTTTTATTGTAAGAAACGGAAATTTTTTTGAATATTCGATGGTTTGAATCTTTTCACTTCCAAATTTTTTTTTTCAAATTTATGACACCAAAATTATCGTAGCTGGCAGCTTTAACCGAATTTTTCGACCAAATTTCTACCAAACAAGGCTTAAAGTAAGGTGTGAATATCGTCAAAATCGAACGATTCAATCAGAATTTGTAGGGCTAAAAGCAGTTATCTTTTTTAATGATTTTTCAAGATGGCACCACTGACACAGAATCGCCTGCATTTCAAAATCACTTCTACTAGACCTGGTCCTATTTAAGACCAATATATTCTGCAAATTTCAATAAATTCTGCTCATCGGATCGTGAGTTTCCGTGAACAGAAGTTTTTGATGCTTAAAGTATAGGTAAATTGGGCAAGGGTTACCAGGCGTGCCCGTTATACCATATCAAATTTTTTTTATTGTCTATATAAACAAAGCACAAGATTTACACATGATTGGCTTTTTTTGAAGAAACGGCATTTTTTCAAGAGAGACGATGATTTGGAGGTGTTCACTTTCAGTGCCTGCCCTTGCTACAGGGTTGCCAGCACGCTCATTAAAACGTACACAAGTCTACAACTAAATAAAAAAATATGTTCTGAAAATTTTGTAATCATAGAATAGCTCTGTCAAAAGTAATCGCAATTTAAAAATTTTCAAACTTTCTCGTTCTCATTTTAGGCACCCAGCGCACACATATGGTTAAAAAATTCCAAAACATTATCCGATTCACATGTAAAACACGTTCGAAATTTATTTCGTCAACTCTATTTTTGCGAAAATTATTTGTGTACGAAATAATAGGTCTATTAAAAATATCACTTAAATGGCCGCCGGCGCCAAAATGTTAACAATAACTGACATTTAGTGAGACCTGGACCTATTCTGCATATACACCAATGTATCCTGAAAGTTTCAGCTTAATCAGATTTCGCGTTCCCGAGATTATCTCACTGAAATTTTTTGATGATATATATTTATATATATATATATATATATATATATATATATATATATATATATATATATATATATATATATATATATATACAAATAAATATATATATATATATATATATATATATATATATATATATATATATATATATATATATATATACATATAAATATATATATATTCCCGAGATTATCTCACTGAAATTTTTTGATGATATATATTTATATATATATATATATATATATATATATATATATATATATATATATATATATATATATATATATATATATATATATATATATATATATATATATATATATATATTGGATCGTGAGTTACCGTGAACAGAAGTTTTTGATGCTAAAAATATAGGTAAATTGGGCAAGGGTTACCAGGCGTGCCCGTTATACCATATCAAATTTTTTTTTGGTCTATGTAAAAAAAGCACGAGATTTACATATGAGTGGCTTTTTTTTGAAGAAGCGGCATTTTTTCAAGAGAGACGATAATTTGGAGGTTTTCACTTTCAGTGCCTGCCCTAGCTTCACGGTTGCCAGCACGCTCATTAAACACGAATTTACAGCTAAATAATGCTAATATGTTCTGAAAATTTCGTAATGATTGAATAGTTCTGTCAAAAGTTATCGCAATTTAAAAATTTTCAATTTTTCCCGTTCTCTTTTTAGGCACCCAGTGCACACATGCGGTTAAAAAATTCCAAAACATTATCCGATTCACATGTAAAACACGTTCGAAATTTATTTCGTTAACTTTATTTTTGCAAAACTTATTTGTGTACGGAATAATAGGTATATTAAAAATATCACTAAAATGGCCGCCGGCGCCAAAGGGTTAAACATTTTTAACTTTTTGTAAGACCTGGCACTATTCTGCATATACACCAATGTGTCCTAAAAATTTCAGTTCAATCGAATGGCGCGTTCCTGAGATTTTTTCACTGAAATTTTTTGATGATATATATATATATATATATATATATATATATATATATATATATATATATATATATATATATATATATATATATATATATATATATATATATATATATATATATATATAGAAATATGAATTTTTGGCCAAAGTGATTTTAATACTAATGTTGTTCTTCGAACATTAGTTACAAGTGAATAAATTATTGTCTTCAAAAATGGCAAACAACGAGCTTCAACTACCACCGTTTGAGCTATCCTTCGAAGAAATCATAAAAGAAGCAAGGAGGATGCCTGCCTACATAGGTTATAGTAGCAAAACATCGCTCAGTACGTGGATTCAAGATGCGAATACTCTACTTACCTTGACACCGAGGGGAGATCAACAATCATATATTTACAGACTAATTCTACAGAAGATTCAAGGAAAATCCAGGAACGCTATATAGAAAGTGACGGAACCCAATTGACAAAATATTAAAGCAGCTTTAGTTTTAGCATTTGGTGTAAGTGCAAGTTATAGCAGCATCATTAACAGAATACATAAGGTAAGTGCTAATAATAGGAATTTTGAAGAAATTTATACTACATTAAGCAAATTATTGAATAAGTTGAATACGAAATACAATCAAGATGAGAATAGAGCCTTTCATCAAGAATTTAAGCCGGAGAGAAATGAAAGTTTAGTTCTGAATAAATTTAAGTCATTATTCCCTGAGTATAAAGCTCTTTTAATTGAGATGAGAAATTGTGTAACGTTAGACGAGGCATTTAAATTACTAATAGTCCGGGAGCCAGCGACATATTTTGGCGACTCATTTCATCGTCGATCAAAGTATGTAATTATCCTCAATAAGGTCTAGTTAGTAATGAAAATCGACCACTTAACACCAGTTAGCGGGACAACGTTTACTGAGAGCATCAACAATATGTAATAAACAATAGAAAAAAAACCTCATATCATCGCCATTGATATTTTGAGGGGCTACCAATTGACATCAGACGATGTCAAAAAACGACCACTTACATTTGTTTGGCGGGACAATCAACCACTTACAAGCGCGCAAACATGCAAAAAAATTTCAAATATTGACTTATTTCATCGTTGCTCAAATTGGACATGGTTACTGAACATCATGTTGTACATGTAAAAATACTGTGCTTACAGTCGATTCGCGGGACAAACCTACTTTAAGCGATCATCAAAGTCGCCGCTGCAAGAGTCACTAGCCTTGTATATAACCAGGACCGACTTAGAGTGACTTGACTTGGAACGGCTTGAGATAAAACTTCAAAGTAGGTTTTTGGTGTGACTGGATTAAAGTGGATTAACCGAATAAAATGCAACTAGTTCTACTAAAGTGAGGTATATCGCATCGTAACGTCACATATACGAATAGAACTCAAGTGGGCTTCACATTTTTCAATCCTCAATCGCTCGATCCGCGTTTAGTAACGCCCAAGTCGATCCAATCCAGTAAAATTTTGTGATCGGATTGACTTAACTCAAATCAATCCACTGCGCGTATACAACGTGGTTTGACTAATCCTAAGCCGGTTTGAAACCACGTTATAAACGAGGCTACTCACTTGCAGTTTGAACGTTCAAATGCGCGCACGTGCTGTTAAATATATTTGGATGGTCACACACGCGCTTGTCGTGTCCACCACACGAGGAATCTGACACAAAAATCATTTGTCACACGTGTAAAATTAAGGACAAATCTAACATCGTCATTCGATGCTCAGATACCAATATTTTGGTTATAATGCTCGGTAGCATGCAACGCGTCAGCGAGAACGTTAAAATCTGGTTTCACGTTGGCGCAAAAAAATAATGAAATGTTCATCAACGTAACTGAAATGTACACGAAATTAGGTCCAGAGTTGTGTTCGGCATTTCCACCGTTTCATGCCTTCACAGGATGCGACTTTAATCCTTCTTTGTACAGAAAAGGGAAAGTGAAACGATTAAATATTTTGCGGAGCAGCGAAGAGTACTTGAGAGGTTTTTCAGATACGTCAAAGTACCCCGATTGCGACTTTGCGGCGATATGGTCGATTGTAGAGAAATATGTTTGTCATTTGTACGACAGGAAAAAACAACGGAAGTTAATAAGGTGCGAGTAAAAACGTTTTTAAAGGCCTACACATGCAAAGAAAACGAGCAAACACTCAACATCAATGTTAGAAACTTCGATGGATCCAGCCTTCCTCCATGCCAATCGGAAATCGTTCAGCATACCCTAAGGTCCGCTTATATCGGGAAAATGTGGAGCAACTCCTACTCACCAAACATAACGGATTTGGCACCAGAGGACTGTGGATGGCAAATAAAAGGGGACAAATTTGACTTCAAATGGTTTCAGAGTGAACAGTTGCCAAACATCGTCGAAGACATTGTACTCAAGACAGAAGGTGAAGAAAAAAAGCCAGACGGCGAAACTTTGCCAGGTACACAATAGCAACTACAATAATAGTAAAATATTCAAGGTGCACACAATATTTTATCTACCAGTGGTAGAAAACGCGAGTTTTCTCTCTGCCGGACCTTAGGAATTCCGAGTACGATCAAGATTCTTCCGATGAAGCGATGAAAATTAGTATATGAAAATTGTATTAAGTCACGAATAAATTTGGTTAATATCTACTTTTTTACCGATTTCATACTCATTTTCTCAAATTTTGTTTTCGTGTATAAATTTATGATTGAAGTAATGTTCTGCTTCACAAAACATGGCATGATCGCTTAAAGTAGGTTTGTCCTGCGCATCGATTGTAAGCACAGTATTTTTACATGCGCAATATGGTCGTCTGTAAAAATGTAGAATTTGAACAACGATGAAAAAAGTCAATTTCTGAAAAAAATGTTGCGCGTTTGCGCGCTTGTAAGTGGTTGATTGTCCCGCCAAACAAATGTAAGTGGTCGTTTTTTGACATCGTCTGATATCAATTGGTAGCCCCTCAAAATATCAATGGCGATGATAAGAGTTATTTTACGTACTGTTTCTTACATGTTGTCAACGCTCCTCACACCAAAAGGTCTCGAGGTGCGATGTAAGTGGTCAGTTTCTGTGATAAGCACAAAAAAATTGAAGACCCTGATATACTTTCATTGACTATGAAATCGGCATATTTTTACTGTCGCTGGCTCCCGGACTATAAAGCATTAGTACATTTGAACACAATTACGTGGCAACATATGGAGGAAATATTGAAGAGATATTCGACACTTACTAGATTGACTCGCGTAACAGCATATTGTATTCGAGTCGGTGATCTTACACGTAAACACACATTGGACAAAGGTTATTTGAAAACCGTAGAACTTAGTAAAGCCTTTCGTATTTGGTTGAAATACACTCAGATGAAAGAATTTGACAATGAGATACACACGTTACAAGCAAAGCAATTACTCAATAAGAAAAGTAAACTGCTAACATTAAACCCGTTCATCGATAAGGATGGTTTACTGCGAGTTGGAGGACGTTTGACAAAATCAGATAGAAAGATAGAAAGCATCCGATTATATTACCGAAAAATGGAACTGTCGTTGAACTGTTACTACAGAAATTGCATATCGAAACGATGCATGGAGGCACGCAACTTATGTTAAATACTCTTCGCAGAAAATTTTGGCTTTTGGATGGGCGCAACACGATAAAGCGTATCGTACACAGATGTGTCAAATGCTTTCATGCCTCAGCTAAGTGTTCCACACAACTTATGGGTGATCTTCCTGCGGCTAGACCAACAGCATCTAGACCATTTACATATGTCGGTATTGATTATTGTGGACCGTTTGAACTACGAAGCAGAAGAGGTAGAGGTTGCCAATTATACAAAGGCTATATCGCAATTTTTGTTTGCTCGAGTGTAAAAGCAATACATATTGAACTCGTAGGCGAACTTACCACTCAAGCATTTCTTGCAGCATTGCAACGGTTCATGAGTAGAAGAGGATTTTGCAGTCACATATATTCAGATTGTGGAACCAACTTCGTTGGAGCAAACACAGAATTGAGCCGCATACTGAAATTAGCAAGCACCAATGCATCGGAAGAGTTGGCGAATAAAGGAATTGTTTGGCACTTCAATCCTCCTGCCTCTCCGCATTTCGGTGGATTATGGGAGGTAGGAGTGAAATCGATTAAGACACATCTACGTCGTGTAGTTGGAAACGTTGCATTGACCTATGAAGAAATGTCAACAGTGCTAAATCGTATCGAAGCTTGTCTCAATTCACGACCGTTATGTTCCCTCACTGATGATCCAAACGACTCGCAAGCTCTAACACCAGCCCATTTCTTAATTGGAGATATGATGCTAGCCCTACCAGATAAAAACGTAATGGAAATTAATATGAACCGGTTAAGTCGATGGCAGTTAGTGCAAAGACTCACGCAGACGTTTTGGACCCGATGGAAAGAGGAATAACTTTCACGACTCCAAACACCACCCAAATGGCTATACCATAAAGAATGCCCCAAAGTAGGAGACTTATGCGTAGTGAAGGATGAAAGGTTGCCAACGTATCGTTGGCCTTTGGCGAAGATAACAGAATTACATCCTGAAACGGACCAACTAGTACGGGTTGTGTCATTAAAGTTGAATGGAAATATTTATAAGGGACCTATAGCAAAAATAGCAATCTTACCAAGGCAATAAATTGAAATGCACCAAATGAATGAAATCCCTTTGAAGTTTTTATTCCTTGTGTTCGTTCGATTCCTTGTTTGAGGTGGCGAGTCGGGGCGCCACGTACAAATAACCCCTTTGTTCCTGGATGTTATGTACCTGTACGGAGGAAATGCCACAGGTAACATTAACATCTCTACTCTTTGTTTCGAACCAGTCTTGATCCTGGAATTCTGATTGTTCCCGAACTACGACAGTCAACGTTTCATGGAAGATGAGACGATCATAAGCTCGATAACCGGTAACTTAGCATTGATGGTAGAAAATACTTAGCATATCTTTACAGGTATTAGTTCTGATCCTGTCGGACCAGCGGAGGGAGTATGTTTGGGCTCGACCTAGAATATAGATTTTAATTAATATGCAGAACCGAATTGGACATTACATGTTGTGGTGTCGGTGACAGCTGTGATGTGACAACTTGTCAGTGACAGCAGCTGTGGCAAATTTAACGACGAATCCAGTCAGCTGATTGTTAATGTTGTATCTGAATTCAAAGGAAAGTAGTGGAATAACAAATTGGAAATATAATGTTATATCAGTAGAATGAAATGTATCGGATTTTTCATAAAGAAATTTTTCAAGTTCATTGTTATAGTTGAACTCATATCGATCGGTCGTAGTTTGAATAGTTGTCGTTGAATTTAACTCGGTTGCTAAAGTTTGTTCATTTAATGGAAATTACTCGTATTGTTAAATTTTACTTAACGCATAATAAATAAGTTCAAGTTCTAATTCGTGGCAGTTTTAATCTTTTATCTAGAACAATAACAACTACAATCGCGATCGTTACAACCACAATCAGAATTATAATAATAACAGCCATAATCGGGATTTTTTTTTTCCCCTAGTGTAGATGGCAAAAAAAATCTGCTTATCAGATCCCCGGGTGATCTTTCACCACGGGGTATGTGAGGTTTGACTCACTAAAAAAAAGGACCATCTACAAGCCCACGAAGTTCCGAGTCAGGACCCACCTAAGCACTGCTTCGACTCGGTCGTGCTGACCCACGCATTGGTAACCACGGACTTCAGAAACTACCACAGCTTATGGGTCGGTAAGACAACCGTCCTCCCGCTTTATGCGCAGCACTTTCTCAACGTATGTTGAGACTGCGCGCCAGTTCTCCTTGTTTGGCAGCATTGCATCCACGATCGTCTCAGGCGCTACCAGGCTGATCGTGGACTCAATGGTACGCCTCAAACTTGCGAAGCGACTGCACATAAAGAATGTGTGCTGAGCATCATCGAGCTCAGTCACACAGTACCGGCAGTACGGTGTGACCACCTTACCTATTCTGTTCAGGTATTTCCTGAAGTAACCGTGCCCTGTCAAAAATTGACAAAGTTAAAAGTTTACCTCTCCGTGACTGCGGTTAAGCCAAGGCTCAATGAGACCAATTAGCTTAGCCATCCAGCGTCCTTTATCATTTTCACTCCACTGTTGTTGCCAAAGTTGGAGGGTCAGTGTACGTGCGTGCGTCAAAGCCTCCGTTCTGTCCAGCTCTGAGCGAAAGAGGTACCCTTCCTTGCGTTCTCGCACTAGCAGATCGATCGGGATTACTCCCGATACAACCATCACAGCCTCTTCCAAGACCGTGCGGTAGCTACAGGCCATTCACAGGACACCCCTGCGCTGGACACTGGCAATGCGCTTTCGGAACTTTCTAGTTCGAAGCGCATCTCTTCAAATTTCGGTGCCATATAGCAAGATGGAATTGGTCGTCTCCATCAGCAGTCTCCGTCTCGTCTCACTGGGTCCGCCAACGATGGCCATTAGCCTACTCAGCGAAGTGACGACTACAAGAGCCCTATCACATGCCCTGCGGATATGATCCCAATACGTCAGCTTGGTGTCCAGGGTCACTTCCAGATACCTGGCCGACTTGCTGGTCTGGACCTCAACGGAGCCAACTGTCATGGGTATGACAGTTTGTATCCTCCGCTTCGTCAGCATGACAATCTCTGTCGTTGAGACTGCCAGCTGGAGGCCGTGCTCAGTCAGCCACTGATCCACTTTTCTCTTAACTTGATTAAGTCTAAGTTGAGTGAAATCGGCAGATCTAGAAGTGATTACAGCTGCGACGTCATCAGCGTAGCCTACTAGGAACACATCCGCAGGCATTTCCAGGCGCAGCAGATCATCGTACATGATGTTCCAGAGGTCAGGTCTAAGATTGACCCTTGTGCCGCACCTGAGGTGACAGGCCTCCTTCTGACTCCGTCTTCTGTGTCGTAGAGCAGCCATCGGTCCGCCAAAGCGATGCGCCGCTGTTCGGCAATTTTTTCGTTCCACCAATACGCATGTTGCCTCCAACGAAAGGACTTCGGTTTGGGCATTGAAGCCTCACACGCCCTGCGAATCCACCCCATGGTGCTATTGACAGTGGCCTCTACTGCTACACGAGTCACTGGGGTTTCAGATGTTAGAGGCTCACCTCCCAAGCTCGAAACAAGCGATGCGACCATCTCGTTCCTGTTAAGTTTAGCGGCATTCCAGCCTAGCCACTTACAGGAAAAGCCTTGGCGTCTTTGCCTACTCTCAGCAATTTGGAAGGTGATGTTATTATGATCACTTGCAGTTTCATCTTCCATCACCTTCCAATCATTGACGAGTGCCGCGAGTCTCTCCGATGCCATGGTGACATCGGGAATGGATTCGCCAAAACCGGGCCTTCGGAATGTTGGCTTCGAACCCGTATTCAATACCAACAAACCCAGCCTCGATGCCATCTATGCGCCGTCCGCGAGTGTTTTCAGTGGGCATGCCCCACTCCAATGCCCTTGCATTGAAGTCACCCCCTACGATGACATTACCAGCGATGTTGCGGAGAGAGTCTTCCAGTGAGCTAAGTTAAGTTAAGTTAAGTTAAGTTAGTGAAGAGGGCTGCCGGGAACGCGGCCAGCATTAGGCCACCCGTTTGGGCCCATTTGCCATCTCATAGACAATCACACGCATTCACACTTACAGCCACGGCACTGGCGGGATTCGAACCCGCAGACCCCGTAGCACGCGGCTTTTCGGCCTGACGCCTTAGCGAGCAGACCTAGCGGGCCCCCTTCCAGTGAGCTAAGTTTGACTCCGAATTCCTGCATTGAGTCATTCGGAGACAGGTAGCAGCTCACAAAGGTGATCCCTCCGTATGTCACCCACACGTGACCGTTCCCTGAGGCGCGGGCGCCGATGTGGTCCCTCTGCCCGTCAGCGATCCAAATCGCCGCATACCCCGTAGCATCTGCCAGCCAAACGGACAAATTCCTCCCCCTATAAGGCTCGCTGATCAATATGATCTGAGCCTTATGTTCGCGGATTAGTAGCATTAAGAGGTCGTCCGCAGCTCTGCAGCCCTTCAGGTTGCCTTGAAGGACTCTCATGTAATACCCTGCTTTTTCTTGGCATCGAATGCGTCTCTGAAAACCCGACACGCACTCGATCCCATCAAATGCTTAGCGCCATTCGCGCCATGTTTCTCAGTGCATAATATGAACTGAGCCTGTGCAGAGCAGTCTGCTGCCCGGTGGCCAACCTGTCCACACTTCCAGCAGCTGGCGCTTCGGTCTGGACCCATACAGCAACGCCTCGTGTGCTCGGAGCCTAGGCACCGGTAGCAGAGTGTCACCTCAGGCCACCTTCGCACTCGGGCACTTATCATTCCTACCCGGACTCGACCAGACTTGAGGATTTTGGATGCTGGTGCCTCATCCAGCTCCACCACGGCTCTCCTCTGTTCCCTTGTGTTGGGAGGGAAGAGTGTGGTTTTCACCTCGCCGGCTCCTTTGTCTCCAGCCTCGCGTTTGATAGAGGATGTCACCTCTTCGCTTACTGTGAGGCAATCGAGGTCGAGAAGCTCGATCTTAACTCTAGGAGTCACAAGTTTCACGTCCCCATGGACATCTACGGCGGCCCGGATCGAATCCTGCAATTTCGCGCGGTCATCGCAGTGCGCGATCTCCAAAAGGACCCCTCCTTCTGCTGTCTTTCTGATACGCTTTACTAGCGTACCAGTTTCATCCGGAGAAACACTTTGGCGGATGGCCCCCAGGACCTCTGCGTAAGTCTTCCCCGGAGCCGGTTTTACTAAAACAGCGTCAATTTTTTTCCCTCGCCGTCTTTGTCTGTTATTCTTCTTCTTTTTTTTTTCTTTGGCACTACTTTCTTACCGCCCTGTGGTGTACACTCTTTCGGAGCCTTTTCCGGCCCAGCGGGTGTCACTGGTGTTTTTGTGATGCTGCCCTGTTGCGTTCATCCTAAGTTGAAACTATTAAAATGGAACGATCAAATTCGCGTGACTTTTCCTTTATTTAATTTGATTGACTTTACAATTCAAAACCTCACTAGCAACTGGTGGTTTAACAAGTTTCAATACTAATTCTTAAGCCTTATTTAGATGTATGTGAAGAAATTCAAATGGGTAGGTAAATTAACATTAAACATTTTGGTATTGTATGGATCTTGTTGTCGCCGACCGGTTTGATGGTTGTATTGGTGTAGCCGCTCTCTAAAACTCTCCGAGTTATCATAGTTGGTACTCACTGAAACCTACACGGTTGACTTCACGAGTATCGTTAACAGAATTAAATGAATAAGTGTGATCAGTTCAGTTCTATATGAAATGTGTTATCAAGTACAGTCTAATGGTAGCCGGCATAACTTGTGTATGGGCCTTGTTATAATTTTACCCCTTGTTCGAAGAGTTGCTACGCGTTTGAGTCCATTCGGGCCTTCAGTTAAATGAATGATTCTCCCCAAACTCCAGTTGAGTGGCGGTAGTCGGTTATCCAAAATTAAAACGAGATCATTTATATGAAATTCGTTTCTAGCTTCCAACTACTTGGGACGAGATTGTAGCTGGTTCAAATAATCAGAGCTCCATCGCTCCCAAAATGAGTATTTCATTCGATTCATTTCTCTCAAAATAACTGGCAGGCCGAGTCCTCTGCTTGATGGACATGGTTCGGGTAAACCTCGAGCGATATCGAAGTTCAAAAAATGATTAGGTGTGATTGCGGCTAGGTCTTCTGGATCTGATTTACATGGGCAAAATGGTCGACTATTCAGAATACATTCTATTTCTACTACAAATGTGTTCCATTCTTCGAAGGTATACGTGTTATTTCCACAGACTCTTTTAAGGTGATATTTCAGAGATTTTACACTGGCCTCCCAAATGCCGCCAAAATGTGGGCTAGCAGGAGGAATGAAATGCCATTGAATCGCTCTATTAGTTAAAAACGGCACGACTTCATTTTCAATTTGAGTCTTCCATATTTTTTCATGCTTCTCCAGCTGATTGACTGCTCCAACAAATGTGGTGCCATTGTCGCTATGTATGTATGAGCACATAGTTCTTCTACTTAGAAAACGTTTCAACGCAGAGATGAATTTAGGAGTTGACATGTCACCAACTAATTCGAAGTGTACCGCACGAGTCGTCATGCAGACGAAAACTGCTATATAACCCTTGAAACGAACGCGACCTCGCAGATTTGATGCCTTGACTTCTATCGGACCACAAAAATCGACACCTGTAGAAGAGAAGGCGAAAAATGATGGCCGCACTCGATATGAGCGAAGAATCCCCATTTGTTGTTGCCCTGCTTTAGCCTTGAAACGATAGCAAGTGACACATTTTTGAAGTAGAAAACGTACAGTGTTGCGAGCATTGCAGATTCAAAACGTGCGACGAAGCAATCTCAGAACTAGTTGAGTTCTGCCATGCATTCTCTTCTCGTGATGCTCTCGAATCAATAAGCGTGTAAATTCATTTTTTGATGGCAAAATAATTGGATATTTCTCGTTGTAATCCAGCAATGAATTGGCTAGTCGACCTCCTACTCGCATAAGGTTTTTACTGTCAAGAAATGGATTCAAGTTTGACAGCTTACTTTTCGAGGGAATCGAAACTCCTTTAGTAAGCGCTCGTATTTCGTCTGAGAATTCGACATTTTGAATGAACTTTATCCAAAAGTCTCTTGACTCTAGTAAGTCCAGAACAGTGAGGGGGTAATTATATTCGTGATGACGAGCTTTCTTCGCCAGATTTTGGATGAGCGCAGTTATCCGGATTAACACGTTGTATGATGAAAATCGTTTGAGTAGGTTCTGACGTTCAACATGTCCAATTTGCACTACGTGAATCTTCCGAACACCAAGATCGCCAAAATTCTTAACAGTGATTTTAGATATAGGCCATTGGTCTTGCGATGATCGAAGAAAATCTGGGCCATGCCACCAGAGTCGATGTTCGAGTAATTCACTTGGACTCATTCCGCGACTGGCACAATCGGCTGGATTCTTATCCGTCTCAATATGCTGCCATTGGCTACTAGGAATCAGGTCTCGTATACGACTGACACGATTGGCAATAAAAATGTCCCATCGATTTGGGTCTCCTTTAAGCCAGTGCAGCACAATCTCGGCATCTGTCCAAGCAAATATTTTGGGTTGAATAGGCCAGTGCAAATTTTTGAGAATGTAGCCTGTCAGATCGGACAAGAGCACGGCGGCCATCAACTCTAAGCGAGGTATACTATGTGGTTTGATTGGCGATACTTTTTACTTTGACGTTAATAAGCTAGATTTGTAATTCTTATTGTCCATCGAAGAGCGAACATAAACAACACATGCATAGCCCATATTTGAGGCATCACAAAATTTATTTATTTATTTATTTATTTATTTATTGTCAATTTCATCAACGGAATGATTACTACAAAAAAAAAAAAACTCTAGCGCACCTGAACCGCTAGAAAACTAATTTTCGAAGAAATTATCTTTGAGTGACAAAAAAGTGTGGAAAGACGTAATACACTGTTTTTTTTTTTAGAATCATATCAACCATTCCTTATCCAAAGCAACAAAGCTCAACTATAACACATATAATTCAGTGCTAGCAGCACTTTCCGAACGAAGCAGCAATAAGTTTACCATAACAAGCTCATACTCAAATCCACGTATCCTTTGAATTTCGTTCTCTTCGCAGGATTTCATCGAAAGTTTCAGCGGTTAAACGTTGTTTGAGGCTGCCATCCGAAAAATGTTCAAAACTCGAAAAATTTAAAAAAGAATTCCTTATTTTTATTGCAAATGCTTTGCAAATGAGAACGTTGTTTGAAGCATCTGTTGGTGTAATATTTACCGAAATGGCTAATGCTGGTTAGCCTGTGTCAACAGCAAAGCATAATACATACCAAATCTGCTTCACGTTAAGTTAAACCCAACCAGTAAATTTCGTTCCGATTGAATCACTGCGCTGGAAGTTATACGGGTGAAAAGAATTTTAGGGTTACCACCCTCAAAACTTTTCAAATTTTTAAAGCGTTAATATTGGCTGTTGATTTTCATTGCAGGATCACTTCCATTTGCAAATCTAATGACATAATCGCTCAGTAAAGAAATTAAACAAAATTACAAAAATTGTCATAGCTGGCAACCGTTTCATGATTTTGGTACGAAATTTCTACGACATTTGGTTCACATTAAAGTCCATTTACTGCGTGAACTTCGTTCTGATTTCTACACTGGACCGGAAGTTATAGGGAAAAAAGCTTTATTTTGCTGAGCAAATTTGCTAGATTTAGGAGACAAAAATCACCATAGTTGGCAACTCTATTCTAATTTTTCAACCAAATTTTCACCAATTGTTACATAGAGTAAGATCCAAGTATTAGATGAATCTTATCAAAATCTGATGGCTGAATCGGAAGTTATAGGCCAAAAACCTGTTTTTTTTCTCAGTGATTTTTCAAGATGGCACCACTGGCGCAGAGTTGCCCGCATTTCAAAATCACTTCTATCAGACCTGGTCCTAGCTAATACCAACATGTCCTGTAAATTTCACTATGATCGGATAATCCAGTCGTCAGTTCTCGTGAACAGAACTTTCGAGTGCTAAAAATAGAGGTAATTTGGTGATGGGTTGCCGTTCTTGTGCAAATCGGAATTTTAAAAATTTCAATTTGACATGATGGACAAAGGTTAAAATTTATCAGTGATCTGATTTTTTTGTCAAAAATCAAAAAATTTTCAGGAAGGTCAATGATTTGAAGGTTTTTTTTTCAGCAGCCTGCCGTAGCTACAGGGTTACCCGCACTATCTTGAAAATCCAGGTGTGCTTAATCTTAGTCAACATTAATACGCTCTGCAAATTTCACGACGATCCATTGCTTTTCTTAGAAGTAATGACAAATCAAAATTTGAAAAAAAATCCTTGCCTACTTTTAGGCACCCTGCACCCACACGCGGCTCAAAATTTCCAATTCTTTATCATAAACGAGCTTAAAATATAATAAGTTTTCATTCCCAATACTTTTCTTTAACAAAAATTTACACTGCTTGGATATATAGGAGTACCTCAAAATTCACTAAAACGCTCGCCGCCGCCAAAAGGTTTAGAATATCTGAATTTGAGAAAGTCGTGGACCTACCTACTATATACATCTACGTTCTCCGAAAATTTCAGCTCAATCGAATCGGCCACTCCAGAGATTATCTCCCTTAATCATTTTGCTGATATATATATATATATATATATAAAGAAATATGAATTTTCGGCGAAACGAGTTTAATACTATTGTTCTTCGAACATTAGTAAAAACAAATATTTACATATGTAATTATGAAAGATCATTAATCGGTCGTTTAAGCCGACACTTGAACATATCAACAGTATAATTAAAGTCGAACATTTGATACGCTGAGTTAAAGCTTCGGGCTATTGCACATGTTGGTTCATTTAGTCCGTAATTAGTTTTATGAAACGGGATGGATAAGGCGCTATGATGTCTACGTTCACCGTGGCAAACACGAAAGTTCAGTTTTGATAACAAGAACTCAGAGTTCACGTTTCCAGTGAGTAACTTCGCAGCGAATAGAGCTTTGAAATTTTGACGTCGATTTTCAAGAGTGTCCATGGTCAATAATTGCAAGCGGTTTTCATAAGGAGGTAAACGAATTGGATCAGACCAGCGGAAAGAACTAAGAACAAAAATTAAAAATCTCTTTTGGACAGGCTCAATGCAATCTATGTGCTCCTTGTAATACGGAGACCACATCAGGCACCCATATTCTAGGATAGGGCGAACCAGAGAGCAGAACAGGATTTTAGTCAGAAAAATGTCATTGAATTCTTTAGATCGTCGTTTTAAGAAGCCAAGTGCACAGTTGGCTTTTATTATTATTGAGTCAATGTGGTCATTAAAAGTGAAAGCGGAGTTTAATAGTACTCATAAGTCTCGAATTTTATTAGAGCCAGTTAAAAGAGTATCGTTTAAAGTGTAGCTGAAATTAATCGGAGATGATTTGTGGGAGAATGAGATAACTGAGCATTTTTCAACGTTTAGTGAAAGACGGTTTAGAGTGCACCAATTGGCGAAGTTTGACACGTTGCGTTGCAGGATCGTACAGTCATTAAGTGATGATATTGTATTAAAAATTTTTGCGTCATCAGCGTACAGTAGAATGGAAGAACCTGGAACAAAAGTGATCAGGTCATTTATATAAATGGCAAAAAGAATGGGACCAAGGTGGCTGCCTTGTGGAACACCTGATGTAGCAATTATGTCAGTGGATCGAATGCCACGAAATCGAACGTTTTGCTTGCGGTTAGAATGATAAGATTTAACCCAGTCTATAAACTTATTAGGGAACTCAAGAAGATGCAATTTACATATAAGAATGATCCAGCTTATCGAAAGCTTTCGTGAGGTCGGTGTAAATGCAGTCAACTTGTTTACCTTCTTCAATCGCAGGGATGACTAGGTTCGCAAGTTCTAAAAGGTTAGTGGTGGTAGATTTACCTTTAATAAAACCATGTTGGCAAGGTGAGATAAAAGACTTACAGTGAAAAGATAATACCTCGGTAACTATGGCTTCAAAAAGCTTGGCGACGCATGGTAATTTGGCGATTGGCCTATAGTTGTGCACGACTTCTTTGCTGCCTTTTTTGTGGATCGGAGTAAGTGAAGAATATTTCCATAAGTTTGGGAAAATACCGGACGAAATCGATAGATTAAAAAGATGAGCTAATAGTATATCCATGAAGCTCTAAAGATTTGACTTTCGGTGATGTCTCAATCCAACGTGGAATTTTGATGTTCGATAAATCTGCTAAATTTCGTACATACTGGCACCACTGCGAATGAATTGTATATGGTACTCGATCATCCCAATCTAAATTCTCTAACCAAAACCTTTGCAGTATAATTTTAGCTGGTAGTATAACTGGTGCAATGAACCCCAACGGGTCGAATAATCTAGCGACAGTAGAGAGAATATTTCGTTTTGTAATAGAAAGATCGAGTTGCCCAGTTACATTAAAAGTAAATTTAAACGTAAATTTATCTTCAGTAGGCTGCCAGTAAATGCCTAAAGTTTTAATGGTTTAGTCTGCGTCCAATAAGTGTGATACCTGGATTTCTCGCGATGCTTCTGGAACTGCCTCCAATATTTCTTCACAATTACTGACCCATTTCCGCAGCTCAAATCCAGCTTCATCAAATATGTTGAGCAATTCACGTTGTAATTCCAAGGCGGACTGAACATCATCACCTCCAGCAAAGACATCGTCGACAAACACTGAATTAAGTAAAATCGGAGCCACAATTGGATATTTTACATGTAGGTCATGCGCCAATTGATGAATAGTACGGATGACCAAATACGGTGCGCAAGTAGTCCCAAACGTGACAAACATTCCATCGCGATATTCGATGAGGTTTTCCTCAGGAACCTGAACTTCAGCCATCTCACCGGAGGATATATATTCGTGGATATATATTCGTATTCAAAGTACAGTTAAGGATCCCGAATAAATCGACGTTCTAGTTGCATGAATTGGCGAGTAGCGATATCTCGCGATTTGCCTAGAACAATATCAGTATGCAAATATTTTTTGAATGGTAGGCGGACCATATAGCGGCCACGCCCGTTTCGCGTAAGTGTGTCGGCGTAAAATTTTTCGCACCATCTTTCTTTGGGTGTCATCTCCCGGAACAATATCAGTTTCCCAAAACTTTTGAAGCAAATCGTTGACTTCGACTTTTGTGACCATCGCTTTTAATTGGATTGGAACGACTTGCCGGGAGCGGGTCTGACCCATTAATATCCACCCAAATTGCGTATTTTGAGCGGTTGGTGATCCAGGAGATCTTTTTAATCCATCAAGAATGGCTTCTGAATACACTTAACTTCCCAAAATTAGGTCTATTTTGGCCGGTTCAAAATACTTGGGGTCAGCCAGCGATAAACCAGCAATATGGTTCCAATCCGACTTAAGAACGTATTCATTAGGTATGGTGCTAGTTAGTTTGGGCATGATAAAAGCTGTGACATCGATTTTAAGCTCGTTTATCCGTGAGTGAATAAGTAAATTAACCATAAAATTGCACGTGTCAGCAGGGATGTCACCTACTCCGGTAATCTATGCTTTGACCTTTGATTTCGGTAGCTTCAATAAATTGGCTGCTCGTTCTGAGATCAACGACGTTTGGCTGCCTTGATCAATCAGAGCACGCAATTCTAGGAAACTTCCATCAAGTGCCTTGACACGCACAACAGCCGTTGATAATAATATTTGCTTTTAAGAGAGACACGTAACGAAGGAGCGAAGGTTAGATGTGTTTGTGAGTGGAGCTTGTGAAGCAATTGGAGGAGACGTTGTCGCTGGTGCTGCATAAACGGGATTCACTTGGTTGTGAATAAGTTTGTGGTGGCGTTCACCACATCGACAGTTTTGTTTGCTACTGCAACGTTCGACTGTATGGTTGTATGCAAGGCAATTGGTACATACTGACTGTCCGGTTATTGCAGCTCGACGTGCTGATGTCGACATAGACATAAATTGTGGACATTTCCGTTATACATGATTCCCTTTGCATATAATGCAAAACGGGAAATTGAATTTGTTTTGATTGCTTGAATTACCGATGCTGGTTGCGAGGTGAAATGATTTATTTTTTACAACTCTGTGGTTCTCATGGTTAGGTTTACCGTATGACTTATTGGGTTCAGATGATGTCGATGTCGAGTTAGCCTTGTTTTCGGCTATGGCTTCTAGTATTTTGATGCGTGTATCGAGAAACATTTGTAGTGTCTCGAATGACGGCAAATCGTTGGTGCCACCAATTTTCATCTCCCATAAGCCGATAGTTTCAGCTGGTAGTTTTTGAGTCAAAAAGTAGACTAATATTGGGTCACAGTGTTTCAAATCCAGTTTGAAGTTAACTAGTGCTTGACGGCATTCGCGAGCTACGCTTAGTAAATTTCGAATGGCGTGTGCATTTTCATGGGCTATCTTTTGCTGAGACGAAAACAAATGCATGTGAGCCTTGAATAATTCACGAGGGTTCTCATAGTAGTCAAGAAGAAGTTTCCAGGTGGCAATGTAATTGGCTTCCCTCGTAGCCATATCGTCGGGTGAACGCCAAAACCATGAATGTGCTTTTTGGTGATTTTTAGTTTTTCATGTCAATTTACGCTGAATTCGTATATAAGCAATATGTCAAAACCGGAAATGTAAAATTCCATTTTATGCCCACACAAATTCAAAATTTTAATTCCCTGAATCTCCTAAAAACTAATTATTTGCAAAATGCGTTACGCCAAAATCATGAATGTGCACATTCGTTGGGTATATTATGACATGTTGTTATATTGTTGTGAAATAGAAAATCTCTGTTCAATCCTGCACACTTTGATCTGTTATTTCTTCGAATTTTGTAGAATTTTTATTCAGTTCAACAGTTTCCTTAATTGAGTGCAGTTACGGTTTTTGTTGAAAGTTTGCCAATTTGATTTTCAAATTAAGTTAAAGTTTAGCGCAAACTACTATGGCCAGTCGTAGATCATTGTTTTTATCGTTGGCTCTCCAAAAAAAAGTCATTTCAAACGTGAATGATGCCGGGAAAATAGGGAAAATAGCTTGAATTTCAATAACTTATAAATCTTCTTACTTTTTTTAAAGAGAGTAGCACTGTTCAAAAAGAAGACTCATTGGAGCAAGAAGATGATGGTTCTAACAAAAAGCTATGTAGGTTTTGTTTTGATTGCAATCATTCAGGTACTAGTTGCATTTTCCGTAAATAGGCAAAATCAATAAAGATTTACCTGGTCCTTCCCATGCTTTTGATAGTGACGAAGACACTAGGGAAACGCAGAACGCTGTAAGTTACTCGAATATACTGAAGAAAGGAAAATTGAATAAGGAGGGATAGAAAGCGAGGATCAGGAAAAATAAGAAGACAAGAGGAGAGGCATACGTTGGATCAAAGGGTGCTCAGCGGCCGGTTAAACCTATATTATGCTCACCTTGCAATGGAAAGGCAAAACATGTCAACTGCAACAGCATCAGTGAAGAGAGTAGAAAAATTTTATTCGAAAAATTTCGTGGATTAGCTAATAGCGATGATCAACGGAGTTTTATTGATAGGCAAATTGAAAACAAACCTAAGGCACGGATAACGAGGAATTTAACAGAATCGCGAAGAAGATTTACTGTAAATTATTACGTAACGGTTGAAAGTAAAAAAATAAAGGTATGCCGCAGGTTTTTTTTGCCAGCTTTCAACGTAACGGACTCCCTCATAAGTAGTGTTGTTGCAAAAACGATCGCTCAAGGATGCCTTGAAAAAGATAAACGGGGCAAGCATCCGCCCCACAATAAATTGCCTCAAGCTTCTTTTCCTGCAGTAGAGTCTCACTACTGCCGTAAATCGACAGGGAAAAAGCACTTAGATACATCTCTTAATGTGCAAATAATGCATAAAATGTATGTAGAGGAATGCAAAAAGAACAGTTTGAAACCGGTAGGCATAAGCAAATACAGGCAAGTGTTCAGACGATACAATTTAGGATTTTTCAAGCCAAAGAAAGATCAGTGTAAGTTCGGCTTAGCTTACGAAGCCTTAAGTTCAGAAAAACAGGAGGAAAAGAAATTAAATTTTGAATGGTACATGGCGAAGAAAGAGTCCGCTCGACGAGAAAGGGATTTGGATAAGGAAGTATCGCAATCTAATAAAAAAAAACTCTAGCGCACCTGAACCGAAACACTAATGTTCGAAGAACAGTAGAAGAATCGTGCAGGTTTTGAGTGCATATTCCACCACATGTGCTGCTTATTACGGCCAAACTGTTTCAAATGCCACGTTTTACTTTCGTCTTAAGAATGCATTATAACTCATATGGTGGAAGGTTTCAGATATTACCACTGGCATGAATTTCAACGTTTATGAGAGCAAAACACGGGTTAATTATATTCGTTATCAGTTGCTTATTTCACATAATTTTGAAAGCAGCATCTCATATAACATCAATGAAGAAAATGCTCAGTGCCTGCAGCACTGTAACTGAAGTTGGTGTTTGGGGCTGCGATCCGAAAAATTTGCAGAACTTTGCGAATTAAAACATCGGTTATTTATTTTCATTGTAAATGTTTCCGGTATGTATACTAACTGTAAGCATTTATTGATACAAAAGTAGCACAACCGACTCGTGCTGGCAACCTTTCACCAGTATCAAAGCCAATAATATATTACATCTGCTTCCCGTTGCTGCACAACATTCGAAGTTTTAGGAGTATAAAGAAATTTAGGGTTACCTGCAGCGAGTTTCTTCAAATGATCGAAAGCTTAATATTTGCTGTGAAAATTCTACGATAAAACCGCTTAATAAAGATATTGCAATTAAACACAAAATCAACAATAGCTGGCAACCCTATTGTGGCTTTTCAACCAAATTTGGCCTGAATAATGTTTATGACAGGTTTCATTAATTGTATGAAATTCGTATTGATTTCATGACTGCACTGGAAGTTATAGTGCAAAAAGTTTTATTTTCCTGAGCGAATTTTCAAAACCAAAGACACAAAAATTACCATAGCTGGCAGCACCAATCAAATTTTTCAACCAAATTTCCACCAAACAGAGATTAGAGTTAGGTTTAGCTGCTGTGTCAATTTCATGAAAATCTGGTAACTTATTCACATTTCATAGGGCAAAAAGCAGTTTTTTTTCTTTGTAATTTTTCAAGATGGCACCACTGGCACAGACTTGCCCACAATTCAAAATCGCTTCTATCAAATCTGGTCTTATTTAAGTCCAATGCATTCTGTAAATTTCAGTTGTACCTGATTATTGGTTCGTGGGTTTCCGTGAACAGAAGTTTTTGATGCTAAAAATATAGGTTAACTGGGAGAGGGTTACCGTTCTTGTCCGACATGAAATTTCCAAAGTTTTATTTTGAACGTGTAGAAAAAACATAAGATTTATATACAGATTGGTTTTATTGTAAGAAACGGACATTTTGTAGGATATTCGATGGTTTGAATGTTTTCACTTCCAAATTTTTTTTTTCCAAAATGAAGACACCAAAATTATCATAGCTGGCAGCTTTAACCAAATTTTTCGACCAAATTTCTACCAAACGTGGCTTAAAATATGATCCAGCAATTGTGTGAGTTTCGTCAAAATCGAACGATTCAATCAGAATTTATAGGGCTAAAAACAGTTATCTTTTTTAGTGGTTTTTCAAGATGGCACCACTGGCACAGAATCGCCCGCATTTCAAAATCACTTCTATAAGACCTGGTCCTATTTAAGGCCAATACATTCTGTGAATTTCAAATAATTCTGCTCATCGGATCGTGAGTTTCCGTGAACAGAAGTTTTTGATGCTAAAAATATAGGTTAACTGGGAGGGCAAGGGTTACCAGGCGTGCCCGTTATACCATATCTTTTTTTTTTTTGGTTATGTAAACAAAGCACAAGATTTACATATGAATGGCTTTTTTTTGAAGAAACGGCATTTTTTCAAGAGAGACGATGTTTTGGAGGTTTTCACTTTCAGTGCCTGCCCTAGCTACAGGGTTGCCAGCACGCTCATTAAAAGCTACACAAATCTACAACCAAATAATATCAATATGTCCTGAAAATTTCGTAATCATTGAATAGCTCTGTCAAAAGTTATCGAAATTTAAAAATTTTCAAATTTTCCCGTCCTCTTTTTAGGCACCCAGCGCACACATAGGGTTAAAAAATTCCAAAGCATTATCCGATTCATATGTAAAACACGTTAGAAATTTATTTCGTTAACTTTATTTTTGCGAAAATTATTTGTGCACGAAATAATAGGTATATTAAAAATATCACTTAAATGGCCGCCGGCGCCAAAAGGTTAATAATAAGTGACATTTAAAGAGACCTGGACCTATTCTGCATATACACCAATGTATCCTGAAAGTTTCAGCTCAATCGGATGGCGCGTTCTCGAGATTATCTCACTGAAATTTTTTGATGATATATAGATATATATATATATATATATATATATATATATATATATATATATATATATATATATATATATATATATATATATATATATATATATATATATATATATATATATATATATATATATGGAAATATGAATTTTTGGCCGAATCGATTTTAATACTAATGTTCTTCGAACATTAGTAATAATAGCATTCAACTTTGATCTGCAAGCTGTATTAATGACACCAAAAGGGCCACGCGGCGAAATGTACTATATGCGTAAATTGGCAGTGTATAACCTAACGGTTTAAAATTTTGGAAGCCAGAAAGTATCTTGTTACGTTTGGAATAAAACGCAAGGAAAAAGAGGAGCCAACGAAATCTCCACATGTATTTTTCAATACATTTCAAACCAAAAGGATGTTGAATCCATTAGAATGATGTCAGACGGGTGTGGTGGTCAACAGAAAAATTCAATATTCGCAGCAAAGTGCTTGAAACTTGTCCAAACTCATCCGAGCTTAAAGACCATTGACCACAAGTTTTTTGAAACTGGACAAACGCAAATAGAATGTGGTTCTATACACTCAAAAATAGAGAAAAAATCCAAATTTATACACGCCAGAAGGCTGGGCGCAAATCATAAGGTTAGGCAGAAACAATCCTTTTCCATTTGAGGTAAACATGTTGACGTTTGATGATTTCATTAACTTCAAATTGGTTTCATCAAACGTAACAAGAGTAAAGAATATCCCTTGGCGTAGAGTGTGCTGCCTGCGTTACGAAAAAGATTTTTCAAATACTATTTTTGATAAAACAGATTTTCAAGGAGATTTCCAAGCTGCAGAAATTCGTGAAAAAAGGAGTCGAAAAATTACGAGCCTTCAAAAGGTTTACAGCGCATGTATGCCTATATCAAATGCTAAATACAAGGATTTGATGAAAATTTGTGAAGACTTCACAATCCCTAAGGCTTACCATAGTTTTTATAAATTTATAAAATGCAACAATTCAGAAAGGGACTGTTTACCGGAACCAGATGCGGAAGAAAACTCTGAGTACGAAAATGAATAAATGTCAAACTTGTGCAAAACTTCTAATAGTATTAGAATATTATCTCCCTTAATTCAAATAAAAATGGTTCTTATAATTTAAAACTGATTTATAGGATTAGGTCAAACTTTCAAATCGATTTTACTCAAAATAACATTTTTGCACATTCATGGTTTTGGCGTACACCCGACGATATGTTTGACCATATCAAGAGGCTCTCCACGAAGACTGTCCTTAAGATACCAGAATCTTTCCACATTAGAAAGTTCATTGTTTGTATGTATAAGAGAACAATACAAATCGTGAAAATGCGGCCAAGCGGAATAGTTTCCCTCGAAAATAGGTACATTCAGTTTTTGCAAGCGTGGGTATGGATTGCGCTGTGAGTTGATAGAAGTTGAATTGTGTGAATCATGGTTCTCAGATTCTTTGGGAGGGAAAGCTGTGGCGTATTCTTCGAAGGCGTTGGCCATATTATCGCTAAAGTAGGAATCTTCTTTCGGCAACTTGTTCAAAACAAGTGTTTTATCGTTTTCCCAAAATTCTTGGGCTCACGTATTAACTCTATCTAGGCGTCTCTGGTAATAGGCATCCGACTTCCGAGAAGAGGAGTCTTTTTTGTAATTGACAAATGTACTGGTAAGACTCTCTAGGAGTGTCTTTTACCGGTCTACCAAACACGCGGTGCCGACACTCATTTCGAAAACTGTACTTTTAATCAATTGCTAACGGAATTTCAAAGAACTGACTGGACACACTTACCCCAAGAATCAGACTCAACGTCGAATTTGAACTGATATTAATTGATTGCTTCCAAACTATTCCTCGCCCGGGGCACCAAAAAATGTTGCGTTCATCCTAAGTTGAAACTATTAAAATGAAACGATCAAATTCGCGTGACTTTTCCTTTATTTAATTTGATTGACTTCACAATTCAAAACCTCACTAGCAACTGGTGGTTTTACAAGTTTCAATACTAATACTAATTGGCCTACGTTCAATCGGCTTCTTGCAGACAGAGCGCGTCCCAGTGGTAGGATAAAATCGCCAAAGTCAATAGAATCCCGGTTGAGAACTCTGAATAGAGACCTAATGAGTAGCCATGAAGAGGCCTGCCTGATCAGTAAGAGCAGATGTGGCAAGTCGGTTCCCTGGTGCAATCGGGAACTGCAGAAGCTAAGGAAAATTACCAGGAAAATTCTCAACAGAGCTTGTAAGAGCAACAATGAGGATGACTGCATCGCCTACAGAACTTTGCAGAGAACGTATAAGAAGCTAGTGAGGACCTCTAAGAGGGAATCATTTAGATCTTACTGTGAGAGACTGGAAGGCGCACAGAAGACATCTCGGCTTTGCAAAGTCCTAGAGAAGGATCAATCAGCTAAGCTAGACTCTCTAAAACGCTCGGATGGTGATTTTACCAAGTCCAAAAAGGAGTCTTTGCAGACTTTACTTGGGACTCACTTTCCGGGAGCTCCGGTGATTGAGTCGTAGAAGGCAAGCGCGCCTGTGACCGAAATCCCTGCTCTTCGCAGCAGTTGGAAGTGCTGGTACACAGCTAGATCTGTGGTCACTAGTGAAGAGGTCAGGGATGCAATCATGTCTTTTGAAAATTTCAAATCGCCGGGCCTGGATGGTATCTATCCGGTTATGCTTAGGGAGGGAATTGACCACTTGGGGGCAGACCTGAGAGAAATCTTCTGGGCATGCCTTTCCTCGGGGTATGTTCCGTCATCTTGGCGAGAGGTTAAGGTAGTTTTTATACCTAAACCGGGGAGAGATGACTATTCCGATCCAAGGAACTTTAGACCGATCAGCTTAACTTCGTTTATGTTGAAATGCCTAGAGAGACTTGTCGAACGACACATACGTACTACGGCGCTCAGGTTAAACCCTTTGAATGATGAGCAACATGCATACCAGCGAAGAAAATCATGCGAGTCGGCCCTTCATTCTTTGGTGGCCAGAGTTGAGGGAGCGATCTCCAATGGTGAGTATGCGTTGGGGGTATTTGTGGACATTGAAGGGACCTTTGATTGCGTGCCCTTCGTGGAACTATGTGATGCTGCGAAAGGTCATGGCGTGGATGATGTCTTAGTTAGGTGGCTATCTCTGCGAGGTAGCGATCTCTTCGTCAGCATGGCATGAGCCTTTGCAGTATAATTTTAGATGGTTGCTGGCGGAAGCTGGATCCGATTGCTACTTAAGAACAGAGGCGACAAATGCATGCCCTCAAGGGGGCGTCCTATCACCGCTCCTGTGGAGTATGCTAGTCGACTCCCTGCTTAACGAACTGCAACAAGAAAGGCTGCACGCACAAGCTTATGCTGATGACGTGCACTGGCTGTCGGTAAAGATCTAAATGTGGTATGTAGAAATACACAGCGTGCATTGGATCTAATTGGCAGCTGGTGTTCGAGGCACGGCCTAACAGTGAATCCTGGTAAGACAAAACTTGTTTTGTTTACCAGGAAAAGAATACTGGGAGGACTAGTGCTTCCAAACATGAAGGGTGTAACACTTCAACTTTCAGATGAAGTCAAATATCTTGGAGTAATCTTGGACAAAAAACTTCTCTGGAAGAAACATGTAGAAGTGAAGCTTACTCGTGCTATAAAAGCTTACGGGCAGTGCAAGAGAGCTTTTGATACCATATGGGGTCTAAAGCCTCGTGTAGTGGTGTGGATCTACACAGCAATAATTAGGCCGATGTTCACGTACGCATCGGTGGTGTGGTGGACTATCGTGAGGCTATTGTATGCTCGGAAAAAGTTGGCCACGCTGCAAAGGACGGTGTGCCTGGGTATCTGTGGTGCCATGAGCACTACTCCGGGTGCGGCCCTTGATGCGCTTTTCAATCTGCCTCCTCTCGACATTCAAGTTCAGAGTGTGGCGATGAGCTTTGCCCATAGACTAGCTCAGCTTGGCTTATGGGTAGGTGAAGACGATGTGGGGCACTGCTCTATTAGGAGTTCGATGTGTGAGATCTCTCCGATTCTAACGATGCCTTCGGACGCTCGGGTGCCCTTCCTCGACTTCAGAAGAAGGTACAAAGTAATCCTCTTAAGCAGAAGTAACTGGGATGATCCAGATCTGTGTACGAGGGGATATTCGGAGATCTTCATTACGGACGGCTCGAGGTCAGATAGTAGATCTGGAGCTGGTGTCTATCTACATTCATCGAATGGCAGATGGGCTTTCTCTCCTGGAGAGCACGCTTCGGTTTTTCAAGCAGAAATATTTGCTTTCCTGAGAGCTGCCTGTTGGGCAATTGAAGAAAGATGGAGGGGAAGGAGCATTGCTATTTGCAGTGGCAGTCAAGCTGCACTGATAGCGCTGCGCAGACCCCTGACAAACTCGAGAATTGTCCAAGAGTGCAGAGCACGATTGAACTCTGTCGCCAGATTCAATATGGTGCATCTGCTCTGGGTACCGGGGCACTGTGGTGTTGAGGGGAATGAAATTGCTGACGTCATTGCGAAGCAAGGTTCGGGACTTCCACTACGGGGCCCTGAATCCGCCTTGGGTGTGCCGACCGCATCTGCGCGTGCCATTATTTGAAAGTGGGTAGATGAAGCTCACAAAGATAGATGGACGGCTGCCGGTGTGGCCAGGCACACGAAGGTATTCCTTTCAGAACCTAACCATGTGACTGCGGGATTCTTGCTCAATAAGAGCAGGAAAGTTTGCAGGGCCATGGTGGGTATTCTAACTGGATACAACTGCCTAGGAGGACATATGTACCGAATAGGTGTTGCACAGGATGACCTCTGTTCATCCTGTCTAGAAGAGGCTGACTCTGCGGAGCATTTGCTCTGTGAATGCCCAGCGTTTGCTCGTCTCAGATATCAATGCTTTGGCTGGAATGTTGCACGCATGCAGACGATAGTCTATTTTCCCCTATCAGTGATCCTTGACTTTATCAAGAAGTCTGGGAAACTATGGTAGGCAGGGGGAAATGAGTACAATGAGTCCTTTGCCGTGAGTGCTTAGAGGTGCCAATGCGCCTCTCCCCCAACTCACACACTCACTCATTCTTAAGCCTAATTTAGATGCATGTGTAGAAATTCAAATGGGTAGGTAAATTAACATTAAACATTTTGGTATTGTATGGATCTTGTTGTCGCCGACTGGTTTGATGGTTGTATTGGTGTAGCCGCTTATTCGTCGTCACCGTCACATAATTCCTGAGGTCAGAAACTGGCACCTCCTTCCTCACCCGGACTTCCTGAATATCTCCAGGGCTAGATTCAGCCACGCGCTTATTTTGTCGTGGCCGATTTACTCCCGGGGCCTCTATAAGAGTGGCTGACTCAGAGATTTTTTATTTCAAGACCCGCTGGTAGTCTACCTCTGACTTCTGCCAGTTCGCCCGGCAGGTGAAGATGACCTCAAAGGCCTCCTCCAGCTCCAACATACCGTCCTTGACGTGCTTTGAGATATTCCTCTGCGCGTTGGCGGCTTGAAGCATTTTATGAAGGATACGTTGACCCTTCCTCAACATATCCTCCTCAGCCACTCGCTCACGCTTTATGTACTCCTTTCTAGGGGATACACGTGCAAGTGGCATATTTTCCTCTGGAGCTCTTGTTTCAGTGCTCTCCCGTGGATGACTCGTCGGGGCCTCCATATCGTTACGAGCAAGTTGAACGGTTTCGGCTTCCGGCGCATTTACTGCGCACCCGGAACCGATCAATCCCTCAATTCGCGTTGAATTGTTCGTCGGAGAGGGGGTCCTCTGGACCTTGGCCTCCTCGCAAACACAGAACGGTCGATGGTGGCGCCTCCTTCACCCTGCGTCGCCGCTGTCGTCCCCATGTTCTGTTGTCCGTCTGTCTTGTCATTTGTGTCATTTTGTTTGTGTAGTGTACTCAGTTTTGTTGGGTCCCGACTCAGAGCCGCTATCTCCACCCGGATGTGCAGTCGGTTTAATGACCTCGTGGTAATCTATGCAGAGCAGGGAGGCCGACGCGAGGGTTAATCACCAGCCTTCATGGGGCTGGATCTCAGAGCCAGGTCAGCGCTAATCGGGAACAATGTCAACCGAACCTGCACCACCAACTCAACGGTGCGGGCTTTGAACGTACTCTGAGACCTGCCAGGTTTTAACGGAACGGAGACGGCATGACATTAGCCTGGAGCCGTTCACGCTCGGATTTCACTCCGACGGTACCGCGCATAGATCGACTAGGTCCAGAATGCCATAACCGCCAGCCCAGATACATTTTTCGCTGATCGTCGATCGTGCCTTAAACCATTAAGCCAAGCCAGGTCATGCCATAAAAAAAAATCCTTGCTGCCATTGCCAGAAACTCCAATCATCAATCAAGTCGTAAAGCCATGAGAAAAGCCGAGTCGTACCGGTTGTTGTTGTTGATTACAATAGATACAATTTTGTTGTTGTTGATTACAATAGATACAATCAAAATAATAATTGGTATCATCGAGACAAATACAATAACAGATCTCAACAAACTCGTTATTATAGTAACTTTCCAGAACCCATGCAGGTGGATAGGTCTAATTGATTTCATCAAAGGCTAAATGAAAACCAACCGGAAGCAATGGATGTAAATTTTCAAGCCAAAGCCTCGGAAATCCACTTCCAATAGTCAGTTTGACCATCCATAATCAAATCATCCCAATATTAATCGATACAGGATCATCTACGCCAAGTATAGACGAATCTTGCATTGATCCCGAGAATCTTATAAAACTAGATATATCAAGTCGAATTGAAACACTAAAAGGAACTTATTTTGTTAATTATAAAGCCAAAACAGACATGTCAAAAGAATTTAATTTACCCACTACTTACAGAATCGTATGGAATATTATGGATTTTAAAAATAAGAAATTTAAGGGAATTATAGGACAAAATACTTTATACCCTCTAAATGTTAAGATTAATTTAGGGCAAGGAAATTTTGAAATGAATAACCAAAGCCTTTCTTTTAATTATGCTGTGCCCGACAAAGTTAATTATCAGTATGAATTCGAAGAACAAATTAGCATAGAAACCGCATCATTGAGAAAAATACTGAAAGATAATAAGGATTTATTCTATAACGAAGGGGACAACCTGACATGCACAACACAGACCAAACACAATATCATTACCAAAACCAATAAACCACTTTATACAAAAATATATAGATTTGCGCAAATACACGAGGAAGAGGTAAAAAATCAAATCAACGATATGCTAAAACAAGGAATTATTCGTCCCTCAACATCTTCCTATAGTGTTCTAATCTGGATTGTACTGAAAAAATTAGACAATTCTGGTATAAAGAAATGGAGAATTGTAATAGACTACAGAAAACTTAATGAGGAAACTATTGATGATAAATTTCCTATCCCTAACATAGATAGTATATTCGACAAGTTAGGAAATGCTCAATATTTGACGCTTGATTTAGCGAAAGGTTTCCACCAAATTGAAATCAATGAGTGCGATCGTTTCTAAACTGCTTTTTCAACACCACAGGGTCACTATGAGTTCAATCGTATGCCCGTTGGATTGAAGAACGCACCAGCAACCTTTCAGCGAATGATAAACGAGGTACTTTCAGAATATATCAATAAAAAGTAAGTAGTTTATATGGATGACATTCTACAATTCGCAACATCACTTCAGGAAATGGAAGATAACACAAGAAAAATACTTAATGCATTGCGCAAACAAAAATTAAAAATTCAGATACATAAATGTCAATTTTTCGCTAAACAAACTGATTATTTAGGACATGTTCTATCTACAGAAGGAATAAAATCTAACCCCGACAAAATCAAAGCCATTCAAAATCTAAAAATCCCAGATACTGTAGCATCCAGTAATTTTTACTAATGTTCGAAGAAGAATATTAGCATTAAAATCACTTTGGCCAAAAATTCATATTTCTATATATATATATATATATATATATATATATATATATATATATATATATATATATATATATATATATATATATATATATATCATCAAAAAATTTCAGTGAAAAAATCTCAGGAACGCGCCATCCGATTGAGCTGAAATTTTCAGGATACATTGGTGTATATGCAGAATAGTGCCAGGTCTCACAAAAAAATAATAATCATTAACCCTTTGGCACCGGCGGCCATTTTAGTGATTTTTCTGATATACCTATTATTCCGTACACAAATAATTTTTGCAGAAATAAAGTTGACGACATAAATTCCAAACAAGTTTTACATGTGAATCGGATAATATTTTGGAATTTTTAAACCCCATGTGTGCGCTGGGTGCCTAAAAAGAGAACGGGAAAATTTGAAAATTTTTAAATTGCGATAACTTTTGACAGAGCTATTCCATGATTACGAAATTTTCAGGACATGTTTGTTTTATTTAGTTGTTGATTAGTGTACGTTTTAATGAGCGTGCTGGCAACCCTGTAGCTAGGCACTGAAAGTGAACACCTCCAAATCATCATCTCTCTTAAAAAAATGTCGTTTCGTAAAAAAAGCCACTCATATGTAAATTTTGTGCTTTTTTTACAAAGACAAAAAAAAATTTGATATGGTATAACGGGCACGCCTGGTAACCCTTGCCCAAGTTACCTATATTTTTAGCATCAAAAACTTCTGTCCACGGAAACTCACGATCCGATGAACAGAATTTATTGAAACTTGCAGAATGTATTGGTCTTAAATAGGACCAGGTCTGATAGAAGTGATTTTGAAATGCGGGTGTTTCTGTGCCAGTGGTGCCATCTTGAAAAATCACTAAAAAAGGTAACTCTTTTTAGCCCTATAAATTCTGATTGAATCGTTCGATTTTAACGAAATTCACACCGTAGCTGCACCTAACTTTAAACCACGTTTGGTTGAAAAATTCGGTTGGAGCTGCCAGCTATGATAATTTTGGTGTTTTAAATTTGAAAAAATAAAAATTTGGAAGTGAAAACATTCAAACCATCGAATATCCTAAAAAATGTCCGTTTCTTACAATAAAACCAATCTGTATACAAATCTTATGCTTAATCTACACAGTCAAAGTAAAACTTTGGAAATTTCATGTCGGACAAGAACGGTAACCCTTTCTCAGTTAACCTATATTTTTAGCTTCAAAAACTTCTGTTCACGGGAAATCCCGAATCAATAATCAGATAGAATTGGAATTTACAGAATGCATTGGACTTAAGTAGGGCCAGATCTGATAGAAGCGATTTTGAATTGTGGGCAACTCTGCTCCAGTGGTGCCATCTTGAAAAATTACAAAGAATAAAAAAATGCTTTTTGCCCTATGAAATGTGAATAAGTTAGCAGATTTTCATGAAATTGACACAGTAGCTGAACCTTACTATAAGCTCTGTTTGATAGAAATTTGGTTGAAAAATTCGATTGGTGCTGCCAGCTATGGTAATTTTTGTGTCTCTGGTTCGCTCAGGAAAATAAAACTTTTTGCCCTATAACTTCCAGTGCAGTCATGAAATCAATACGAATTTCATACAATTACTGGAAACTATTATAAATATTATTCAAGCCTAATTTGGTTGAAAAGCCACGATAGGGTTGCCAGCTATTGTTGGTTTTGTGTTTGTTTGCAATATCTTTATTAAGCGGTTTTATCGTAGAATTTTCAAATGGTTATGATATTGTAGTGACAATAAACAGCAAATATTAAGCTTTCGATTATTTGAAAAAACTCGCTGCAGGTAACCCTAAATTTCTTTATACTCCTATAACTTCAAATGTTATATAACAACGTGAAGCAGATGTGATATATTCTTGGCTTTGATACTGGCGAAAGGTTGCCAGCACGAGTCGGTTTTGCTACTTTTGTATCAATAAATGCTTACAGTTAGTATTCATACCGGAAACATTTACAATGAAAATAAATAACCGATGTTTCAATTCCCAAAGTTCTGCAAATTTTTCGGACCGCAGCCCCAAAGTCCAACTTCAGTTACAGTGCTGCAGGCACTGAGCATTTTCTTCATTGATATTATATGAGATGCTGCTTTCAAAATTTTGTGATATAAGCAACTGATAACGAATATAATTAACCCGTGTTTTGCTCTCATAAACGTTGAAATTCATGCCAGTGGTAATATCTGAAACCTTCTACCATATGAGTTATAATGCATTCTTGAGACAAAAGTAAAACGTGGCATTTGAAACAATTTGGCCGTAATAAGCAGCGCATGTGGTGGAATATGCACTCAAAACCTGCACGATTGTTCTACTGTTCTTCGAACATTAGTGTTTCTAGCGGTTCAGGTGCGCTAGAGTTTTCTTATTTTTGTTATTTCAAAAATTACTGGACCCATACCTCTGACACACACTGTATGTGCTCGGAGACGCTGCGACATATTCAAATTAAAAATGAAATTCAATTTGAACAATAATAAGGTACCGTACGTCCTCGGCGACCTTATTATTGAATTCATGAAGCAACGAATTCCTAACGGGATTTTGTTGTGAGATTCGATCGCGCATTGCGAGATGCAGTACTTGAATTAGCACAGTCGATCGGAAATGGTGGCCGCGACCGGGCGCAGTGCCGCAGTGTTAGGGCCGGTAAATTAGTTTCTGCTCAAAACAAAAAGTAAATAGTGATAATCCGCTTCTATTCGTTCCTCAAAAACTTTCAACATATCTTTTAAATCGAATACTAAAGTACAAAAGTTATGGTTTAGCCATCAACTTGATCTTCCGTTATCTACAAAATAGCTCCCGCGTGGTAATGTGCAAAATCCGTAGCTAAAGTCCCCTTAATCTTTTGGTGAGTGCAATACGAAATGCGATTCTAGCAAAACCCCGAAACAAAGAGCCACATGTTTTTTTCGACAGTAAATGGTAGTAGCTGAGTCAAGTGGCAGAAGTAGACAGATTTACGAACGGTGCTAGAACGAGTGCGACTGTGTCGTGGAAAACGCTTTTATTCGCATGGCAGAAAAATGGTCGGAAAACTGCGTATTGTGCGTGAATCGTTTGTAGTTGCCCGGTAGCGAATCCCATCATTCTCGGGTGTAAATTGTGTCTTAAAACTGTGTGCAAAGGTGCCTCGAATCGATCGCGCCCTGTAGATTGGTTCTTCCAAGTTGGATAGTGTCGGGTAGTTTCACGGTTCTATTCCGTGCTAATTGGAATTTGGAAGTTCAGGGGCGTTGATGGAAACTCTCGCGGGACCAACGCCGTGCATAGTATGCAAATGGGGGGTACGATTCTGAACAGTGGTTGAATAACTCTGCGAAGCGTGAGTGCAAGAAAAGATTATTTAAAGACGAAACGTCAGACGAGGATACAATACAAGAGTGTTTTGGTCGACTTTAGCTTTGGACGGAGAAATCGTCACAACATTTGATAGTTCTCAAAGAAATCTGAGTGCCGTGTCGTTGAGTCTGTGGAGTCTCGGCTGTGCAATAGTTTTTGGCAGTGCTGTGCGAATGAATGGAATCTTAAATTGAATGTCAAAGGGCATTATGCTAAGGTCGGAAGTATAGAAAGTGAATTTCCGTGAATCGCAATGCTGTGGCAGCAATGCTAAAAGGCATTAAGCTGCAAATTAAGTTTTGATTCGGAGTGACGACGATCATGGCCGAGGCCAGACCCAGACGCGAATGTTGATCTAACGTGCAGAATCGAGTTTTGGCGGGTATGGATACGAATCCATAAGAAGTTGACTAGCGAAGAAATCAATAGTGTGGTTCGAACAAAAATCCCCGCAGTTGGTTGGCAATAAAACCACCTTAATTACCAATATATGTTCAAGTGGCCTATCGTATGTTCGCAGTACCGTGTCGCAGTCGTCTAGAGATCGTATCGAGGCCAGATGTTGCATCGGGCAGGGAGCCGAGGAGATAAGTGAGGATAGACGAACATTTACCATGCCGCCATCTTGCTGCCGTACAAAAGGTAGTTTCCTTAACAACAGCCACCTAATTGAACAACGCACCCGACGGTAAGTTTTGTTGGTTATGAGCATGCTTTCGGCTTTCACTGATACACTGCATGGGCCGAATCTATCGTTTCCTGATCCTGTTCTTGCTGTCCGTTTCGATTCAAAACGATTATAGATTCATTTGACCTATCTTTAATAGAAACTATTTGTAAATGTTTATACGCGATCCGCAAACAATTATCTATTCTTTAAGAAGCAAAATACGAGTACCGGAGTTTTGTCAATGATCCGATCAGTTTGTAATCGATGATATTTTCCGTTTTTTTTTTGCGGCTTTGCGAATATACTACTACGCAAGTTTGGTATTACATGTAGTAGTGACATATCTTTTTCTATGAAGTGATCTTTGCGGACTTGAAATCACAAGCATCTTACACTTGCTATATTTGCTTACCAGCTATTTGGTCGTGTTAAGCTTCTTACGAAGAGATTTGGTCAGATAGCTATTCCTAGTGGACTTCATTTTGTGTATACCAGGAATAATTAATCAGACGCCCGCGCCAAATTTCTTTTCAAGATTTGTGGAAAAAGTAAAGAACTATTACACCATCTCATAATGCTATGGTTACCTTTAACAGAAGGAACTTGGCTATAGATTCAAGTGGGAAGTACAAATTAATTGATGGATTCGGTACAATGGTTTTTCTTTAGACATGTGATTTAGGGAGTATGATTGGGATCCATATATATAAAGCTCACTACCCGCTCCCAGTAATATATTTATGTATATTTCCTTATAGCTAATATGCATGCTTACTGTCATATTGACAAATTCGTTAACTCGGAAATAAAGTCTTTAAAACGCAAGCAATTAACTGATATGACCAAGTCTCTTCAAAGAAAACTATTAGAAAATCTTGCAAATAAGTCATTAAAGAGTATTTTCTTGAACGACGTTTGATCAAAATTTTTATATATATACCCGGCATTTATTGTATTTAAATGTGCATAGATGCAATCAGACATTGTTTCATATTATAGCTAACAAGAGAGTGGTTTTGTGAGTAGCATCGCAAAATTATTACACGATTTCAACGTCATGCAGCATCAAATTTAGGATATCTATTTTTAATAAATAAATGGGAGATGGACGATACGAAACTAGAATAACTCGACATGAACGATGACATAAAAACCAACAACTAACACCAAAACGCGCCTTATATATTTTCAAAGAAAAAAGAGAAAGAAGCGATTAGTATTTACTTTAAAGTTTTCGTTCGAAGCTCTTAATAGAACATGTTCATAAATTGAAATAATCTGCACTATTCTAAATTGCTACAAAGCGACGAAGTGAGAGGCAAAGAAAATAAAAAGGAAATGAAACTAAGATTTTATTAATTCATAATTTCTATGACTATCAGCTTGTAGATAATCAAATACTATTGAAAATTTTGGATACTAAACACAAACCCTTAAATACCGAAGAAGAAGAAAAAAAAAATTACCGAAAATAGTACTTTTATGGGCTCTCATTCAACTTGAAATACGTATATGTATACGTTATATAAATATATTTATGGTTTTATATTGAATTATTAAATTCGTATGTATCATAGACGAAGCATGATATGAAATAGTTAGTTACTAGTAGAATGTAATTATTCTCCGATCATTAATATGTCACTTAACTTAAAGAAGAAATAATCATGTTTTGTTATACCTGAACCCTTGGCCTTCTTATTGGGCGAAAGCCCGGGAAGTTCTTTCTTTTTCAGGGTCTGCGCGTGGCCTGGCTGGCCTATAAAATGAACTAGTTGGTCTTTTCTTAGTAATATTTCAGACACTTTCAAGAAAGGGATACTGGCCATCCATAATGATAGTTTCTGGTATTTTTGATTAGCTTTTTGGATTTTTGATTGATATGGCCAGTATCAGAGGGTGGAGAACCCCAGACCATCGGGGTCAGGGCTCCACTACCATCGGGGGCCCGGGGCTGTCTGCCTTACCCGGGTTCCTCTGAAAAGAGAGGTAGCGCGTTTTCCTTTTCCCGTTTAGATTTTTAAATTTTTGGCCCCGTGCGTTGTCACGAGCACTGGGTCTGCTTGGTCAGCCCATGTTGCAGAGCCTGGGTGGTTTCCTTTACGGAACTATGCCCCCTTTTGTCCCTGGGTATTTTATATACCAGTTTGCGGCTACGAATTCATGACGGATGAATATCACGTAGCATCCCGTTACTTCTGAGAGCAAACCATCCCCATTTTTCATGAACCCACCCCAGCCGCAGCGAGCTAGCAAAACGGCACCCCAGCATCCGTCGGGGTTGGTTAAAAGGTGCTCCGCTAATGCGGACGGGGGGCCTTCATGGCCATTTCTAGGGCACCCTGCTCTCGGGGCAATTCTTTTTTTTTTGCCTCTTGAATGGCACTAGGCATTCCACATTTTACTAATGTTCGAAGATTATTAGTATTAAAATCGATTCGGCCAAAAATTCATATTCACATATATATATATATATATATATATATATATATATATATATATATATATATATCATCAAAAAATTTCAGTGAGATAATCTCGAGAACGCGCCATCCGATTGAGCTGAAACTTTCAGGATACATTGATGTTAATGCAGAATAGGTCCAAATCTCTTTAAATGTTAGTTATTGTTAACTTTTTGGCGCCGGCGGCCATTTAAGTGATATTTTTAATATACCTATTATTTCGTGCACAAATAATTTTTGCAAAAATAAAGTTGACGAAATAAATTTCTAACGTGTTTTACATAAGAATCGAATAATGTTTTGGAATTTTTTAACCCTATGTGTGCGCTGGGTGCCTAAAAAGAGGACGGGAAAATTTGAAAATTTTTAAATTGCGATAACTTTTGACAAAGCTGTTCAATAATTACGAAATTTTTAGGACATATTGATATTATTTAGTTGTAGATTTGTGTAGCTTTTAATGAGCGTGCTGGCAACCCTGTAGCTAGGACAGGCACTGAAAGTGAAAACTTCCAAATCATCGTCTCTCTTGAAAAAATGCCGTTTCTTCAAAAAAAAGCAACTCATATGTAAATTTTGTGCTTTGTTTACATAACCAAAAAAAAACAAGATATGGTATAACGGGCACGCCTGGTAACCCTTGCCCAATTTACCCATATTTTAAGCATCAAAAACTTCTGTTCACGGAAACTCACGATCCGATGAGCAGAATTAGCTGAAATTTGCAGAATGTATTAATCTTAAATAGGACCAAGTCTGATAGAAGTGATTTTGAAATGCGGGCGATTCTGTGCCAGTGAATCCATCTTGAAAAACCACTAAAAAAGATAACTGTTTTTAGCCCTATAAATTCTGATTGAATCGTTCGATTTCGACGAAACTCACACAATTGCTGGACCTTACTTTAAGCCACGTTTGGTAGAAATTTGGTCGAAAAATTCGGTTGAAATTGCCAGCTATGATAATTTTGGTGTCTTCATTTTGAAAAAAAAAAATTTGGAAGTGAAAACATTCAAACCATCGAATATTCAAAAAAATGTCCGTTTCTTACAATAAAACCAATCTGTATATAAATCTTATGTTTTATCTACACGCTCAAAATAAAACTTTGGAAATTTCATGTCGGACAAGAACGGTAACCCTCTCCCAGTTAACCTATGTTTTTAGCATCAAAAACTTCTGTTCACGGAAACTCACGAACCAATAATCAGATACAGCTAAAATTTACAGAATGCATTGGACTTAAGTAAGACCAGATTTGATAGAAGCGATTTAGAATTGTGGGCAAGTCTGTGCCAGTGGTGCCATCTTGAAAAATTACAAAGAAAAAAAACTGCTTTTTGCCCTATGAAATGTGAATAAGTAACCAGATTTTCATGAAATTGACACAGTAGCTAAACCTTACTCTAATCTCTGTTTGGTGGAAATTTGGTTGAAAAATTTGATTGGTGCTGCCAGCTTTGGTAATTTTTGTGTCTTTGATTTTGAAAATTCGCTCAGGAAAATAAAACTTTTTGCACTATAACTTCCAGTGCAGTCATGAAATCAATACGAATTTCATACAATTAATGAAACCTGTCATAAACATTATTCAGGCCAAATTTGGTTGAAAAGCCTCGATAGGGTTGCCAGCTATTGTTGATTTTGCGTTTAATTGCAATATCTTTATTAAGCGGTTTTATCGTAGAATTTTCAAATGGTAATGATATTGTAGTGACAATAAACAGCAAATATTAAGCTTTCGATTATTTGAAAAAACTCGCTGCAGGTAACTCTAAATTTCTTTAAACTCCTTTAACTTCGAATGTAATATAACAACGTGAAGCAGATGTGATATATTCTTGGCTTTGATACTGGCAGAAGGTTGCCAGCACGAGTCGGTTGTGCTACTTTTGTATCAATAAACGCTTACAGTTAGTATTCATACCGGAAACATTTACAATTAAAATAAATAATCAATGTTGCATTTCGCAAAGTTCTGCAAATTTTTCGGATCGCAGCCCCAAACACCAACTTCAGTTACAGTGCTGCAGGCACTGAGCATTTTCTTCATTGATGTTATATGAGATGCTGCTTTCAAAATTATGTGAAATAAGCAACTGATAACGTTAACCCGTGTTTTGCTCTCATAAACGTTGAAATTCATGCCAGTGGTAATATCTGAAACCTTCTACCATATGAGTTATAATGCATTCTTGAGACCAAAGTAAAACGTGGCATTTGAAACAGTTTGGTCGTAATGAGCAGCACATGTGGTGGAATATGCACTCAAAACCTGCACGATTCTTCTACTGTTCTTCGAACATTAGTGTTTCTAGCGGTTCAGGTGCGCTAGAGTTTTTTTGACCTTAGCACTCTTCGTTCTGGACTTCGGTCTGGTTCTAAGTTGTGCTTAGGCCATTCTCAACCACATAATTCGCTACAATACAGTTAAGAAAATCAAATCCTTTTTGGGAATGATATCATATTACAGAAAATTAATTAACAACTATGCAAAAATAGCCACTCCACTAACAGATTCATTGAAAAAAACAAATAAAATAAATATAAAAAACCCAAAATTTGTAGCAGCCTTCGAAAAACACCAGCAAATGTAAACAAACTACCCAAACCTGAGATATCCCGACATTAAAAAGAAATTTACCTTGACGACGGATGCTAGTGATAAGGCAATCGGAGCAGTATTATCACAGGAAGTACATCCAATATCGTATGCGAGTAGAACTCTTAATGAGCACTAAAGGAATTATTCTGCAATAGGAAAGGAATTACTCTCGATAGTAAGAGCAACAAAATATTTTCGACCTTATTTGTACGGAGTAAAGTTTACTATTCAAACAAACCATCTGGCTAAGTAATTTAAAAGAGCCCAACAGCAAGTTGCAACGTTGGAAAGTTAAACTGAATGAATACAATTTCGATTTAGATTATATTAAAGGAAAAGATAACAAAGTAGCTGATTTCTTGAGCAGAATCAATAACGAAACTCATGAAATTAACGCACTTACGGAAGAACACAAAACTGGTTACTGTAAAAGTGATAATGCAACAATTCACTCTGGGGAAGAAGATCAAAACGACTTCATTCCAATTAAAGAGGGAATCGTTAACATATATAGAACACAAATTATAATAACAAAAGACAACAGACATCGAAAGGAATTCGAATCCATTAATAAAAAGAATAAAATATATATAAACAAAGGTATTATAGAAAACGGGAACTTATCAAACATGCTAAGAAAATATTTACCAGAAAAAGGATATATCGGAAGATACTGTGAATTAAGCGATAACTCATGAAATAAAGTCCAAATGCAAATAGTTAGCTTATATTCAAATAATAACAAACTAAAATTCATTAAATGTATGTTTGAATAAAATAAAAGAAATACATGAGAAAAGTAATCAAAGAGGTATAAACGAAAATTATGAAGAAATGAAAAACGAATACTATTATCAAGGCATGGCGAAATTAATGAACATGTATATAAATAATTGCGACGTATGTAACACTGCAAAGAGTGAAAGAAATCCAGTTAAACCCAAATACAAAATATCTTAAACTTCTGATGACATATATCAAATAATACATATTGTCATATTCCATATAAGCAAACGACAGTTCTTTACCGCCATCGACAAATTTTCAAAACATTTGTACATAAAAGAAACAATGGACAAAAATGCTACTACATTCCTCTATCTTATACAGGAAAGAAATGCAATAATGGGAAAACCTATAAAAATAATAGCTGAAAACGAATTCAACAATATAATTATAAAGGATACAATGAGGAACTCCGATATAGAAATTCACTTTACCGCCCCAAAATCCCATACAGGAAACGCCGACATAAACAGATGCCACAGCACTCTAATTGAACACATTCTAACACTCTCAAAAACCGAACCAGAACTAAGTACAACAAGAAGAGTATTAAAAGCCACCGAATATTATAATAATACTAAACATACCACTGTACGATGCAAACCCATGGAAATCCAGTACGGAAAAGTAGATAAAGGAAAAATTAATCAACTTCTTACACATTTGAAAACAAAATGGATTGATTACAGCGTTGCCAGACGTCCCGATTTTGGCAGGACGTCCCGATTTTTTAATCAAAATTAAATGTCCCGCGCGGGACAGGATCAGTCCCGCTTTTCGGGGATAACTTGACCGTGCGTGCAGCGTGCTGAGGAAGCGCGGGCGGCTGGCACAGACAAGTGTGGACTGGCCACCCGCCCGGCGCGTAATAAAGATAAGCGCGCGCAGGAGAGAGAGGGTTGCGTCACGCAATCGGTGCGTGTGATCGCGACATCTTCCTTTCTCTTTCGCTCTTTTCTTATTTCCAGTTGTTAATAAATTTCTATTTCGCGAGAACGTACGATTACGTACGAAGAAATAACGAATACCGTTTATTTAGTTCTTGGAAAACAGTGAGCAAGTAGTAAGTTGCATTGCGTGTGTAATTTAGGGGTCTATTGCGATTGTCGATTGGATGACTATTCGACTGCTGTCGTTCGAAACGATAAAATTTGGTTTGATATTGTGTAAGTGCAATCGACAAATATGTGTATTTTCGTGAATTTAGATATAAGAGGTTGTAAATATTTTGTATTTGGCACTTGTTAACAGCGTAAATCAGGCGCGTTTGTGATCGTCAGTCCTCGTCCATGTAAAATACCATCGATAAGAAGCGTCTGCCAAATCGACACTTATCGATCACAATCGACATTCACAATACCGAACTTCGCAATCGACGAACGATAGTCAATAAGCATCGTTTATCGATTGTTTTTCGACAATCACAATCAACTCCTTAGTTTAATTACATTAAGCAAACATAAGTTTAAGTCTTTTACGTGTTTTTGTTCGTAAATTACTGGAGTTAACTTATTAGAATCGTTTAAAGATGAATGAAACCGATAGTGATGTTTCGGATTGCTCAGAACCGGAAAACATTGCACCCAAGAAGAAAGTCAAACTAGGAAAACATCGCCTCACGAAATACAGTAAAAATTGGCAGAATGATTATATTGGCAGAATGATTGGTTGTGTATTGTGACGTCGGATAAGTATAAAGCTTACTGTAAACTGTGTAAAAAAGAGTTTACTATTTCTCATGGTGGATTGAACGACGTAGTGAACCATTCAAAAACAAGTAGTCACTCGAAGATCACGAGATCTCGCGCTGCTAGAAACATAACTAGCTATTACCAGGCACCAGGTACCTCCACATCTGATCTTGATCGCGATGGCATTATGTACAAAACGTCAGCCGCAGAAATTACTTCTATGTACTACACCGTTAAACATTCGTTAAGCTACAATAGTATGGATTGTTTTCAAAAGTGATTACCTCTCATGTACGCCAATTCTAAGATAGCCAAGAATGTTAAATGTGGTAGGGCAAAGAGTGAAACAATAATTTGTGAAGTATTGGCAAAAGAAGCTTTGAAGGACGTAGTTCAAAATTGAACAGAAAATTTATTTTTTTCGATTTCTCCGGATGCCAACAATAAAGGAAACCGGAAAATGGTTCCAATATGTGTACGATATTTCAGTTTGTTCAAAGGAATACAAAACAAATTAATAAATTTTGTGGAGAGTTATGACGAAACTGCTGACCAAATAACGAAGGTACTTTGTGAAACATTGGATAAACATAACTTAAAATTACGGCAAGTAACATCATATGGTGCTGACAATGCAAATGTAAACTTTGGTTCAAATCATTCTGTTTTCATGAATCTCGTTGCCCGAAATGAAACAGTATTAAAAGCTAACTGTTCAGTTCACATCTTGCATAACATGAGCAAATTTGCTTGTGATAGATTAGACATCGATGTAGAAGCTATCATCTTAAAAATATACGGCCATTTTTCACATTCAGCTAAACGTCGTGCGGAATTGATGGAGATATTTGAAACTACGGAAATGGAGTGGGTTGAATTATTACGCCACGTAAATACAAGATTTCTGTCACTCTGTCCTGCTAGTGAAAGAGTAATCAAGGTTTGGCCTGCTTTGAAAAGCTACTTTGATAAGCAAGAATCATGTGCGAAAGCCATTGAAAAGATTTTTTACTCTGAAGCAGAGGAAACAAAAACTCTAGCCTACTTGCATTTTGTTCATAATGTGATGAGTACTTTTGGTACATTAATGAAAGAGTCTCAGGGAAATGATGTTGCCATAACAGAAATGCATGAGTCATTATGCCTCTTCCGCTCAAGGCTGACTCAAAGGCTAAAGGACGAGTTTTTCGGCTACCAGACGAAACAGGTTTTAAATAAATTGGTTGAATCTGAACGGACCAAAGCCATCGAAGACTTCAAAATTTTTTACACAAATTGCCAACAATATATAGACAAACGTTATAATTTTTCAGATGAAAATATTTTTTTCTAGACTTAAATTCATAAACCTGGAAAGTGAAGTTAGTTTTGACATGATTGAAAATGCTGTATCTTTAACAAAATTGACAGGCAATATTTCGCTAGATAGCTTATATGAAGAATTTAACTTGTTGAAACCATCCTTGGACGTATAAGTGGGAAATTGCAAAGACACCACTGCCACCATCGTACAGAAATGGCACCAGCTCTTTCAACAGTTTCCAGAAAATGATACCATTAATATGTTTAGACTAGTGTCTTTCATGTAAGGTTATCTCCCTTAATCATTTTGCTGATATATATATATATATATATATATATATATATATATATATATATATAAATATATATATATATATATATATATATATATATATATATATATATATATATAAATATATATATATATATATATATATATATATATATATATATATATATATATATATATATATATATATATATATATATATATATATATATAAATATATATATATATATATATATATATATATAAATATATATTTATATATATATATATATATATATATATATATATATATATATATATATATATATATATATATATATATATATATATATATATATATATATATATATATATATATATATATATATATATATAAAGGTATATGAATTTTCGGCGAAACGAGTTTAATACTATTGTTCTTCAAACATTAGTAAAAAGGTATGCAGACCATAACTACCCAGAATCAAAAGAAGAACCGAAAAATGCAATTACTGACGAACAAAAATTCGATTATGAACAACAAGACACTAAAAATGTAAATGAATCATAATCAGGAAACCTAGATACAATCCTAATATCAAAATTCAACATCGATATTACAAGAGGGGATATAAAAACACTAAAAAACGGAAATTGGGTAAACGATCAAATTATTAACTTCTATCTAAAATTAATCACTGAACGGAACCAAAACAACCCTAGTTTACCAAAAGTGTATGCAATGGATGTTTTCTTCATCAAACAATAGCTAAAAGAAGAGTATCAAGCAGTTCAAAGATGGACAAGGAGAGTAGATATATTCTCATTTGACATCATACTAATTCCAGTACATGTAAATGAAAATCATTGGTGCTTAGCCGTCATTAGCTTCCGAGAAAAGAAAATATCATATTATGACTCTTTAGGAGGAACAAATGATCAACTACTCGATAAACTAGGCGAATACCTAAAACAAGAACTTTTAGATAAACAAAACGAAATTCTTAACGTATTCGCCTACATTGAAGAAAATGTAAGAGATAATCCAAAACAAACAAATGAAAGTGATTGTGGAATATTTACTTGCATATCAGCAAAATATATGTCAGAAAATAAAGAATTAAATTTTTCACAGTCAGATATTCCATCCATTAGGAAGGAAATGATCTCAGAAATCTTACAGGGAAAAATACTTACGTAATAAATGTTTGTATTTACAGAGCATTACCAAACTAACAAAAAACATTGCAACATGGATACTTATGATGACACTAATACTGATTGTAATTCAAACCACAGACGCAGAAGTAACTATAGAAGAAGTTCAATCAGAATCAGGAATTATTTTAATAAAAAAGGATCCAATCAGAGTTATTCAAGATTACAGACGAATTTACCATAAAGTTGATTTAAATTTATATGAAATGGTATTAATCGAAATAACAAAAGAAATAAAACCAAACGCTTACACTAAGGAAACTATAAAAACCATAAAAGGAGAGTTAAGACTTTTACAATTTAAGCACGTAAAAATGAATGGTATTAATATTTCAAAACAAGTAATGGAACACAGTAAAGGATTCATAAGGCCAACAAGACCAAGCACATCTAAAATAGAAAGTACTAATAATATTATTCAAGCATATAAACCCCATCCATTAACCGAAACATGCAAATCAGAACTCAGAAATAACCCAGGATATAAAGAAATATGTTATAATCTCGAAATAAAAATTAAAAAACTCTAGCGCACCTGAACCGCTAGAACACTAATGTTCGAAGAACAGTAAAAAAATCGTGCAGGTTTTCAAGTTCAATATTTTCAAGTTTTCCCGTTCTTTTTTTAGGCACCCAGCGCACACATGGGGTTAAAAAATTCCAAAACATTTATCCGATTAACATGTAAAACACGTTCGAAATTTATTTCGTCAACTTTATTTTTGCAAAAATTATTTGTGTACGGAATAATAGGTATATTAAAATTATCATTAAAATGGCCGCCGGCGCCAAAGGGTTAAAGATTATTAAATTTTTGTGAGAACTGGCCCTATTCTGCATATACACCAATGTGTCTTGGAAATTTCAGTTCAATCGGATGGTGCGTTCCTGAGATTTTTTCACTGAAATTTTTTGATGATATATAAATATATATATATATATATATATATATATATATATATATATATATATATATATATATATATATATATATATATATATATATATACACATATATATATATATATAAATATATATATATATATATATATATATATATATATATATATATATGTATGTGTATATATATATATATATATATATATATATATATATATATATATATATATATATATATATATATTTATATATATATATATATATATATATATATATATATATATATATATATATATATATATATATATATATATATATATATATATATATATATATAGAAATATGAATTTTTGGCCAAAGTGATTTTAATACTAATGTTCTTCTTCGAACATTAGTAAAAACGGAATAAACGAGGATTAATAAACCCAATAGGAACAGCATATAAATGGTTATTTGGACTAATGGAGAACGACGATCACGAAGAAATCATGCAACATTTAAGAATAATCGACACTAACAATCATGCAATTATCAACAATATGAACAAACAAATCCAAATCAACAATGTATTTGAAAACAATTTGAATAAAATCATAAGCAACATCAACCAAACTAATGAGCAATATAAACAACCATTCCCCATCAACCATTCCCTATCTCAAGCAACAAAACTCACCTATAGCACAAATGATGAAAATGTTCAGTGCTGGCAACACTTACCCAGCGAAGCAGCAATTAATCTACCATAAAATGATCGTGTTTAATCGACCTATCCTTTGAATTTTTTTCTCATCGAAGGAATTCATCGAAAGTTTCAGCGGTTAAACGTTGTTTGAGGCTGCCATCCGCAAAATGTTCAAAACTCGGAAAATTTAAAAATTGGTTTCTTCTTTTTATCGCAAATGCTTTGCATATGAGTATGTAATTTCAAGCATCTGTTGGTGCAATATTTACGAAAATGGCTAATGCTGGTTAGCCTGCGTCAGCAGCAAAGCAAAATATATACCAAATCTTCTTCACGTTAAGTAAACCCAACCAGTAAATTTCGTTTCGATTGAATTTCATTGCAGGATCATTCTCAATTGGAAATCTAATGACATAATCGCTCAGTAAAGAAATTCCACAAAATTACAAAAATGCTCATAGCTGGCAGTCCTTGCATGATTTTTGTACGAAATTTCTACGACATTTGGCTCACGTTTAGTTCCATTTACTGCATGAACTTCGTTTTGATTTCAACACTGGACCGGAAGTTATAGGGAAAAAAGCCTTATTTTGCTGAGCAAATTTGCAAGATTTATGAGAAAAAAATCACCACAGTTGCCAGCTCTATACTAATTTTAAACCAAATTTGCATCAATCATCTATATATATATATATATATATATATATATATATATATATATATATATATATATTTATATAGATATATATATATATATATATATATATATATATATATATATAAATATATATATATCTATATATATCTATATATATCTATATCTATATATATATATATATATATATATATATATATATATATATATATATATATATAAATATATATATATATATATATATATATATATATATATATATATATATATATATATATATATATATATATATATATATATATATAGATATATATATATATATATATATATATATATATATATATATATATATATATATATATATATATATATATATATATATATATATATATATATATATGTATATATATATAGAAATATGAATTTTTGGAGTTTCGTCTTCGAACATTAGTAAAAACGGAATAAACGAGGATTAATAAACCCAATAGGAACAGCATATAAATGGTTATTTGGACTAATGGATAACGACGATCACGAAGAAATCATGCAACATTTAAGAATAATCGACACTAACAATCATGCAATTATCAACAATATGAACAAACAAATCCAAATCAACAATGTATTTGAAAACAATTTGAATAAAATAATAAGCAACATCAACCAAACAAATGAGCAATATAAACAACCATTCCCTATCAACCATTCCCTATCTCAAGCAACAAAACTCAACTATAACACAAATGATGAAAATGTTCAGTGCTGGCAACACTTTTCCAGCGAAGCAGCAATTAATCTACAATAAAATGATCGTGTTAAATCAACCTATCCTTTGAATTTCGTGCTCGTCAAAGGATTTCATTGAAAGTTTCAGCGGTTAAACGTTGTTTGAGGCTGTCATCCGCAAAATGTTCAAAACTCGGAAAATTTAAAAATTGGTTTCTTATTTTTATCGCAAATGCTTTGCATATGAGTATGCAATTTCAAGCATCTGTTGGTGCAATATTTACGAAAATGGCTTATGCTGGTTACCCTGCCTGTGTCAGCAGCAGAGCAAAATATATACCAAATCTGCTTCACGTTAAGTTAAACCCAACCAGTAAATTTCGTTTCGATTGAATCACTGCGCTGGAAGCTTTGCGGGTGAAAAGAATTTAAGGGTTGCCACCCTCAAAACTTTTCAAATTTTTAAAGCGTATATATATATATATATATATATATATATATATATATATATATATATATATATAGATATATATATATATGTATATATATATATATATATATATATATATATATATATATATATATATATATATATATATAGATATATATATATATATATATATATATATATATATATATATATATATATATATATATATAAATATATATATATATAGAAATATGAATTTTTTTTAAAGCGTATATATATATATATATATATATATATATATATATATATATATATATATATAGATATATATATATATATATATATATATATCTTTATATATATATATCAATATATATATATAGAAATATGAATTTTTGGCCAAAGTGATTTTAATATTAATGTTCTTCTTCAAACATTAGTAATAATGGCAATGAAGTTTCAGGGCTGAGCAATCAGCAGCTGAAACGTTTCTTTTTATAGTACCAGGAGAAATATTTGTGCATATTCCACCACATGAACTGCTTATTACGGCCAAACTGTTTCAAATGCCACGTTTTACTTTGGTCTCAAGAATGCATTATAACTCATATGGTAGAAGGTTTCATATATTACCACTGGCATGAGTTTCAACGTTTATGAGAGAAAAACACTTGCTCATTATATTCGTAATCAGTTGCTTATTTCACAAAATTTTGAAAGCAGCATCTCATATAACATCAATGAAGAAAATGGGCTGCGATCCGAAAAAGTTGCAGAACTTATTGAATTGAAACATCGGTTATTTATTTTATAAAGAAATGTAGTTTTACCTGCAGCAAGTTTTTTCAAATAATCGAACGCTTAATATTTGCTGTTTATTGTCACTACAATATCTTTACCAATTGAAAATTCTACGTTAAAACCGCTTAATAAAGATATTGCAAACAAACACAAAACCAACAATAGCTGGCAACCCGATCGTGGTTTTTCAGCCAAATTTGGTCTGAATGACCTGTTTATAATATGTTCCATTAATTGTATGAAATTCTTATTGATTTCATCACTGCAAGTTATAGGGCAAAAAGTTTTATTTTCCTAAGCGAATTTTCAAAACCAAAGACACAAAAATTACCAAGCTGGCAGCACCAATCGAATTTTTAAACCAAAAAATAAACCAAACGGTTTTTAGAAAAAGGTTCAGCTACTGTGTCAATTTTATGAAAATCTGCTAACTAATTCAAATTTCATAGGGCAAAAAGCAGTTTTTTTTTCTTTGTAATTTTTCAAGATGGCACCACTGGAACAGAGTTGCCTATAATTCAAAATCGCTCCTTTCAGATCTGGTCCTACTTAAGTACAATGCATTCTTTAAATTTCAGCTGTATCTGATTATTAACTCGTGAGTTCCCGTGAATAGAAGTTTTTGATGCTAAAAATATAGTTTTACTGGGAGAGGGTTACCGTTCTTGTCCGACATGAAATTTCCAAAGTTTTACTTTGACTGTGTAGATAAAGCAAAAGATTTGTATACAGATTGGTTTTATTGTAAGAAACGGACATTTTTTTAGGATATTCGATGGTTTGAATGTTTTCACTTCCAAATTTTGATTTTTTCAAATTTAAGACACCAAAACTATCATAGCTGGCAGCTCCAACCGAATTTTCCAACCAAATTTCTGCCAAACGTGGTTTGAAGTAAGGTTCAGCTACTGTGTGAATTTCGTTAAAATCGAACGATTGAATCAGAATTTATAGGGCTAAAAGCAGTTATCTTTTTTAGTGATTTTTCAAGGTGGCACCACTGGCACAGAATCGCCCGCATTTCAAAATCACTTCTATCAGACCTGGTCCTACTTAAGACCAATACATTCTGCAAATTTTAATTAATTCTTCTTATTGGATCGTGAGTTTCCGTGAACAGAAGTTGTTGATACTAAAAATATAGGTAAATTGGGCAAGGGTTACCAGGCGTGCCCGTTATACCATATCAAATTTTTTATTGTCTATATAAAAAATGCACAAGATTTACATATGGGAGGCATTTTTTTGAAGAAACGGCATTTTTTCAAGAGAGACGATGCTTTGGAGGTTTCCACTTTCAGTGTCTGCCTTAACTTCAGGGTTGCCAGCACGCTCAGTAAAAGCTTCATAAATCTACAACTAAATAATACCAACATGTTCTGAAAATTTCGTAGTGATTGAATACTTTTGTCAAAAGTTATCGCAATTTAAATATTTTCAAGTTTTCCCGTTCTCTTTTTAGGCACCCAGCGCACACATGGGGTTAAAAAATTCCAAAACATTTATCCGATTCACATGCAAAACACGTTGTAAATTTATTTCGTCAACTTTATTTTTGCAAAAAATTTTTGTGTACGGAATAATAGGCATATTAAAAAATATCATTAAAATGGCCGCCTTCGCCAAAGGGTTAAAGATTATTAATTTTTTGTGAGAACTGGCCCTATTCTGCATAAACACCAATTTGTCTTGAAAATTTCAATTAAATCGGATGGCGCGTATATATATATATATATATATATATATATATATATATATATATATATATATATATATATATATATATATATATATATATATATATATATATATATATATATATATATATATATATAGAGATATGAATTTTTGGCCAAAGTGATTTTAATATTAATGTTTTTCTTCAAACATTAGTAAAAACGGAATAAACGAGGATTAATAAACCCAATAGGAACAGCATATAAATGGTTATTTGGACTAATGGAGAACGACGATCACGAAGAAATCATGCAACATTTAAGAATAATCGACACTAACAATCATGCAATTATCAACAATATGAACAAACAAATCCAAATCAACAATGTATTTGAAAACAATTTGAATAAAATAATAAGCAACATCAACCAAACTAATGAACAATATAAACAACCATTCCCTATCAACCATTCCCTATCTCAAGCAACAAAACTCAACTATAACACAAATGATGAAAATGTTCAGTGCTGGCAACACTTTCCCAGCAAAGCAGCAATTAATCTACCATAAAATGATCGTGTTTAATCAACCTATCCTTTGAATTTCGTTCTCATCGAAGGATTTCATCGATAGTTTCAGCGGTTAAACGTTGTTTGAGGCTGCCATCCGCGAAATGTTCAAAACTCGGAAAATTTAAAAATTGGTTTCATATTTTTATCGCAAATGCTTTGCATATGAGTATGCAATTTCAAGCATCTGTTGGTGCAATATTTACGACAATGGCTAATGCTGGTTACCCTGTGTCAGCAGCAGAGCAAAATATATACCAAATCTGCTTCACGTTAAGCTAAACCCAACCAGTAAATTTCGTTTTGATTGAATCACTGCGCTAGAAGCTTTGCGGGTGAAAAGAATTTTAGGGCTGCCATCCTCAAAACTTTTCAGATTTTTAAAGCGTTAATATTTGTTGTTAATTTTCATTGCAGGATTATTCCCATTTGCAAATCTAATGACATAATCGCTCAGTAAATAAATTCCACAAAATTACAAAAATGGTCATAGCTGGCAGCCCTTTCATGATTTTTGTACGAAATTCCTACGACATTTACTTCACATTAAGGTCCATTTACTGCATGAACTTTGTTTTGATTTCTGCACTGGACCAGAAGCTATAGGAAAAAAGCTTTATTTTGCTGGGCAAATTTGCAAGATTTATGAGACAAGAATAACCATAGCTGGCAGCCCTATTCTAATTTTCAACCAAATTTTCACCAAAAACCACCAATCATAATCAGGAGTTATTTTAATAAAAAAGGATCCAATCAGAGTTATTCAAGATTACAGACGAATTTACCATAAAGTTGATTTAAAGTTATATGAAATGGCAGTAATCGAAATAACAAAAGAAATAAAACCAAACGCTTACACTAAGGAAACTATAAAAACCATGAAAGAAGAGTCAAGACTTTTACAATTTAAGCACGTAAAAATGAATGATATTAATATTTCAAAACAAGTAATGGAACACAGTAAAGGATTCATAATGCCAACAAAACCAAGCACATCTAAAATAGAAAGTACTAATAATATTATTCAAGCATATAAACCCCATCCATTAACCGAAACATGCAAATCAAAGTAAGGTTCAGCTACTGTGTGAATTTAGTCAAAATCGAACGATTGAATCAGAATTTATAGGGCTAAAAGCAGTTATATTATTTAGTGATTTTTCAAGGTGGCACCACTGGCACAGAATCGCCCGCATTTGAAAATCACTTCTATCAGACCTGGTCCTACTTAAGACCAATACATTCTGCAAATTTCGATTAATTCTGCTTACTGGATCGTGAGTTTCCGTGAACAGAAGTTTTTGATACTAAAAATATAGGTAAATTGGGCAAGGGTTACCAGGCGTGCCCGTGATACCATAAAAATTTTTTTTTTGTCTATGTAAACAAAGCACAAGATTTTTCATATGGGAGGCATTTTTTTGAAGAAACGGAATTTTTTCAAGAGAGACGATGCTTTGGAAGTTTCCACTTTCAGTGTCTGCCTTAGCTACAGGGTTGCCAGCACGGTCACTAAAAGCTACACAAATCTTCAACTAAATAATACCAATATGCTCTGAAAATTTCGTAATGATTGAATACTTTTGTAAAAAGTTATCGCAATTTAAATATTTTCAAGTTTTCCCGTTCTCTTTTAAGGCACCCAGCGCACACATGGGGTTAAAAAATTCCAAAACATTTATCCGATTCACATGTAAAACACGTGCGAAATTGATTTCGTCAACTTTATTTTTGCGAAAATTATTTGTGTACGGAATAATAGGTATATTAGAAATATCATTAAAATGGCCGCCGGTGCCAAAAGATTTAAGATTATTAACTTTTTGTGAGACCTGGCCCTATTCTGCATATACACCAATGTGTCCTGAAAATTTCAGCTCCATCGGATGGCGCGTTCCTGCGATTTTTCCACTGAAATTTTTTGATGATATATATATATATATATATATATATATATATATATATATATATATATATATATATATATAAATATATATATATATATAAATATATATATATATATATATATATATATATATATATATATATATATATATATATAAATATATATATATATATATATATATATATATATATATATATATATATATATATATATATATATATATATATATATATATATATATATATATATATATATATATATATATATCTATATATATATATATATATATATATATATATATATATATATATATATATATGAGTGTGAGTGTGAGTGTGTGAGTTGGGGGAGAGGTGCATTGGCGCATCTAAGCACTCAGGCCAAAGGACCCATTGTATTCATTTCCCCCTGCCTACCATAGTTTCCCAGACCTCTTGATAAAGTCTAGGATCACTGATAGGGGAAAAGAGGCTAACGTCTGCATGCGTGCAACATCCCAGCCAAAGCATTGATGTCTTAGATGCGCAAACGCTGGGCATTCACAGAGCAAATGCTCCGCAGAGTCAGCCTCTTCTAGACAGGATGAACAGAGGTCATCCTGTGCAACACCTATTGGGTACATATGTCCTCCTAGGCAGTTGTGTCCAGTCAGAATACCCGTTATGGCCCTGCAAACTTGCCTGCTCTTATTGAGCAAGAATCCCGCAGTCACATGGTTGGGTTCTGAAAGGAATACCTTCGTGTGCCTGGCCACACCGGCAGCCGTCCATCTATCTTTGTGAGCATCATCTACCCACTTTCGAATAATGGCACGTGCAGATGCGGTTGGCACACCCAAGGCGGGTTCAGGGCCCCGTAGTGGAAGTCCCGAACCTTGCTTCGCAATGACGTCAGCAATTTCATTCCCCTCAACACCACAGTGCCCCGGTACCCAGAGCAGATGCACCCTATTGAATCTGGCGACAGAGTTCAATCGTGCTCTGCACTCTTGGACAATTTTCGAGTTTGTCAGGGGTCTACGCAGCGCCATCAGTGCAGCTTGACAGTCACTGCAAATAGCAATGCTCTTTCCCCTCCATCTTTCCTCAATTGCCCAACAGGCAGCTCTCAGGATAGCAAACATTTCTGCTTGAAAAACCGAAGCGCGCTTTCCAAGAGAGAAAGCCCATCTGCCATTTGATGAATGTAGATAGACACCAGCTCCAGATCTACTATCTGACCTCGAGCCGTCCGTAATGAAGATCTCCGAATATCCCCTCGTACACAGATCCGGATCATCTCAGTTACTTCTGCTTAAGAGGATTACTTCGTACCTTCTTCTGAAGTCGAGGAAGGGCACTTGAGCGTCCGAAGGCATCGCGAGAATCGGAGAGATCTCACACATCGACCTCCTAATAGAGCAGTGCCCCACATCGTCTTCACCTACCCATAAGCCAAGCTGAGCTAGTCTATGGGCAGAGCTCATCGCCACACTCTGAACTTGAATGTCGAGAGGAGGCAGATTGAGAAGCGCATCAAGGGCCGCACCCGGAGTAGTGCTCATGACACCACAGATACCCAGGCACACCGTCCTTTGCAGCGTGGCTAACTTTTTCCGAGCATACAATAGCCTCACGATAGTCCACCACACCACCGATGCGTACGTAAACATCGGCCTAATTATTGCTGTGTAGATCCACATCACTACACGAGGCTTAAGACCCCATGTGGTAGCAAAAGCTCTCTTGCACTGCCCGAAAGCTTTTATAGCACGAGTAAGCTTCACTTCCACATGTTTCTTCCAGAGAAGTTTTTTGTCCAAGATTACTCCAAGATATTTGACTTCATCTGAAAGTTGAAGTGTTACACCCTTCATGTTTGGAAGCACTAGTCCTCTCAGTTTTCTTTTCCTGGTAAACAAAACAAGTTTCGTATTACGAGGATTCACTGTTAAGCCGTGCCTCGAACACCAGCTGCCAATCAGATCCAATCCACGCTGTGTATTTCTACATACCACATTCAGATCTTTACCAACAGCCAGTGCGGCCACGTCATCTGCATAAGCTTGTGCGTGCAGCCTTTCTTTTTGCAGTTCGTTAAGCAGGGAGTCGACTAGCATACTCCACAGGAGCGGTGATAGAACGCCCCCTTGAGGGCATCCATTTGTCGCCTCTGTTCTTAAGTAGCAATCGGATCCAGCTTCCGCTAGCAACCATCTCTGCGTCAGCATGGCATGAATCCACCTAACTAAGACATCATCCACGCCATGCACTTTCGCAGCATCACATAGTTCCACGAAGGGCACGCAATCAAAGGCCCCTTCAATGTCCACAAACACCCCCAACGCATACTCACCATTGGAGATCGCTCCCTCAACTCTGGCCACCAAAGAATGAAGGGCCGACTCGCATGATTTTCCTCGCTGGTACGCATGTTGCTCATCATTCAAAGGGTTAAACCTAAGCGCCGTAGGACGTATGTGTCGTTCGACAAGTCTCTCTAGGCATTTCAACATAAACGAAGTTAAGCTGATCGGTCTAAAGTTCCTTGGATCGGAATAGTCATCTCTCCCCGGTTTAGGTATAAAAACTACCTTAACCTCTCGCCAAGGTGACGGAACATACCCCGAGGAAAGGCATGCCCAGAAGATTTCTCTCAGGTCCGCCCCCAAGTGGTCAATTCCCTCCCTAAGCATAACCGGATAGATACCACCCAGGCCCGGCGATTTGAAATTCTCAAAAGACATGATTGCATCCCTGACCTTTTCACTAGTGACCACAGATCTAGTTGTGTACCAGCACTTCCTACTGCTGCGAAGAGCAGGGATTTCGGTCACAGGCGCATTTGCCTTCTGCGACTCAATCACCGGGCCTCCCGGGAAGTGAGTCCCAAGTAAAGTCTGCAAAGACTCCTTTTTGGACTTGGTAAAATCACCATCCGAGCGTTTTAGAGAGTCTAGCTTAGCTGATTGATCCTTCTCTAGGACTTTGCAAAGCCTAGACGTCTCTCGTGCGCCTTCCAGTCTTTCACAGTAAGATCTAAATGATTCCCTCTTAGAGGTCCTCACCAGCTTCTTATACGTTCTCTGCAAAGTTCTGTAGGCGATCCAGTCATCCTCATTGTTGCTCTTACAAGCTCTGTTGAGAATTTTCCTGGTACTTTTCCTTAGCTTCTGTAGTTCCCGATTCCACCAGGGAACCGTCTTGCCACATCTGCTCTTACTGACCAGGCAGGCCTTTTCATAGCTACTCATTAGGTCTCTATTCAGAGTGCTCAACCGGGATTCTATTGACTTTGGCGATTTTATCCTACAACTAGGACGCGCTCTGTCTGCAAGAAGCCGATTGAACGTAGGCCAATCAGTGTTTTTTGGGTTTCTTCTTTCCACCACGGGTGTTAGATCCGTGGCTAAAGAGAACACCAAGTAGCGATGATCAGAGAGTGTATCCTCATCTGATACTTTCCATCCAGTCATTGATCCAACTATTCCAGCTGAACATAGCGATACATCAATGACCGCCCTTCTGTTTGGGGTAACAAATGTGGGAGTAGTCCCAGTGTTTAAAATCATCAGCCCGGCAGAAGTTATAAAATCAAAGAGACTTTTACCCCTGGCATTACATTTGTTGCTACCCCAGCTGGTATGCTGGGAGTTGGCATCGCAGCCCACCACAAGTTCAAGTCTCTCCGATTCAGCGTACAAAACCAGGTCCTTTAACTCCTGTATCGGCGGCGGGAGTAAGGAGTCAAAGGGAAAGTAAGCTGAGGCGACTATCGTGCGCTTAAGCCTACCATTTTCTCGGTGTTGTACGACGACCGCTGACAGGTCCGGGCTTGAAATCTGTCTGAGCATGGTGGCATCAAGCAGATTGAAAGCCAGAACACAAGTTCTCGGCCGTATTGACCTTTCATCATAAAAGATCTTGGCCCCCGTGGTTGGACTAAGTCCGTAGATCCTACTGCCAAGAACCCACGGTTCCTGTACAAGTGCAATGTAGGGGGAGGCTTGCAGTTTTGTCAATTTTTCGCTCAAAAGATAGGACGAAGCCTTGGCACGCCGCAAGTTGATCTGGACAAATCTTATACCTTGGGCACAGAAACGTCCGGAGTTTAAATCTTTGGATCCATTTGCAGGGACCCTTAGATAATGTCCACGTGACCAGTGAAAGAAACTCTATGGGAGAGAATTTCCACTGGATCTCTGCGTTTTGCTCTGGCGATCTGTCTATAGACAGTCACAAAAGTTTGTTCCTCACCACTTCCTGATTTGGTTAAATTTAACCGCATACAAGAAGTAGCTCAGCACCATCCGGTACCTGTCTCTTAGCATCGAGAAACTTCTCTGGTCAAGTACGATCACCAGGCTGAAACAATCTTCACCTGTGGTGGGATTCTTCCTGATATTCATGTACTTGATGATCCAGTGTTTCTCATCGATGCCCGGATTCAGCCAGTGATGTCACCTGCACTCTTGTGAGGACCAGGGATCCAACAACTGACATAATAGGGTTTGGCCAGGTCGGAGTCCAAAATGGTAAATTTTGGGCCGACTGCCAGTACCCAATTTAAGAACGATCTGTGTGAGCCACTCCTTGGATGTTTGATTGGAGCAGGCGACTTGGAGGTGACCATCCACAAACTTCGCTTGCGTGAAGTTGTAAACTGGTCCCGACTCCGCTATCTATCGCCACAGTTCGTTCTTAATGATAGCGCACTGACCTTCGGTCAGTTTGCCCCCTTTGCCAGACACACCTATCACAACAACCAGCAAAGAAGACGCAGCTTCTGCATACGTTCTCTTCCCTACCCTTGTGGAAGGTGTGTTTGTGCCAGAAGGGCCAGCCTCTGCAAGATCTCTCTCGCAGATTTTGACACCTTTCGGCACCTTGCGCTCAGAGATGCAGGTATCCGCTTTCGCCTCAACCTTGCGTCTCTTTCGTGCGCCACCGCTGGCAGATTTGGCCTCTGTGCTGGCCGGCTAGGAGATCTTCGGTGTGACCGGTCCCTTCTTACCTTTCAGCGTCGTCGCTGAATCCCGATTTGCATCAGGAATCATCGATTTCTTGAACAGAGTCCTCTTCTGTCGACAGCTAAGAGCTTTCCCTGGTTCACGAAGTCCAGTCGGCGTAGCTTTGCATCCAGCCGCCGGTCCAGAACATTTCTGCTCCGAACATGCGACCTTAGCATCACCAGCCAACCTTTCTTTCGCTACCCCGGGTCGGCTCAGAGGTTTCGCTGCCTGACGTCCAGTCTCCAGGGAAACACCTGCAGTTAGTACTGGATTTGTCTCTCCGTCAGCCTTCGGCGGCAGCTTGCCTCTTTTGTGCAGTCTCCTACGTTGTCTGCGACTGAGAGCCTCCACAGGTTTCCAGAGTTCAGAGGAATGAGCACTCTTACTATCTGTACTTCCCGCGGGCGTCTCATTTACACTTGTCGGAGTTACCTCCTCTAATGCATCCCTTCTCCTCTTATGTGAGAATTCGGGAAGAAACATCTTTACCCCTGTACGGCCGTAGTCGGACTTCCAGCTGGTGTTGTACTTGCCTTTCCGGAGCCTGTGATCGGGGGGGATGCTATCAGCAAGTCCGAAAACTTGCTGGCCATGGAGTCTTCCACGATGGTAACCTGTGAGCTTCCACTGCAACCAGGGTCCTCCATTGCAGTCATACATGAGGTTGGGGCCTGCAGAATCCGAGCCCCTGCCGTGCTGAGCACGGGTGGATTTCCAGACTCAGTCTGGCTGCCACCTGCAGAGATAAAATTCTTGGGATTCATCCTCATGCTTACTACAGCCATCAGGCTGCAAATATACACATTTTACTCAGGATAGAATTACCTCTTTACCTCAAACCCTCCTCCTTTCTCCGGGCTTGGGACCGGCATATCACAAGTTAGACTTGCGAGCGGCGGAGTTATATATATATATATAAATATATATATATATATATATATATATATATATATATATATATATATATATATATATATATATATATATATATATATATATATACATATATATATATATATATATATGTATATATATATAGAAATATGAATATTTGGAGTTTCGTCTTCGAACATTAGTAAAAACGGAATAAACGAGGATTAATAAACCCAATAGGAACAGCATATAAATGGTTATTTGGACTAATGGAGAACGACGATCACGAAGAAATCATGCAACATTTAAGAATAATCGACACTAACAATCATGCAATTATCAACAATATGAACAAACAAATCCAAATCAACAATGTATTTGAAAACAATTTGAATAAAATAATAAGCAACATCAACCAAACTAATGAGCAATATAAACAACCATTCCCTATCAGCCATTCCCTTTCTCAAGCAACAAATTTCAACTATAGCACAAATGATGAAAATGTTCATTGCTGGCAACACTTTCCCCACGAAGCAGCAATTAATCTACCATAAAATGATCGTGTTTAATCAACCTATCTTTTGAATTTCGTTCTCATCGAAGGATTTCATCGAAAGTTTCAGCGGTTAAACGTTGTTTGAGGCTGCCATCCGCAAAATGTTCAAAACTCGGAAAATTTAAAAATTGGTTTCTTATTTTTATCGCAAATGCTTTGCATATGAGTATGCAATTTCAAGCATCTGTTGGTGCAATATTTACGAAAATGGCTAATGCTGGTTACCCTGTGTCAGCAGCAGAGCAAAATATATACCAAATCTGCTTCACGTTAAGTTAAACCCAACCAGTAAATTTCGTTTCGATTGAATCACTGCGCTGGAAGCTTTGCGGGTGAAAACAATTTTAGGGTTGCCACCCTCAAAACTTTTCAAATTTTTAAAGCGTTAATATTTGTTGCTAATTTTCATTGCAGGAATATTCCCATTTGCAAATCTTTTTTTTTTTTTTTTTTACCTCCTTCCTTCCACTCTCTCCATCACTCAATCAAAATGCACGGTCCGTGTGCATCAATTCTCCTCAATATATGTAAACTTCGTACTTCCCAGACAATAAAATATTGGTATAAGGGAAAGCACTTCATTATAAACTATCGTCTTCAGATGATATCGCCTGTTTCTTGTCGTCAAGACTTATGCCCAGAGAAAAGTTTAGAAAAAACTCTGGTTGGCGTCTTCATTATCTTTATAAAAGGAATGATCGTAGATTATCCTTAAATTTAACCAAGTTCGCTGATTTTCTTATATCTTCAGGTAAGGTATTGTAATAAGCCAAAGACTGTTGCACTGGATCCATTTTCAAACGATCTGTCCTAGCTTTTTTGATCGCAAGGTTATTCGCCGATCTTGTGGCTGTCTGAGTTATTTCTCCAACATTTCTTATAACACATGGCCATTTGAGTTTTTTGTTAAGTATCTTAAATATTAGCTTTCCTTGTTCAAGACACATTATTTGTTGTATGCTTAGTAGTCCTGTTTCACGATACACATGTAAGCTTGGAGTCAAAGTTGGCATTTTGTATATAGTCTTGATAGCCTTAGTGATTAGCCTTCCGATCAAATCGATGTTTTGTTTCGATGTTTTGTTACCGAACGGCCTCCGCCGTTTCGAATTCAACCCTGTCTTCTACCCAGAAGGCCAGGGCGACAGCCTCGGGTGGCTGGCTCACTTGTCGAGAGAAAGGGGTGAGTCCGGGCGCCACTCGTTTCTTGCCCTCGGCCGCCTTGATTATCCGCGCCGCGAAACGAGAATTCGGCCAGATAGTTTATTCGATTACGATATCTCACTATTTCCAAACACTACGAGAAACACCGCGTTACAAAATTATACATCAACTTTATTAACCAATTCTATACGGCGCCGCAAATTGAGAGAAATTTCCACTTATTCCTTAACTATTAGCACACATCTATCTTAAACTAAACTTAATGATATCGCCACGTACCTTCGCCACTAACCATTCATTCGTTGAATTTCCCGCCTCGTATCGATCGCTATCGTCGCTTCGCCTTTCAACACAATATCTTCTTGAGTCGCCGCCTTAATCCGTTCAACCTCGGAACCGCTGTAGCTTTAGAAGAAATCGCCGTCTTCGCTTCACTATTCAACTTAATATTTTCGCGAGTCGCCGCCTTAGTCTATCTAACCTCAGAACCACTGTAGCTTTAGAAGAAATCGCCGTCTTCGCTTCACCCTTCAGTTTAATATTTTCGCGAGTCGCCGCCTTAGTCGATCCAGCCTCAAAACCACTGTTGCTTGAGAGAAAATCGCCGTCTTCGTTAGTTATTATTCGTTGCGTAGTTCTATTTCTCCACGAAGTTCGTTCAAGTATTCCTTTCGATGCTCGCAGCAAAAAAAGAACAAAATTAATCGATATATTACGCTCTGTTGGCTTACGCTCTGTTCACCTCCGAGTCTGGATCAAGAAGAAATCATTTTTCACATTCGGATCCCTGCAGAGCCTCAGTCCTGCTTGTACGACCCCGTTTTTGCGGCACTATTCCCATGTAATTTCCTCGATATTGAATTATGCCGCTCTACCAGGGCAATGTCCTCTAACAGCGGTCATTGATCCTGAATTTGACCGCCTTCATTTGGCAACGCCACTTCAAGTCCTATTGTGAATTTTATCATCTTGCCATTTCAAGTCGCCTACCGTGAACTTCACCATCTGACACTTCGCAAGTGTTCTAATCATACTTCTGCTGTCGCCAGGTGAGTGTTTATTTATGTCCAATTCTTTTCAATTTCCTACATTTTAGTTTGTGAGAATGACGCAAACATCGGTGGGACTCCCTGCATCTAACTGCCGAGGACAGATCCTCTATCACGGACCCGGACAGGGCGCCGGTAGATGGTCAGCGAATTACCCTCCCTGCTCTGACATCTTTCTTATGATCGATCGATCAAATTGCTCGTATGAACGAATGTAATATATGAGGCTAGAAGGTGTCATATCTGTCCCAGCACCATGGGTCTCTTCGGGTAAGTTATTTTATGCTGTTTCGTTTCTTTACGACCCGTTGATCGTGCCGCGCCGCGTCGTATGTCACGTCCGATCGCCCCGGATCGCGTCCTGTGTATCCCGGAGACCGCGTTCCTCGGTTCTTTGTGGCTTCCCAGAATTCACCCCACATCGCCGACCTTGCCTCGGGGTCTTTTTATCGTTCGTCTCACGTCGCGGCAGAACGGGCGCTGGCTGTGGTGTTGAAGTTCAGTCACGGCTGTTTTGGCCCGGTGCCGGCGAATCGCTGCATCAACAACAACATCCTCGTTCGTGTGTACGTGGCCTACCCTAACCATTCATTCTAAGATACCAAATTAATGACCTAACATATCAGTCGCTAGAATACAATTCATCGTCTATTATACAAGTCGCTGGTATACAATCCATAATTTAATATACAACTCGCCTACTTCGCCGGTGTTTTCTCACATTTACGTATGTCTTAGTGCAGCCGGGGACCGACCCCGTGATATCACCCCCCTCTCCAGAGAATTATCCCGGAATTCTCGTTAACAATTCTTTCCGATCTAACTCTCGATTATGTGCTGATTCGCCATTTGACCTTTCGATAGGCCCAAACACCCGCGAAGCTTATTCCGGTTATTTATAATTCCGATTTGAATTCTCAATCACTCTTTACGCCCGCTAGGCACTGAGCCCGACAGTTACACCTCACACAATCACGCCACAATTACTCTTTTCACCCTGTCACGCTTGTCTATATATTTCATGTAGTGGTTTTGGCTAGTATAAGTATTTGAGCCATTCGTGATGCCATCTTCTAATCTTCTATGATCACGATTTTAGGACGCCAACACTTCCACACGTATGGACACGAACGACACCATCAGACCTTGAAGCATCCAGTAATTTTTATATTTTTCATTTAAAAATTACTGGTCACATATCTCCGACCCACACTGTATGGATCGGAGACGCTACAATATTTTGCAATTGAAAATACGTTTCAATCGCACAAAAATAAAATCCCGCAAGTCCCCCGGGTGACCTTATTGTTGTTTTCGCACAGCCAAGAGAAAATCCCGTTAGGAATTTCGTGGCTGTGCAAGTGGCTTGTGAGCTGGGACGCTCAATATCTAGGCAGTCGGTTTTGAATAGCTGAGGGAGGCGGTTGGAAAAATCGTGGCCGGAGGGTCTGACGGGGAGAGAGACCAACGCGGTGCCAGCAGTTGTTAAATATATACACAAGTCGGGAAAATCCCTGAAAATCGCAGGGATCGCGAGGTGGGAAAGCGATTGGAAGGAAAAACCGAACCGAGTGGATTGTGTTCTCCGCGATTTGCTACGGATTTCGCAAATCTTTCCTTAATTTTGACATGTGGAGTCGGAGAAAGATCTCGGAGCGTGGCGGTTGGGCGAAGGCGACGTTCGCCTGTCCTAGAACGGTGATCTTGTGTGTAGTCAGATTTTTCTAGAATTCAATGTAAAATTCGGAGTGCAACTAAACATCTGTTCCCCAGTGCATAAATAATCAAAGTGCATCATTCGCTAAGTGACCGGAAGAATTTCCTCGCGTAATTCTGTTAAATGACACGAAATTCGTGTATCTCGGATTTGCACGTGGTCGCAAAGTGGTGTAGCCCCTTGGTTCTGTTGGCACGGACCAGATTTCCATATCAAAAGAAATATACAGATTAAGCTTGTTGGAAAAACGAAAAGGTTTGTTTAGTGTGCCCGGCAAGTGATACTGCAGTGGTAATTGGAGTGCGACGACATTTGATTGAGTATTTATCAAATGTGTGGATAACTATTATTATAGTGTAAATCTGGCTGCGGCTCCGGCGCTTGCATTCGCATGGTGTTAACAAAGAAAACTTCTGTACAAAACACATTGTACACAAAAAAAAAACGACTAATCATTAGTGTCTGAAATGAAAGTACTTATGCACATGTCAAATTATGAACGGATTGTGTCTGTAAATCAATGCTCCAGTGCAAACATAAAGTAACTTGGAAGTGATATTATATCCATCGCGTGTCAAAGCCCAAAACACCTGCTTCGCAAGCGAAGATCCGTATTTATTCAGGGCCGTCGCACAATCAAACCGGCGATTTTTCCTCCGGATTCCTCGGTGTGTTGGAACGAGTGCATCGAACGACTCGGTTTTGTTGCTCAACGAAATGCTACACACGACACATTATGATGCTGAGCTTTGTGCCACTACGTGAAGCGTATCCGGCTCCACCGAAGTAAACACTTTAACCGAATTAGCGTATGGGACACGACTTTTAGCTAAGTACTGAAAGAAAAACATTTATTTTTTTTCTCAAATTTATAAATCACATAATCGCAACGAAAATCTTGCAAGCCATCATTGGATTCGTGCAATCAGCTAACGGGAAGGAATTATATGTATTTCACATATTGCCGCTATGCAATATTAATGGCGGTGATACTCTCTACCCATTGGCATGATTCACGAATACTTCTTTATCCGCCCACGACATCAAGCTCTGGCCATTTGTATGAAAGGCGTGTAAACATAGTGGTTTTGAAGACACTTAGAGGACAACCTAAACAACCTGAAATCGCGGTAACACAGTCGTCGTATCTTATGGGAAAACTGAAAATAGGCTATGGAATAGCAGGTCTAGGCGATGCAAAAGTTGTTCCGGAGATTTTATTCGAAAATATGGCTCGGTGATGATAAAATTCTACGCTACACCGTCTTATGGATACCCAGTCGATTTCTTTTGCTTTTCTATGAATATACTTATTGGTATCATACTTGCCTTACTAATTATCATTATATTAAATCTGAAACCTAGATAGTTATCTGTTCAAATCGCTTAGTTTCGATTTTTCAAATTAAATCTAGTATCCAAACGTCGACAAATCATAGAGAACAGTTTGCCTGGATGTAATCAATCAAGCGTGGACTGCACTCTATGACTTATCAATAAATCCCGGTAATCGTGACACTGCCGCCTTGTATTGGCACGATTGTTTTACCACCGACCGAAATACGCTTTGCCCGATGAATGTATGAGTGCGCTCAGTAGACGTTAAAGTTCAATTTACGAAATAGCTAAAACATGAGCATGATGCTGCTTACTGTACACTTCGGCGATTTATTTTTGGAATTTGATAGACAAGATTAACTATTAAGCGAGTCACAGTGTAGCGAATCGCATGAGAAAAAAAAAATATTGGATTGTTTTCATATTTGACGAATGAAGTTGAGAAGAGAAACGAAATTGTGAGATGAAAGAAAAAGGGATTTATTGATTGTGATTTTTTTTATCAGTTATTGGCGATCTTTTATTTTGTTTCCATTATTATAATTTTGAGACACGCAATAATCTATTTTTGTAAAGGATTTTTGATACTCGCGTGTTCTCGTCTATGGAAAATGTGCATGTTTATAGTTTCGAAAAAGATTACATGTAACTACAGAATGTGCCAATTGATATAGGATAAACACGAAGTGAGAAACACAATTAGAATAAGTAAACTTAGTAATCGAGTTCAAAAATGAACAAACGATATTGCAACAAGGACAACAATGCGCATTGTTTCTTGCCTTTAACCCCTTATTGAAATGGGAACGAAGAAAAGAACGAAAAGAAATTAATTAAAAAAATGTTCGAAGAACAGTAGAAGAATCGAGCAGGTTTTGAGTGCATATTCCACCACATGTGCTGCTTATTACGGCCAAACTGTTTCAAATGCCACGTGTTACTTTCGTCTCAAGAATGCATTATAACTCATATGGTGGAAGGTTTCAGATATTACCACTGGCATGAATTTCAACGTTTATGAGAGCAATGAATTTCAACGTTTATGAGAGCAAAACACGGGTTAATTATATTCGTTATCAGTTGCTTATTTCACATAATTTTGAAAGCAGCATCTCATATAACATCAATGAAGAAAATGCTCAGTGCCTGCAGCACTGTAACTGAAGTTGGTGTTTGGGGCTGCGATCCAAAAAATTTGCAGAACTTTGCGAATTGTAACATCGGTTATTTATTTTCATTGTAAATGTTTCCGGTATGTATACTAACTGTAAGCATTTATTGATACAAAAGTAGCACAACCGACTCGTGCTGGCAACCTTTCGCCAGTATCAAAGCCAAAAATATATCAAATCTGCTTCACGTTGTTTAATTACATTCGAAGTTATAGGAGTATAAAGAAATTAAGGGTTACCTGCAGCGAGTTTTTTCAAATGATCGAAAGCTTAATATTTGCTGTTTATTGTCACTACAATATCATTACCATTTGAAAATTCTACGATAAAACCGCTTAATAAAGATATTGCAATTAAACACAAAACCAACAATAGCTGGCAACCCTATTGTGGCTTTTCAACCAAATTTGGCCTGAATAATGTTTATGACAGGTTTCATTAATTCTATGAAATTCGTATTGATTTCATGACTGCACTGGAAGTTATAGTGCAAAAAGTTTCATTTTCCTGAGCGAATTTTCAAAACCAAAGACACAAAAATTACCATAGCTGGCAGCACTAATCAAATTTTTCAACCAAATTTCCACCAAACAGAGATTAGAGTTAGGTTTAGCTACTGTGCCAATTTCATGAAAATCTGGTAACTTATTCACATTTCATAGGGCAAGAAGCAGTTTTTTTTCTTTGTAATTTTTCAAGATGGCACCACTGGCACAGACTTGCGCACAATTCAAAATCGCTTCTATCAAATCTGGTCTTACTTAAGTCCAATGCATTCTGCAAATTTTAGCTGTATCTGATTATTGGTTCGTGAGTTTCCGTGAATAGAAGTTTTTGATGCTAAAAATATAGGTTAACTGGGAGAGGGTTACCGTTCTTGTCCGACATGAAATTTCCAAAGTTTTATTTTGAACGTGTAGATATAACATAAGATTTATATACAGATTGATTTTATTGTAAGAAACGGACATTTTTTTGAATATTCGATGGTTTGAATGTTTTCACTTCCAAATTTTTTTTTTCAAAATGAAGACACCAAAATTATCATAGCTGGCAGCTCCAACCGAATTTTTCAACCAAATTTCTACCAAACGTGGCTTAAAGTAAGGTCCAGCAATTGTGTGAGTTTCGTCAAAATCGAACGATTCAATCAGAATTTATAGGGCTAAAAACAGTTATCTTTTTTAGTGGTTTTTCAAGATGGCACCACTGGCACAGAATCGTCCGCATTTCAAAATCACTTCTATCAGACCTGGTCCTATTTAAGACCAATACATTCTGCAAATTTCAATTCATTCTGCTCATCGGATCGTGAGTTTCCGTGAACAGAAGTTTTTGATGCTAAAAATATAGGTAAATTGGGCAAGGGTTACCAGGCGTGCCCGTTATACCATATCTTTTTTTTTTTTTTGGTTATGTAAACAAAGCACAAGATTTATATATGAGTGGCTTTTTTTTGAAGAAACGGCATTTTTTCAAGAGAGACGATGATTTGGAGGTTTTCACTTTCGTTGCCTGCCCTAGCTACAGGGTTGCCAGCACGCTAATTTAAAGCTACACAAATCTACAACTAAATAATATTAATATGTCCTGAAAATTTCGTAATGATTGAATAGCTCTGTCAAAAGTTATCGAAATTTAAAAATTTTTAAATTTTCCCGTCCTCTTTTTAGGCACCCAGCGCACACATAGGGTTAAAAAATTCCAAAGCATTATCCGATTCATATGTAAAACACGTTAGAAATTTATTTCGTTAACTTTATTTTTGCGAAAATTATTTGTGCACGAAATAATAGGTATATTAAAAATATCACTTAAATGGCCGCCGGCGCCAAAAGGTTAACAATAACTGACATTTAAAGAGACCTGGACCTATTCTGCATATACACCAATGTATCCTGAAAGTTTCAGCTCAATCGGATGGCGCGTTCCCGAGATTATCTCACTGAAATTTTTTGATGATATATATATATATATATAAAGAAATATGAATTTTTGGCCGAATCGATTTTAATACTAATGTTCTTCGAACATTAGTAAAAACTCTAGCGCACCTGAACCGCTAGAAACACTAATGTTCGAAGAACAGTAGAAGAATCGTGCAGGTTTTGAGTGCATATTCCACCACATGTGCTGCTTATTATGACCAAACTGTTTCAAATGCTACGTTTTACTTTGGTCTCAAGAATGCATTATAACTCATATGGTGGAAGGTTTCAGATATTACCACTGGCATGAATTTCAACGTTTATGAGAGCAAAACACGGGTTAATTATATTCGTTATCAGTTGCTTATTTCACATAATTTTGAAAGCAGCATCTCATATAACATCAATGAAGAAAATGCTCAGTGCCTGCAGCACTGTAACTGAAGTTGGTGTTTGGGGCTGCGATCCGAAAAATTTGCAGAACTTTGCGAATTGCAACATTGATTATTTATTTTAATTGTAAATGTTTCCGGTATGAATACTAACTGTAAGCGTTTATTGATACAAAAGTAGCACAACCGACTCGTGCTGGCAACCTTTCGCCAGTATCAAAGCCCAGAATATATCACATCTGCTTCACGTTGTTATATAACATTCGAAGTTAAAGGAGTATAAAGAAATTTAGAGTTACCTGCAGCGAGTTTTTTCAAATAATCGAAAGCTTAATATTTGCTGTTTATTGTCACTACAATATCATAACCATTTGAAAATTCTACGATAAAACCGCTTAATAAAGATATTGCAATTCAACACAAAACCAACAATAGCTGGCAACCCTATCGTGGCTTTTCAACCAAATTTGGCCTGAATAATGTTTATGGCAGGTTTCATTAATTGTATGAAATTCGTATTGATTTCATGACTGCACTGGAAGTTATAGGGCAAAAAGTTTTATTTTCCTGAGCATATTTTCAAAACCAAAGACACAAAGATTACCATAGCTGGTAGCACCAATCAAATTTTTCAACCAAATTTCCACCAAACAGAGATTAGAGTTAGGTTTAGCTACTGTGCCAATTTCATGAAAATCTGGTAATTTATTCACATTTCATAGGGCAAAAAGCAGTTTTTTTCTTTGTAATTTTTCAAGATGGCACCACCGGCACAGTCTTGCCCACAATTCAAAATCGCTTCTATCAAATCTGGTCTTACTTAAGTCCAATGCATGCTGTAAATTTTAGCTGTATCTGATTATTGGTTCGTGAGTTTCCGTGAACAGAAGTTTTTGATGCTAAAAATATAGGTTAACTGGGAGAGGGTTACCGTTCTTGTCCGACATGAAATTTCCAAAGTTTTATTTTGAACGTGTAGATAAAACATAAGATTTATATACAGATTGGTTTTATTGTAAGAAACGGACATTTTTTTGAATATTCGATGGTTTGAATGTTTTCACTTAAAATTTTTTTTTTCAAAATGAAGACACCAAAATTATCATATCTGGCAACTCCAACCGAATTTTTCGACCAAATTTCTACCAAACGTGGCTTAAAGTAAGGTCCAGCAGTTGTGTGAGTTTCGTCAAAATCAAACGATTCAATCAGAATTTATAGGGCTAAAAACAGTTATCTTTTTTAGTGGTTTTTCAAGATGGCACCTGTCACGATTGGTAAAACTTTTGTTAACTCAAACGAACATTGAACACAATATAAACGTAGAATAAAAAAAAAAAAAAAAAATCTCCATCGTCCTCTAATGAGAGAACGATGGAGGTTGGGCATCAAGCACAATTCATGAGTTAGTTTAGGTTAATAGCTCAGATTGTTATTAGTTTAGTTTGTTAGTTTCGCTGTTAGTTTAGACGTTAGTTTAGATGTTAGATAGTTAAGTCAGTTGTTAGTTTTATAAAAGAAGTTTCAACAAGACAACACGAGCGACACGAACGCAAATGAACATCGATTGAAGACACATGAAAACAATCTGGAACATGAACACAATCTAGAACATGAAAACAATCTAGAACATGAAAACAATCTTGATCAGGTACCATGAAAACAGTCATCATCAAGTCACGACAAATCAACCGACAAGGCAGAGCAACGTATGGGTCGAGCCGTCAAGGTCGACGACACCAGACCTAGGCCAACAAGTGACCTACATACGAGGAATACCGAGCGGATGCCGAATTGCCAAGTCCCGAATTCAGAGCCACGGATCGAAAGGCGATCAAGGATTAATGTAGAAATATCAACATGATTGACCCGAGATGCGGAGGATGATCGACACACACGAAAGGAAACCGAGATCCGGAGAACATTATCGTACGCAACAAGAAACATGCACACCCGAAAACTACGATACGCATAAATCATCGCACGAAAAACACGGCGGATGAATCCACAGTCGTAAGCTAATATCAGCTAAAACGACCATATAAAACGTTACCGGGAGGACCGCGAACATGTTTCCTCGCGGAATAATTAGTTTTGAATCGCAAACTAGCCACTTACCTGGAATTGGAGGCCGAAATCCTGGAGCACCACCGGATTGCTAGTTGAACTTGTATATTTACGAATGTTGACATTCGGAAACGTCAACTGGGAGAAACGTCAGATAAGATGTTCCAAAACCGGACCGTCCCGAATTGGATCGCGAGGTGAATTCGCAACCCAACACTCAGACGAGTGAAAGCGATAGAGGGCGAGCGCCGGGAACGTTATTTCAAAAATCCCGCTACCGCCAGGAAAATTTTCCTGTGAGCGGGATCGCCGAAAATCGTTCTTTTCTGATTGAGCTGGGTGAGTGTTCGGAAGTATCAAGTTGCTGGAACGAAATTTACACACTTTTTCCTTTGTTTCCGATTGTGGCTACCTGCTTTGAATTGGGATTGGACTCGGATTTGCGTCAACGACGGGTGGTTTCAAGTCTGCGAGGCGGCAACATCAGGGAAAAACATATAATTTTGTCCTGATCGTAACCGATGTACCGGAAAGACGACGAGTGCGGATCTTTTGCGGGGAATAATAAAAAGTAGCTGTGAAGAGTAAATTGGTCGAGGTGGACGAATTTCGGAGGACATACGGAAGTTCGATTGTTTTTGACGCAGCATCAAACAGCGGAAAAGGGCCCCATCGAGGGAGAAAATCTCATCTTTGCGATCCAGAACCGACATCTCCAGATAAAACAGGTTAGATAGTATATAGAGTTCAACATTTTTATACTAAATTAGTTAAAAATTGGAATGCAAATAAGCTAAGTGAGTTTACCATTGAATGGTAACGCGGTAGAAATAATAGTGTCGAACTTATAGTACACGTTAAGTACAATAAAGTTTGTAATTATAAATTGTGCCGGGGTAAATTTTGAATTTCGTGTCGTGCGCTGTTTGCAACGAGCCGTCTACCTCTTCTCGCTTCAGGGCGACGGTAGCGAGGCAGTTTCCCGAAATAGAAGCGAGTGGCGCCCACCCGCGACCTTTTCCTTCGCGAGCAAAGCCGCCCGGGAACTGCCGCCCTTGTATCTCAGTTAGAGATAAAGGGTTTTAGTGCGCGTTAGAGATAACGGTGACACACCACTGGCACAGAATCGCCCGCATTTCAAAATCACTTCTATCAGACCTGGTCCTATTTAAGACCAATACATTCTGAAAATTTCAATTAATTCTGCTCATCGGATCGTGAGTTTCCGTGAACAGAAATTTTTGATGCTAAAAATATAGGTAAATTGGGCAAGGGTTACCAGGCGTGCCCGTTATACCATATCTTTTTTTTTTTTTGATTATGTAAACAAAGCACAAGATTTACATATGAGTTGCTTTTTTTTGAAGAAACGGCATTTTTTCAAGAGAGACGATGATTTGGAGGTTTTCACTTTCAGTGCCTGCCCTAGCTACAGGGTTGCCAGCACGCTCATTAAAAGCTACACAAATCTACAACTAAATAATATCAATATGTCCTGAAAATTTTGTAATGATTGAATAGCTTTGTCAAAAGTTATCGTCCTCTTTTTAGGCACCCAGCGCACACATAGGGTTAAAAAATTCCAAAGCATTATCCGATTCATATGTAAAACACGTTAGAAATTTATTTCGTTAACTTTATTTTTGCGAAAATTATTCGTGCACGAAATAAAAGGTATATTAAAAATATCACTTAAATGGCCGCCGGCGCCAAAAGGCTAACAATAACTGTCATTTAAAGAGACCTGGACCTATTTTGCATATACACCAATGTATTCTGAAAGTTTCAGCTCAATCGGATGGCGCGTTCTCGAGATTATCTCACTGAAATTTTTTGATGATATATATATATATATATATATATATATAAAGAAATATGAATTTTCGGCCGAATCGATTTTAATACTAATGTTCTTCGAACAATAGTAAAAACTCTAGCGCACCTGAACCGCTAGAAACACTAATGTTCGAAGAACAGTAGAAGAATCGTGCAGGTTTTGAGTGCATATTCCACCACATGTGCTGCTTATTACAGCCAAACTGTTTCAAATGCCACGTTTTACTTTCCTCTTAAGAATGCATTATAACTCATATGGTGGAAGGTTTCAGATATTACCACTGGCATGAATTTCAACGTTTACGAGAGCAAAACACGGGTTAATTATATTCGTTATCAGTTGCTTATTTCACATAATTTTGAAAGCAGTATCTCATATAACATCAATGAAGAAAATGCTCAGTGCCTGCAGCACTGTAACTGAAGTTGGAGTTTGGGGCTGCGATCCGAAAAATTTGCAGAACTTTGCGAATTGTAACATCGGTTATTTATTTTCATTGTAAATATTTCCGGTATGTATACTAACTGTAAGCATTTATTGATACAAAAGTAGCACATCCGACTCGTGCTGGCAACCTTTCGCCAGTATCAAAGCCAAAAATATATCAAATCTGCTTCACGTTGTTTAGTTACATTCGAAGTTATAGGAGTATAAAGAAATTTAGGGTTACCTGCAGCGAGTTTTTTCAAATGATCGAAAGCTTAATATTTGCTGTTTATTGTCACTAAAATATCATTACCATTTGAAAATTCTACGATAAAACCGCTTAATAAAGATATTGCAATTAAACACAAAACCAACAATAGCTGGCAACCCTATCATGGCTTTTCAACCAAATTTGGCTTGAATAATGTTTATGACAGGTTTCATTAATTGTATGAAATTCGTATTGATTTCATGACTGCACTGGAAGTTATAGTGCAAAAAGTTTTATTTTCCTGAGCGAATTTTCAAAACCAAAGACACAAAAATTACCGTAACTGGCAGCACCAATCGAATTTTTCAACCAAATTTCCACCAAACAGAGATTAGAGTTAGGTTTAGCTACTGTGTCAATTTCATGAAAATCTGGTAACTTATTCACATTTCATAGGGCAAAAAGCAGTTTTTTTTCTTTGTAATTTTTCAAGATGGCACCACTGGCACAGAGTTGCCCACAATTCAAAATCGCTTCAATTAAATCTGGTCTTACTTAAGTCCAATGCATTCTGTAAATTTTAGCTGTATCTGATTATGGGTTCGTGAGTTTCCGTGAACAGAAATTTTTGATGCTAAAAATATATGTTCACTGGGAGAGGGTTACCGTTCTTGTCCGACATGAAATTTCCAAAGTTTTACTTTGAACGTGTAGATAAAACATAAGATTTATATACAGATTGGTTTTATTGTAAGAAACGGACATTTTTTTGAATATTCGATGGTTTGAATGTTTTCACTTCCAATTTTTTTTTTTCAAAATGAAGACACCAAAATTATCATAGCTGGCAGCTCCATCCGAATTTTTCAACCAAATTTCTACCAAACGTGGCTTAAAGTAAGGTCCAACAATTGTGTGAGTTTCGTCAAAATTGAACGATTCAATCAGAATTTATAGGGCTAAAAACAGTTATCTTTTTTAGTGGTTTTTCAAGATGGCACCACTAGCACAGAATCGTCCGCATTTCAAAATCACTTCTATCAGACCTGGTCTTATTTAAGGCCAATACATTCTGTGAATTTCAAATAATTCTGCTCATCGGATCGTGAGTTTCCGTGAACAGAAGTTTTTGATGCTAAAAATATAGGTAAATTGGGCAAGGGTTACCAGGCGTCCCCGTTATACCATATCTTTTTATTTTTTTACTAATGTTCGAAGAAGAATATTAGTATTAAAATCACTTTGGCCAAAAATTCATATTTCTATATATATATATATATATATCATCAAAAAATTTCAGTGAAAAAATCTCAGGAACGCGCCATCTGATTGAGCTGAAATTTTTAAGACACATTGGTACATATGCAGAATAGTGCCAGGTCTCACAAAAAGTTAATAATCTTTAACCCTTTGGCGCCGGCGGCCATTTTAGTGATTTTTTTAATATACCTATTATTCCGTACACAAATCATTTTTGCAAAAATAAAGTTGACGACATATATTTCGAACAAGTTTTACATGTGAATCGGATAACGTTTTGGAATTTTTTAACCCCATGTGTGCGCTGGGTGCCTAAAAAGAGAACGGGAAAATTTGAAAATTTTTAAATTGCGATAACTTTTGACAAGGCTTTTCAATCATTACGAAATTTTCAGAACATGTTTGTTTTATATAGTTGTAGATAAATGTACGTTTTAATGAGCGTGCTGGCAACCCTGTAGCTAGGGCGGGCACTGAAAGTGAAAACCTCCAAATCATCGTCTCTCGTGAAAAAATGTCGTGTCTTAAAAAAAAGCCACTCATATGTAAATTTTGTGCTTTGTTTACATAAACAAAGAAAAAAATTTTATATGGTATAACGGGCACGCCTGGTAACCCTTGCCCAAGTTACCTATATTTTTAGCATCAAAAATTTCTGTTCACGGAAACTCACGATACGATGAACAGAATTTATTGAAATTTGCAGAATGTATTGGTCTTAAATAGGACCAGGTCTGATAGAAGTGATTTTGAAATGCGGGTGATTCTGTGCCAGTGATGCCATCTTGAAAAATCACTAAAAAAGATAACTGCTTTTTGCCATATAAGTTCTGATTGAATCGTTCGATTTTGACGAAATTCCCACCGTAGCTGCACCTTACTTCAGACCACGTTTGGTCGAAATTTGGTTGAAAAATTCGGTTGGAACTGCCAGCTATGATAATTTTGGTATCTTAAATTTGAAAAAATAAAAATTTGGAAGTGAAAACATTCAAACCATCGAATATCCTAAAAAATGTCCGTTTCTACAATAAAACCAATATATATACAAATCTTAAGCTCAATCTACACAGTCAAAGTAAAACTTTGGAAATTTCATGTCGGGCAAGAACGGTAACCCTTTTTCAGTTAACCTATATTTTTAGCTTCAAAAACTTCTGTTCACGGGAACTCACGAATCAATAATCAGATAGAATTGAAATTTACAGAATGCATTGTACTTAAGTAGGGCCAAGTCTGATAGAAGCGATTTTGAATTGTGGGCAACTCTGTTCCAGTGGTGCCATCTTGAAAAATTACAAAGAAAATAAAATGCTTTTTGCCCTATGAAATGTGAATAAGTTACCAGATTTTCATGAAATTGACACAGTAGCTAAATCTAACTCTAATCTCTGTTTGGTGGAAATTTGGTTGAAAAATTCGATTGGTGCTGCCAGTTACGGTAATTTTTGTGTCTTTGGTTTTGAAAATACGCTCAGGAAAATAAAACTTTTTGCACTATAACTTCCAGTGCAGTCATGAAATCAATACGAATTTCATACAATTACTGAAACCTATTTTAGACATTATCCAAGCCAAATTTGGTTGAAAAGCCTCGATAGGGTTGCCAGCTATTGTTGGTTTTGTGTTTGTTTGCAATATCTTTATTAAGCGGTTTTATCGTAGAATTTTCAATTGGTTATGATATTGTAGTGACAATAAACAGCAAATATTAAGCTTTCGATTATTTGAAAAAACTCGCTGCAGGTAACCCTAAATTTCTTTATACTCCTATAACTTCAAATGTTATATAACAACGTGAAGCAGATGTTATATATTCTTGGCTTTGATACTAGCGAAAGGTTGCCAGCACCAGTCGGTTGTGCTACTTTTGTATCAATAAATGCTTACAGTAAGTATTCATACCGGAAACATTTACAATGAAAATAAATAACCGATGTTTCAATTCCCAAAGTTCTGCAAATTTTTCGGATCGCAGCCCCAAACACCAACTTCAGTTACAGTGCGTAATATCTGAAACCTTCTACAGTGGTAATATCTGAAACCTTCTACCATATGAGTTATAATACATTCTTGAGACAAAAGTAAAACGTGGCATTTGAAACAATTTGGCCGTAATAAGCAGCGCAT
>OZ022264.1:169674678-169704678 GCA_963978885.1 Nemotelus pantherinus | reverse complement strand
TGCTGAGGCTGAGTCAAGCAACAACATAGTTGTTTTTGGTCCCTTGCTCCTCTCTTTTCGAGGAATTTCGGGTGGGAGAAACAGTCCCACATACTGGGCGGTACCCTTCCGGAACCGACCCAATGTAACTTTCACATTTGTACAATTTTTCAATCCTTAATATTTTTCACACTAAACATTCACATCCTTCAATCATTTTTCACATAGTTTCACACTTTAATCTTGTTCACAATTTCACCTTTCAATTTCTTGCGTTTTGAATTCAATAGCCAGCCAGCCAGCGGACCTGAAATGGGGATGAATGGATCGAGTTTCGCTTAATAAGAGGGCCGATCTTTGAAATCACATTTTTGATCTAACTTCGAAAATTTAAAACTTTTGAAAATTTAAATCTTTTTGAATTTATATTTTTCATTCAATTGTAGCCAGTCGGCTTTGCTAATTGATTACCAATCTTGAAAGTTAGTCACACCACCTGGTGTGCACACACTTGTATAGATTTTTGAATTTGGCATTTTTGCCCTATTAGCTGTGAAAGCTTAAGAAAGTTAGTCACACCACAGGTGTGCACACACATATATATATATATATATATATATATATATATATATATATATATATATATATATATATATTATATATATTTCTTTTTCACTTATATATATATTAAATATATATTCTTGAATTTGGCACTTTGGCCTATTATCTGTTAAGATTTATCTCTTTGAAAGAGTTAGTCACACCCTGTTGTGCACTGGTTGCGGGCTGAATTCCTCGTCAACCAACTTTAGTATTAAGCGAATTAACTCGTCAGTCACGTTATCGTGCAAAACCCAAATTTTGAATTTCTTAGCATTCGTAATTGTTTTCAGACCGAACAATGCCACTGCGACACAGTAGTGAGGACCTGTCTGGCACCACAGTGGAGGCTCAGTGCTCCATATGCCAGCAGTCATTCGCTGCTGCCCAGGACACGTATACCACAAAATGTGGTCATACATTTCACGAAACGTGCCTGGAGCAATGGCTCAGAAACCGTACTGATTGCCCGCTGTGCCGTGGACCACTGAGTCTCCCCTTAGGAGCCAGGCAGGCCCCCACTGCTGCAGCATCTATGCCACGAGGGGCTCGGCCTAAAACGCAAAGGCCGGGAGTAAAAACCCGAGGCATGCGATCAGAGGAGGTCGAAATCAGGGACTTCGATCTGCAAGCCGAGTCGGGGGCGGAAGGCTTAGTTCAGCCACCTGGCCCGTCATCGAAAGCGTCCCCAATATCTGACGTACAATCCGAAGCCGCCGGAGCGCGCTCTTTAGTGCCCCAAGATTTAAGCGGACTTCAGCAACAAATTCATGATTTGCAAAACGGCATGCGTGTGATGCTGGAGCGCATGGCCCAATTGAGCCTTCCGTCCCGGACTGGGAATGTAGAGTCGCCAAGACTTAACCCTCGCGCACAATCATTTGTACCAGTGCCGCGATCCTACTCACCTCGCACCCCTCGTGGCAACAATGTGCAGTTTCACCACGATAAGGTGGCTAGCATCGTTGGTGGGTGGGGCCTAAAATTCTCGGGTCGTGAATCTTCTGTGCCAGTAGAAGTTTTCATTAACAGGGTAGCAGCTCTCACCAGAAATACCTTGGGCGGAAATTTTAACCTTCTATGCCAGCATATGCACCTGCTTGTGATTGGACCTGCCGCTAATTGGTTTTGGAGGTTCTATAACACCAGACGTGACTTCGGTTGGAGAGATATGGAGTCGGCCCTGAGCGATCATTTCGCTGATCGCTTCACGGATGCCGACTTGATGGAGCAGATACGAGGAAGGAAACAGCGACCCCATGAAACATTCGACGATTTCAGTGCGGACATCTACAAGATTGTCGACCGGCTACAGCGCCCTATTGCCGACGCGGACTTAGCTGACATTCTTAGACGCAATTTATTGCCAGAAATCCGTCGTGGTCTGCTACAGATACGCCTTCCCTCTGTTCGTCTGCTCCGTCAGGCCGTCATCCGTGCGGAGAACTTTGAAATGGAGCTTGGAGGTCGACGCCGATCCTCACACTGGAGGAACGCCACAGAAGAACTACGTGATGAATACCCGCTGGACCAATATGAGGATTCACCTGAAGAACATGGAGTGGAAGCAGTCACAGTCCTGCCTACTTGCTGGAACTGTAAGCAAGTGGGACACCGTTTCGACGATTGTTTGGAGCCCAGAACAATATTCTGTTATGGCTGCGGAAAGGCAGACACATACAAACCGAATTGTGTGAACTGCCAGACAAAAAACTTACCGCAGGGAGCGCGGAACAAGATCTCACGTCTCCCCCAGAGCAAGCAATCTCCACCCCGTTCCAGCAGGTAGACAGAACTGATGATTTGTCACGAAACTCCTTGGGCCCAACCACCAATGATGATAGTATCCAGCCGAGTGGGGACTCCACTACCTTATCGATCCCACACTTACAGGCAGAGCCTCCTACACCTTTGGCTTTTCTGCCATATCACTTAAGATGGCGGAAATATACGGCGGTCCGAAACCGAATTTTTAACTCTGAAATTGACACCATTAGACAACCTCCTAAAACACCTAAACGTTCAACGTTGAGAATGAGGCGTTTTTACGCTCAGTTCCGTCGTTGGCGTTATCAATTGGATTGTGCGACTCTGTTGAACGTGCCTCCAGGTGACGTTCGACCTTACGCGCAGGTTCTGTTGTTCGGCCAACTCACATCGGGTTTGATCGACACGGGAGCCAACGTGAGCGTGATGGCGGCTGATCTAGCCCGCTCATTTCTCGAGAGGAACGCTTTTCCCTGGAAAAGAGCTTCTCTCGGGTTGAAAACAGCTGACGGCACACAACATCAAGCCGTAGGCCGAGTATCAGCCGACATTACTTTCCGGGGGCTCACCAAGACGTTGACGTTGTGGATAATACCCACTCTCAGTCAGAATCTCTATCTGGGAGTGGACTTCGTCCGTCTTTTCGCCCTGGCCACAGACCTGTTTGCGCCACCACCACAGGTTGACACCACCAACAGCCTCGATGCACTCGACGATTGCGCCCACCCTCTCACACAGGAGCAGCATCGCAGACTTCGGGCTGCGATTGCTTGCTTTCCTTCATTTGCTGTTGAGGGCTTGGGAAAGACTACGCTCATCCGTCATGAAATCGACACTGGTGACCAGAAACCAATAAAACAGAGACATTTCTCTGTGTCACCAGCTGTCGAAAAGCTCCTATATCAGGAAATTGATCGGATGTTAGCGTTGGGCGTAATCGAAGAGTCGAAGAGTGCATGGTCTTCACCGGTAACGTTGGTGGTAAAGCCCTCGAAGGTGCGCTTATGCCTGGATGCCCGGAAGGTTAATTCGGTCACAGTGAAGGATGCCTACCTTTTGCCGCTGATCGATGGTATTCTCAGCAGACTCCCTAAGGCAAATTTCATCTCTAGCCTTGATTTAAAGGATGCCTTCTGGCAAATACCTTTAGAGGAGAAGTCGAAAGAGAAGACAGCCTTCACTGTGCCCGGTCGACCCCTTTACCATTTTGTCGTGATGCCGTTTGGGTTGTGTAATGCACCCCAAACGATGTCGCGACTGATGGATAAGGTTATTCCGCCCCAACTCAAGCACCAGGTATTCGTGTACCTCGACGACCTGTTGGTGATAACAGACGAGTTTGACGCGCACCTTCAGGTACTTCATCAGGTCGCCTTCCATTTGAGACAAGCTGGCCTCACCATCAATGTGGAAAAGAGTAAGTTCCTCTTGCGAGACGTCAAGTACCTTGGCCACATTGTTGGTGGGGGCACTATCCAAACCGATCCTGACAAGGTGAAATCTATCATGAATTTCCCACTTCCCTCTACCACGAAGCAACTCCGAAGATTTCTAGGAATCTGCGGTTGGTATCGGCGCTTCGTCAGGGAATATGCGTCATTGTCAACACCGCTGACAGACATGCTTTCTAAGCGGAGTCAGTTTGTGTGGACCGATGAGAGGCTAAATGCTTTCAAGCAATTGAAACACAGCCTTGCTTCAGCCCCAGTGCTGCACAGCCCAGACTTCAACAAGCCCTTCTCCATCCAATGTGACGCGAGTCAACATGGAGTCGGTGCCGTGCTGGTGCAATGCACAGAAGACGGAGCTGAAGCCCCCATCGCCTATATGTCCCACAAACTGAATCCCGCTCAGCGAAACTACACCGTCACTGAGCAAGAATGTCTGGCAGCGGTGCTGGCAATCAAGAAGTTCCGTGCCTACGTGGAAGGTCACGAATTTGAAATCGTGACCGACCATGCTTCCCTAAAATGGCTAATGAACCAACCAGACCTTAATGGCCGATTAGCCCGGTGGGCCTTGAAACTTCAAGGTTTCAACTTCAAAATTGTCCACCGAAAGGGAAGCCAAAACGTAGTGCCGGACTCCTTGTCGCGCATGTTCTCTGCCGAGGCGTTGATGCCGGCAGAAGGCGAGGAGACTCCAGTGGAGCTAGACTTGGAGTCGCCGCATTTCCAAAGTGCTTCTTATAGGGAGCTAGCGGCGAAAGTCCAGGCAGAACAACATCAGCTGCCGGACCAAAAAGTTGTAGACGGGTTCGTGTACAAGCGGACCGAGTATGCGACCGGAAACGGACTTCAAGACCAGTTGGCCTGGAAGTTGTGAGTGCCGTCAGAAATGACGGCAGAATTAGTGAAGGGAGCTCATGACCCACCCTTGAGTGCGCATGGTGGCGTGGCCAAGACCCTCGGCCGATTACGGCAATGGTTTTTTTGGCCACGAATGGCCGCTCAAGTGCGAGAATATGTGGGATCATGCATCACATGCAAAACCACCAAAGCCCCTTCACGCACCCTTCGTCCACCAATGACGCTGCAGTCCGTTCCCGAGCGCATGTTCCAGCGCTTGTACATCGATATTATCGGCCCCTACCCTAGGTCCAAGTCTGGCAACATTGGAGCGCTCATCGTCTTAGACCATCTTTCGCGTTTCCCCTTCGTTGAGCCGCTTCGGAAGTTCACTGCGAAAGCAGTCATCGACATCCTGAGGAAAAGGGTATTTCACCTTGTTGGAGTCCCGGAGAGTGTCGTAACAGATAATGGTGTACAATTTCGGTCGTCTATATTTCAAACCTTCTTACAGGAATTCGGTATCGGACATACCTTCACCGCCGTATATTCCCCTCAGGCGAACGCCTCGGAACGTCTAAACCGATCCATAATGGCAGCCATTCGGGCTTTCATTGATCCTGCTCAAAGGGAGTGGGACGCAAAAATTTCGGAGACAACCTGCGCATTGCGCTCCGCACCTCATACAACTATTGGGACTTCTCCATACCAAGCGGTGTTCGGACAACCCATGATTACTCATGGGAAGTCTTACGCCCTCCTCCGGCAATTACAACTGTTGGAGGAACCTGAGGTGACCTTGACTCAACCTGACATCCTCGCCATCATCCGTCAACGCCTTCGCCAGCTCACTACCCAGGCCCAGTCTCGTAATGCCAAGGCCTATAATCTTCGTTCCAGATTGGTTACATACCAGCCTGGCGAAGTGGTCTACAGGCGCAACTTCCGGCAAAGTGACGCAGCCGCGCACTACAATGCAAAGCTGGACCGGAAGTTCTTACCTAGTAAGGTAATTAAGAAGATCGGCGGTGCTTAATACCAGCTGGCCGATCAAAATGGAAGATCAGTGGGCGTCTTTCACGCGAAAGACATCACTAAGTGATAGACCCACTGAGTTCACCAGTTCACGATGTATTTCCAAATTTTATTTGGAAGATCGTCCATTTGCGCCTATTTCAGGTGTCACTTCTGCTCCAATTGAAAAGTATCTAGAGATGTTCACCTCGTTCACCATTTCCTCTCCCAAAGATACTTTCATTATTAAGTCAGTATACGTGGTTCACGATATTTCCTTTCATTAACAATTACCCCTTTCTTTCTGTTCACCTTATTCACGATTTTCTCAAAAGGATTGGATAGTAAACGACATGATCACCTGTTCACGTCATTATATTTCTCTTATTACATCCATCCTCCAGCTCTTTCCACGCATTTGCCCTTGTGGAAAGACCTGTGTTGTAGCATCCAGTAATTTTTATATTTTTCATTTAAAAATTACTGGTCACATATCTCCGACCCACACTGTATGGATCGGAGACGCTACAATATTTTGCAATTGAAAATACGTTTCAATCGCACAAAAATAAAATCCCGTAAGTCCCCCGGGTGACCTTATTGTTGTTTTCGCACAGCCAAGAGAAAATCCCGTTAGGAATTTCGTGGCTGTGCAAGTGGCTTGTGAGCTGGGACGCTCAATATCTAGGCAGTCGGTTTTGAATAGCTGAGGGAGGTGGTTGGAAAAATCGTGGCCGGAGGGTCTGACGGGGAGAGAGACCAACGCAGTGCCAGCAGTTGTTAAATATATACACAAGTCGGGAAAATCCCTGAAAATCGCAGGGATCGCGAGGTGGAAAAGCGATTGGAAGGAAAAACCGAACCGAGTGGATTGTGTTCTCCGCGATTTGCTACGGATTTCGCGAATCTTTCCTTAATTTTGACATGTGGAGTCGGAGAAAGATCTCGGAGCGTGGCGGTTGGGCGAAGGCGACGTTCGCCTGTCCTAGAACGGTGATCTTGTGTGTAGTCAGATTTTTCTAGAATTCAATGTAAAACTCGGAGTGCAACTAAACATCTGTTCCCCAGTGCATAAATAATCAAAGTGCATCATTCGCTAAGTGACCGGAAAAATTTCCTCGCGTAATTCTGTTAAATGACACGAAATTCGTGTATCTCGGATTTGCACGTGGTCGCAAAGTGGTGTAGCCCCTTGGTTCCGTTGGCACGGACCAGATTTCCATATCAAAAGAAATATACAGATTAAGCTTGTTGGAAAAACGAAAAGGTTTGTTTAGTGTGCCCGGCAAGTGATACTGCAGTGGTAATTGGAGTGCGACGACATTTGATTGAGTATTTATCAAATGTGTGGATAACTATTATTATAGTGTAAATCTGGCTGCGGCTCCGGCGCTTGCATTCGCATGGTGTTAACAAAGAAAACTTCTGTACAAAACACATTGTACACAAAAAAAAAACGACTAATCATTAGTGTCTGAAATGAAAGTACTTATGCACATGTCAAATTATGAACGGATTGTGTCTGTAAATCAATGCTCCAGTGCAAACATAAAGTAACTTGGAAGTGATATTATATCCATCGCGTGTCAAAGCCCAAAACAACACCTGCTTCGCAAGCGAAGATCCGTATTTATTCAGGGCCGTCGCACAATCAAACCGGCGATTTTTCCTCCGGATTCCTCGGTGTGTTGGAACGAGTGCATCGAACGACTCGGTTTTGTTGCTCAACGAAATGCTACACACGACACATTATGATGCTGAGCTTTGTGCCACTACGTGAAGCGTATCCGGCTCCACCGAAGTAAACACTTTAACCGAATTAGCGTATGGGACACGACTTTTAGCTAAGTACTGAAAGAAAAACATTTATTTTTTTTCTCAAATTTATAAATCACATAATCGCAACGAAAATCTTGCAAGCCATCATTGGATTCGTGCAATCAGCTAACGGGAAGGAAATACAGTCGTGGCCACAATTATTTACACAACTCTAATCATGAAGAAAAATTTGAATAAAATCAAAATAGCTCCTTTAACTTTTATTACAACAAAATGAAATTTTATTCAGTTATTCATTGCCAAATTCATAGTTACTTGACAAAAGCAAAATTGAAATAAAACATTACAGAACAAAAATAAAAATAAAAACTAAGTGGCCAAAATTATTTACACACCCGTCATTATGGCCAAAATTATTTGCACACACTAAGAAAAATTTCCCAGAAAAATAACGTTAATTCTTCGATTTTGTTTCGATCAGTGATAAAGCTGGAACAAATGTTGGACATCAGTTGACATTAGATTTCATTGTAATAAACTAGTTAGTGACAGTGAAAATGCCTAGAAACGTTGAAATCTCAATCGAAAAGCGGGCGGCAATCGTTGCTAAATTTAATAGCGGTATTTCCGCTAACAAAATTGCCAAAAAAATTTAAATGTCACAGGCGGAGCGTTTATTACCAGGTATAAAAACAACATTTAACTGGCAGTGTTAAAAAAGCAGTAGGAAGGGGTCGGAAGAGGGCAACAAGTGAAAGGGAAGAAACTGTAATACGTCGGTGTATGCAGCGCAATAGTCGCGAAAAGATCAATAACATAATAAATAATATTAACGAGAACAGAAATGACAAAATCAGTAGAACAACAGTTCGGAGAAGACTTTCCGAGGCAGGAATAAAAGCATACGTCATCCGAAAACAGCCGTACATCTCTCCAAAGAATCGGAAAGTTCGCTTGCAGTTTGCATTTGAGCACAGAAATAAGCCAGTCGAATTTTGGAGAAAAATTTTGTGGACAGATGAAAGTGTTATGTCATTGGACGGAACGTATGGTAGACATTGCTATTCCAATGCACAGCAAAAGAAAAATCAAGCCGTCAGTATCCTTACGCGCCATACACATGGTGGTAAAATAATGGTATGGGGTTGTATTTGTTACAATGGGGTTGGTCCAATTGTTGATTGTCCAACAAAGATGCGTTCGTCTGAATACCTCCAAATATTGAATGAAGTTGCATTTGTTGCCGGCGATTATTTGATTGGTCCTGATTTTATACTACAACAGGACAATGCACCAATCCATACTTCAAAACGGATTCAACAGTTTTTATCGGACGTTAGGCAAAAAGTCATGATATGGCCTCCACAAAGCCCTGATTTGCATGTCATTGAGCATGTCTGGCATTAGATGAAATCAACAATTCCTCAAAAGATTGGAAAATCGGCAGCTGAAAATCATTCCTCGGAAGACATCTTAAATGCATGGCAGGTCCTATCCATCGAAACTATACAGAATTTACTTGATTCAATGCCTGCAAGACTCGAAGCGGTTATTCGTGCCAAGGGAGGCAACACCAAGTATTAGGTAATGGTCACAAATTACCCGTTATTTTATTAAGGCTAACAATTAGTTAACCTTTTTCTCAGATTTTTAGGAAAAACGAGGCAGAAACTATCCATTGCAAATAATTTTGGGCCGTAATGACGGGTGTGTAAATAATTTTGGCCACTTAGTTTTTATTTTTATTTTTGTTCTGTAATATTTTATTCCAAATTTGCTTTTGACAAGTAACTATGAATTTGGCAATGAATAACTGGATAAAATTTCATTTTGATGTAATAAAAATTGAAGGAGTTATTTTGATTTCATTCAAATTTTTCGTCATGATTAGCGCTGTGTAAATAATTGTGGCCACGACTGTATATGTATTTCACATATTGCCGCTATGCAATATTAATGGCGGTGATACTTTCTACCCATTGGCATGATTCACGAATACTTCTTTATCCGCCCACGACATCAAGCTCTGGCCATTTGTATGAAAGGCGTGTAAACATAGTGGTTTTGAAGACACTTAGAGGACAACCTAAACAACCTGAAACCGCGGTAACACAGTCGTCGTATCTTATGGGAAAACTGAAAATAGGCTATGGAATAGCAGGTCTAGGCAATGCGAAAGTTGTTCCGGAGATTTTATTCGAAAATATGGCTCGGTGATGATAAAATTCTACGCTTCACCGTCTTATGGATACCCAGTCGATTTCTTTTGCTTTTCTATGAATATACTTATTGGTATCATACTTGCCTTACTAATTATCATTATATTAAATCTGAAACCTAGATAGTTATCTGTTCAAATCGCTTAGTTTCGATTTTTCAAATTAAATCTAGTATCCAAACGTCGACAAATCATAGAGAACAGTTTGCCTGGATGTAATCAATCAAGCGTGGACTGCACTCTATGACTTATCAATAAATCCCGGTAATCGTGACACTGCCGCCTTGTATTGGCACGATTGTTTTACCACCGACCGAAATACGCTTTGCCCGATGAATGTATGAGTGCGCTCAGTGGACGTTAAAGTTCAATTTACGAAATAGCTAAAACATGAGCATGATGCTGCTTACTGTACACTTCGGCGATTTATTTTTGGAATTTGATAGACAAGATTAACTATTAAGCGAGTCACAGTGTAGCGAATCGCATGAGAAAAAAAAAATATTGGATTGTTTTCATATTTGACGAATGAAGTTGAGAAGAGAAACGAAATTGTGAGATGAAAGAAAAAGGGATTTATTGATTGTGATTTTTTTTTATCAGTTATTGGCGATCTCTTATTTTGTTTCCATTATTATAATTTTGAGACACGCAATGATCTATTTTTGTAAAGGATTTTTGATACTCGCGTGTTCTCGTCTATGGAAAATGTGCATGTTTATAGTTTCGAAAAAGATTACATGTAACTACAGAATGTGCCAATTGATATAGGATAAACACGAAGTGAGAAGGTTAGGTTAGGTTAACGTGGCTGCCGATCTTCAGAAGCCTGACGACCAGCACACATAGGCACAGGAGAGGCCCGTTGTGATACCACAATATTTTAGTGACTCTCTTCTAATCACTAAAGTCAGGAAACCATTTGCTTCCTTTGAGAAACCGGACTATCCCCTTTAGCTCTACCAGGGACAGTTCCGTCAGGTTTGAGAGAAAGGGTGCACCAAGTGCCGCCAGTCTTCTCCTTGCCAAAGCCGGACACTGGCACATGAGGTGAAGGACGGTTTCCTCCTCATCCTCAGAGCCACAGCTCCGACAGAAGTCATTAAACTCTACGCCCAAACGTTGTGCATGCCGTCCTATGAGGCAGTGGCCCGTTAGAACGCCCACAGTGCAACGAAGGGCGCTTCGAGTTAAGCCTAAAAGCTGCCTGGTGCGATACGCATCCATGGATACCCAGGACTGCCTTGTTATCACACAGGAAGATTCATCTGCCCAGGACTTCTTAGCGTCCTCAAGATATTTTTGCCTTATGGCCAGTTTGACCGATGTCATCGGTATACCTATTGAAAGGGAGCAAGAGACCTCAGGTAGCAAAGTTCCAAGCCTTGCTAGCTCATCGGCCTCACAGTTGCCCTGAAAACCCCTATGTCCAGGTACCCAAATCAATTGAACAACCGAATGTCTCGACATCTCCCTAAGAGATGCACGGCATTCAGCAACAATCTTGGACATTGTACAAGGACCAGCAAGGGACTTAATAGCCGCTTGGCTATCTGTGAAAATACCAATATTGACCCCGAATATTCGATTACACAGAAGCCAGTCGACTGCCTGATAAATAGCCACCACCTCCGCCTGAAAGACACTACAGTGGTCTGGTAGACGGAGGGACAGCTTGAGATTCAGCTCATCTGAGTATACACCACTCCCAACTCTATTGTTTAGCTTTGAGCCGTCAGTGTACACATGGATAAGCCCATTATCAAGGGTGACACCATCACACCATTCCTCCCTGCATGGAATGCGAGTTGTAAACTCCAAATCCAGTATGCATTGAGGGGCGATGTAGTCAACAACCGCTGGTGCGGGTACTCCCTCGGCCAAGATCCTCGCATGACCGAACTCTGTCCTATTCCATGCTGAGATACAATTTAGTCTCACAGCAGCAAGATTAGCTTGCTGTGAGATCAGTAGGTTGGTTGGCAGCCAATGTAGCAGCACAAACAGTGCCTTAGTAGGAGTGGAGCGGAGCGCTCCCGTTACCTGTAGTGCAGCCATTCTTCGCACTTTTTCAAGCTGCCCTTTGCAGGTAGCCTTAAGAGCACCCTGCCACCAGAACGCCACCCCAAACAACAGAATTGGTTCCACCACAGCAGTGTAAAGCCAAGCAACAGTACGAGGCTGCAATCCCCAACTCGCCCCTATGGCCCTTTTGCAACAGTAAAGTGCGTTGAAAGCCTTCCGAGCTCTTTCTGCCACATTGTACGTCCATAGTAACTTCGAGTCAAGGATCAGCCCTAAGTATTTGACCTTCTGGCTCAAGTTAATGGAGACCCCATTCAATTTGGGTAACTCAAAATCAGGAACTTTGTACCTCCTTGTAAACAGCACTAGCTCCGTTTTATTAGGATTCACATTCAAGCCGCACTCACGACTCCAACGCGAAATTATGTCAAGAGAGTGATTTAACCTCTCCGATAGCGTAGATAAATACTTTCCCGACACTGAAACAGCTATGTCGTCTGCGTAAGCAATCACTTTGCAGCCGGCGCGGTCCAGCTTCCTTAGAAGAGTATTCACCGTGATGTTCCACAGCAGGGGAGAGAGAACTCCACCCTGAGGTGTGCCCGTGCTGACTCCTCGTCTTATGCTGGCATTACCCAGCGTAGAGATTACAACTCTACTTTTGAGAAGCTGCACAATAAAAGCAATCAACCGTTCATCCACATGCAGCACCGAGAGAGCCTCAACAATTGCGTTAGAATTAACGTTGTTGGAGGCCCCCTCGATGTCCAGGAAGACAGCAAGCGTGTATTCCTTTAGAGCAAGAGATTTCTCTACTTGCTCAATAAGGACGTGAAGAGCGGTCTCAACAGACTTACCTTTGGTATAAGCATGCTGCGACTGCGAGATCAGCATAGGATCGATTGATCTTTTAATATGGTAATCAATTATCCTTTCCAAAATCTTTAGCAGGACGGAGTTAAGACTTATTGGACGATAGTCCTTCGGCTTAACATGCGTAACTTTTCCTGCTTTAGGAATAAACACCACTCTGGATTCCCGCCAGCTTGTGGGAACATACGAGAAGCGTAGACAAGCGTTATAAATCTCCCTGAGCCAAGGTAGCGATACTTCCATGGACTGCTGAATGTCAGCCGCAAGGACGCCATCAGGGCCCGGGGACTTAAACGGCTCAAATGAGTTAATGGCCCACCTCAGTTGAGAATTTGATATTCTGAACGGCGGGATTGAACTGTAATTTTGCTCCGTCTGACACGCCACTTCTAGAGGGCAATGATTGCCCGGAAAGTGTGCGTCTATCAGTACTTTGAGAGTATCTGCGCTCGAACTAGTCCAAATGCCCTCAGGATTCATGATGCACCCCATAGCTTTTGGTGTCGCGCTTAAGACCTTACGAAGGCGATTTGCCTCGCTGAGACTCTCCACGTTACCACAGAAAGATCTCCATGAGGACCTCTTTGCCTTACGTACGGCATACTTAAAAGCCTTAAGCTTCGTTTTATACATCGACCAGTCATTAGATCTTTTTGAGCAATTGAACTCCCTCCTACATTCTCTTCGCAAGGTACTGATCTCCGTATTCCACCAGAGGGGCTTGGGATTTCCCCTGCCCGTGGGTGGCTTACAAGCTTCCGTAGACGCGAAGTTGAGAGAACTAGTAAGGGTGTCAACTGCCTTATCCAGTTCATGATAGCAGTCAATGCTCTTAGGAACAATTTCCAGTGAGGATCGAATTAGAGAATTAAATAGCTTCCAGTCCGTCCTCTTTCTGTTAATAAAGGCTACCTGCTCGGCAGAGCTGCGGCCAGCCACGTTGTACGATATGTACCTGTGATCAGAGTAAGAACACTCCTGTAGAACCCTCCAGTCACGGAGAAGTTGCGAGTGCCGCCCACTAATCAAGGTAACGTCAAGCACCTCCCTTCGGTTTGAGGTAAGGAAGGTCGGTTCACTGCCAGTGTTGGCGATGAAAAGGTCGTGGGCAAGGATGAAATCAAGAAGTTCCTCGCCTCGACCATTTGTATTGGAGCTACCCCATACTTCGTTATGAGCGTTAGCGTCAGCTCCCAGTATCAGCGGCACACTTATTTTCCTGGCTTCAGCCACGATCCCCCTGACAATGTCGCAGGGAGGGTTAGTGCCATGATCATGTGCCATATAGCAAGAAGCAAACCAGCATGGTCTTTGGTCGCATTCCACTGCAACAGCCATGTTATCCTTGTCACAGAAGTGATGTAATACAAGGACATTAATGGTTTTCCTGACAAGAATACAGGCACGTGGCTTACAAGAGCTGTCAGGTGTTATCAGTCTGTATTCATTGGTGCGTAACCCGCAAACCCGGTTGTTAACAACCCATGGTTCTTGGATGAGAATTAGCTCCTCCTCTGTCCTAGACAGGCGGAGTAGCAGGGCAGCTGATGCTGCTATGGAATGGTGAAGATTCACTTGGAGTACCTTCACCATTAATGAGCTAGTTAATTAGGGTTAGGTCAAGGTCCTCCCCCTCGGACATAGAAGCCGTCCCAGCCTCTTGCTCTGCGCCCAGAGTCATGAGGTCCAGGCAGCCACCCAGCTCGGAGGCAGTTCCGACACTAACCCCATCGGCAAGGAGGGATTCCAAATCCGATTCCTCATCAGATTTCTCCCTCAGAGAGATATCAGACCCTTTTTCAGGTGGCCCCACTGTCGTTTGGGTCACCATCTTTGAGTCAGGCATGGCAGGTATCGTATCTCCCGAAGCAGAGCTCTTTGGCCTGTCGCTTCGATAGATACGTAGGGCCAGTTTTTCGACCTCGTACCTGATGATGCCCTTTCGAGCATCCAATGCCGGCAGCGCCTTATCGTTGATGACGAAGAGGGCTTCCCGCCGATTGTCCACCGGCTCACCAATTTTCACAACCCTCCAATCCTCCGTAGGAAGATCAGGGTTGAAGAGCTGAATAATGTCCAGGACCTCCACTGGATCCGAATGGAAAGCAGGAATCCATGTCCTGCATCTTGGCCGACTGGGGATCTCATCCTTGGACACCACTTTAATCTTGGCGCCTGGCCAGAGTTCCCCCAGCTCGGAGATAGCCTGCTTGTAGAAATCGGCCGATCGTTGGTCTCCACACGCGACCAGCCTGATTCCCTTGTGCCAGCCCGCGTCATTCACCGTAGGTGGAGGACCCGAGCTAGCCTTCTGCAGCTTACAGCAGACTACGAAAAGAGCCTGCCTTATCTTGAGCCAGTTTTCGGAGGAGATGATTCCATCTCCCTTGCTGGCATCAATTAAAGCCCAGACAAGGCACTCTTTGGCCATTTCATTAAACGGCCGAGTTATCCCTGAAGGGCTAGTTGTTGTCTTCTGCTTTTTGCAGTCCTGCCTGCCCTGGTACTTCTGCTCAGCCGACCTCTGTCGTTTCTGAGTAGTACCTGCAGGATTTAGAGGGAGCGGGTGCTCCCCAGTGTAGGATTTTGCCCATTCAAGGGACTTTTTGTCCTTGTCGGACATTGTGTCAGGGGAGACGTTTTGAAATTTCCTCAGAACTTTGAAGGCTGCCCTTCTAGTTCCGTAAGCCCGAGATGATTTGGCGGAGGAGCGTTGCGTGCCTGAGGAGGAGGTGGCACCGGAGGTAGCACTTGTTGACGGACGGGTTGGCTCATTCGCCGCTACCTTCCCGTCAAACTGGCCACAAATGGGCTTCGTGGCTTTCACAAGGCCAGGCTTGGTGACCAGAGCCCCGGAAACGCCGGAAACAGGGGTTGAGGAAGAGCTGATCGGCCGTGGAGCTGGCTCATTCGTCATGTCTCCACAGCCTTCTGCAAGCTTAGTCGCTGTGCCGGTAGCCATTGGAGCTGACTCATTCGTCATGTCTCCACGAACTACAGCAGCCTTAGTCTCAGTCTGCAGAGCTGGCTCATTCGCCATATCTCTGCTTCCTGCGACTTTAGCTGCAATCGCTGACACAGCCATTTTTGTCCCCCCCTTCACATAAGGGGTTGGATTAATTTTGGTGTCAGGCTTTTGCCTGACGAGTTTTGGTTTATTATTTTTCCTATTCATTCTTTAAGGGTCCCCACTCAAAGCCGCTATCCCAAGTCCGATTGTGTAGTCACCTTTAATGATCCCATGGTAATCTAATGCAAGCAGGGAGGCCATGCGAGGGTTGCCACCAGCCCTTATGGGGACAAGTGGTCAGAGCCGGATCGGTGCTAATCAGGAGTCCAACTCAACTGAACCTACACCACCAACTTAATGGCGACGAGACGAGAGAACGTACTAAGAGGCCTGCCAGGGTTTTAACGGGACGGAGATGATCGTATTAACCCGGAGCCGTTCACGAAGCGGATTTCACTCCGTCGCTACCGCGCCTGAGGACGACTAGGTCCGGAATGCTACGACCACCAGCCCAAGTGCAACAACGAGTCGTTAGACAAAGAGAAGTCCGAGGACGAAAGCGGTCGTGATCATGAAGAGAGTCTAGATCATTTAGCGTTACCCAGGATGCACCGCGAGGAGGCGATCTAGTATACATCCCACGAAGTGAGAAACACAATTAGAATAAGTAAACCTAGTAATCGAATTCAAAAATGAACAAACGATATTGTAACAAGGACAACAATGCGCATTGTTTCTTGCCTTTAACCCCTTATTGAAATGGGAACGAAGAAAAGAACGAAAAGAAATTAATTAAAAATAAGAAGAAAAAGAATCGTCTCTTATCTATAGCAACATAAGAAATAATTACGACAAAAATTCCTGTCAATATTTTTTTATGAGAATTCTGATGTTTATTTATTTGTATTAGAGAAATTAAATTTTTTTCTAGTATTCTCTGAAAAGGGAAACGATTCTTTAAGTACCTTTTTCGTATAGAATATCTTTTTCTTTATTAAATTCTAACATGTACAGTTCGTGCGGAACAAATTAAATACCCTCGTTAATCTCTTATTGGAAACAGTTAAAATAATACGTACTCTACATTTTTGTATGCAAAACCCATTGAAGAATCTAACTGAATAAATCAGAATGATGAATTTGTAAATGTAACCTTCGGCCTTCTTATTGGGTGAAAGCCCGGGAAGTTCTTCTTTTTCAGGGTCTGCGTGTGGCCTAGCTGGCCTACAAATAATAATGTAGTTTTTTTGTGATTTTTCAGCCTTTTGCAGCATTTTGTTCAAGGGAGGGATACTGGCCAGACAGTTTAGTTCAGTTTGTTTCCGGTTTAGTTAGATTTTTGAATTTTTGGAATTTTGATAGATGGCCAGTATCAGAGGGTGGAGGACCCCAGACCATCGGGGTCAGGGCTCCACTAACATCGGGGGCCCGGGGCTGCCTGCCTCACCCGGGTTCCTTGTAAAGGAGAGGTAGCACATTATCCTGTTTTTCCCGTTTTTAGATTTTCAATTGTATTGGCTCCGTGTTTTGTCACGAGCACTGGGTCTGCTTAGTCAGCCCATGTTGCAGAGCCTGGGTGGTTTCCTGTACGGAACGATGCCCCCTTTTGGTCCCTGGATATGTTTACATATCAGTTTGCGGCTACAATTCATGACGGATGAATATACGTAGCATCCCGTTTCTTGAGAGCAAACCATCCCCATTTGTTTAAAGAACCCACCCCAGCCGCAGCGAGCTAGCAAAGCGGCACCCCAGCATCCGTTGGGGTTGGTTAAAGGGTGCTCCGCTAATGCGGACGAGGGGCCTTCACGGCCATTTCTAGGGCACTCTGCTCTCGGGGCAATTCTTTTTTTTTTGTTTTGCCTTTTGAATGGCAGCAGCCATTACACTTTTTTGACCTTAGCACTCTTGGTTCTAGACTTCGGTCTGGTTCTTAGTTGTCCGTAAGGCCATCCCATCTTAAAAATCGCTACAACCTTTACACGGAAAGGGAAAACAACACGACCAAGGAACAAAAAGGAGGCCAGGAAGGAAAACCTGGAGACGATCGCGGCACTTCACTCTAACTACTGTATGTTTTTTTCTTATTTGTCATCTTTTTATTGGTCACATAACGCTCCTCTCTAAATTCCTGAGTTCATTTAATGATAGCTGGAAGTCAGCTTCCCAGTTGTACCTGCTTCCTGATCGGTCTATTCTCTGCTTGTCCCTTACCCTCAGTTGAACTATGTGTTTTTCCTCAACTGTGCTTATTTTCACGACCTTCTCATATTCGATAAATAATATATCCCACCACCAAGAAAACTATCTACTAAGACTAACCTAAACCTATCTCTAATACCCTTCACCGACTATCCTACTATACCCTAATATAACCCACCACCACTGTTTAATGTATTGACCGCAAGCCTTTCTACCCCTTCCTGGACCGCCTAATCTTAGGTCACGCCACTGGCGTTATTCTTCCCCGTCGCCATATTGTTTCAGGTCCTTCACTTGCCAAATGCCTGCGGTTTTATTCCTCTCATCAACAAGCTCATAAGTCCATGTCGAGGTTTTCGACTTAATGCGGAACGGACCACTGAACGCCGGAGCTAGCTTCGCTGCAAAGTTCTTACTCGCATCGGATATAACATAGTTCTTCCTCCATACCTTATCTCCCACCTGGAAGTTCATGGGGCGACGGCGTAGGTCATAACGTTTTTTACTACGGGTGGCGGCTTGCTGCATTCGGGTAACCACCTTTTGGCGGGCTTCTTCCAATACTTTTGTATTTCCCGACGGCGCGAAATCGCGTCCCCTGTCTGCTGGCGGTTCGACTCCGTCGCGGAACGTCACCATTTCCCTACCAAAATTCAGAAAATATGGGGTGTAACCCGTAACCTCGTGCTTGTACGTCCTTAACGCGCACGCGATCTTAGGCAGATATTGATCCCACAGGCGATGGTTATCTGAAGCGTAGCATCTTAGCATGCACTTAATGTCCTGATTGCGCCTCTCAGTGGGGTTGGCCTGGGGATGATATAGGGCGGTGTAGCATATCTTTACGCCGTAACCCTCCACCGCCGACTTAAACTGTTTGCCCCTGAATTGCACTCCTCCAACAGTCGGAAGACAGTTGATGCTGTCGCTTTTCGTAGCGGCAATATTACCGAGTACTTCGTGACGTAATCTACGATCGTCAAGATGTAGACATTCCCCCGCGCTGATCTAGGTAATGGTCCCACCAGATCCATACTAATCATCTCCCAGGGTATCTTGGCTTCGCCAGCCCTACTAGCCATTAGACCGATTGGGGATTTCCTCTCCACCTTGCAGGCTTGACACACCTTACATCGCCGTACATACGCCTGTATGTCTCTCCGCATTCGAGGCCAATAATAGTTTTGGTCGACACGCGACCACGTTCGAGTAACACCCATGTGACCTGCTTTCGGATCGTCGTGATATCGGTTCAGTATTACTTCCCTTTCTGCCTTCGGGATCACCCTTTTCCAGACGAGGCTGTTTTGGCCATCATTCTTCCGCGCTGGGACCTGCTTCCACAGCGCATTCTCTGTCACCATCCAGTTTACGAACCTACACGGGTCGTTCCGCACGCTGTTCACCATCTTCTCAAACCACCGATCTGATGTCGAGGATATTGCTATGTCACCCACTTCCGCAATCGCTCGAGACAGCGCATCGGGTACGACATGCTCCTTTCCCTTCCGGTGCACTACTTCAAAATCAAATTGTTGGAGACGGACGGCCCATCTCGCCAATCTGCCGGTCGGATCCTTCAATTTGTTGAGCCACACAAGAGAATGATGGTCGGTGATCACAACGAAACGTGTGCCCTCAATGTACGGTCGGAGTTTTTCTATCGCCCATAACACACCCAAACACTCTCTTTCCGTAGCCGAGTACTTTCTTTCCAACTTCGAGAGTGCGCGGCTAAGGTAGCCCACCACCTTTTCACCGGTTGGGTGTGCCTGACTCAAGACAGCACCTATCCCTACATCGGATGCGTCCGTTTGTACCTTGAAAGGTAAGTCGAAGTCGGGACACGCTAACACTGGAGCCGACGTAAGTCTCTGTTTGCAGCCCTCAAATGCCCGTTCACAATCATCTGACCACGAAAACTTCCGTCCCTTCTTTAGCAGATCACTAAGAGGCGCCACCATCGTCGCGTGACCCGATATGAATCGACGGTACCAGGATACCATCCCCAATAGTTGTCTGACCTGTTTGACCGATTTTGGTCGAGGAAAATCCTGCACTTTTTCAGGATCCACATGTAGGCCTTCTTCATCCACCAGATATCCTAAGTACTTTAGCTGCGCCCTGCAGAACAGACACTTCTCTTTGGATACTTTTAGCCCTTCCTCCCTCAATCGTACAAAAACCTCTCGTAACACGTCCATATGGCGTTCGAACGTTTCGGTTACGATGATAATGTCATCTAGATAAGTAAACACGAACGGCTCGAGTGCGGGACCCAACACGGTATCGATGACCCTTTGCCAGGTGGCCCCTGAGTTATGGAGCCCAAAAGGCATTCTCCGAAACTGAAATAGCCCCCTCCCAGGCACGGTGAAAGCTGTATATTTCTGTGATTCCTTCGCCATTGGTACCTGCCAATACGCCGACTTTACGTCCAGCGTTGACAGGTACTTAGCATTCCGCAGCTTATCAAGGGTTGATGACATATACGGCAACGGGTACGCATCCTTGTCAGACACCGCATTCAGTTTCCGGAAATCGACACAAAACCGATATGATCCGTCTTTCTTTCGAACCAACAATATCGGGGATGACCAAGCGCTTGCCGATGGTACTACCACTCCAGATTCTAGCATTTCATTCAATTCGATGTTAATTTGTTTCTGAACTGCCGGCGAAACCGGGTAGTACCTCTGCTTAATCGGCGGAGAGTTAGTTTTGATGACATGGGTCACCGATTTTGCGCAGCCCAGCCCCTCTCCCATCAGCTCGAACTGTTCCTCTAACAACTCTGACAAGATTTTAGCCTCGCTAACCGAAAAATTGGACAGGCTCCGCAGCGTCTTCCCGGCCGTTGTTTCCACTGTAGCGACCGAGGTCCACTTTTGCCCCTTCATGTCAAGGACCACCCCAAAACATTTCCAAAAATCGATGCCTAATATCATCGCCTGAGGAACCGAAGGTATCACTAATACTTCTAATTCATGCTGACGACCGTTCAATTCAAACTTCAGCCTTGTCATACCCGCCACTGGACACGTCTCCCCATTAGCAAGCCGAACTTCCCCGATCTCATTCTGTGTTAGCACCACGCCTTGTCTTCCTAATCGAAGCCACCCCTCCTTCACTATGATTGTGCGACTAGCTCCTGAGTCCAGCAAGCCCTCCATCCCTATACCCTCCACACTCACCTGCAAATGAGGCCTACTGTCCTGGTTCCCCTTTGCCAGCGCGTAGTCCACCATCGGAGAAGCTAGTACCCGTTGCGGCCTGTTCAACGTGCTCACTCGACCGCTTAGTGAGCACGCCGGTCGTTTCCCGGAGTTGACTGGGTTGATCGGTCACGCGGACCTTGCTCACTCGCCCTGGCCCGGCATGTAGAACACGAGGATCGCACAACCCCCAGCCGACCGCACCCAAAGCATCGCCGCGGCTCGGGACACTCCCTCGATAGATGACCCTCGCGTTTGCAATTCCAACACTGCATTACTCGCGATCCACCTACCACTGCCACTTGTTCTGCGTTTCCCGTCTCAACATATGCCAGGTCAGGCTCTAAGCAGCGTCTAGATCGCGTGTTCGGAGGTATAAATGCCGCTACTGAGGCCCTCGTGGCGTCCAAGGTCCGACCCATCCTGACTAGATCCATGATTGTGTCTAGTGGGGTCAAACAAAGCTGTTTTTGATAAAAAGGCGCAATATTCCTTCGCAGGATGCGCAACTTATTTTGTTCCGTGCAGACAGTCTTTAGTCTGCTGAAAAGACGTTCCATGGTCGCCACGTACACTCCCATGGACTCGTTCTCTCCCTGCGTTCGCCTCCTGATCTCCTCCCACAAGCGGTCCTCATAATCCGACGGCAGGAACTCAGCTTTCAACTCCACCACCAGTTCATCCCAACAGTTCACCAGACTGCGATTAGTACGGAACCATATGAGAGCCTTGGCCTCGAAAAGGTCTACTGCCGACGTAAACAATTGCTGCTTTGACAGGCCTCGAGCCTGACGCAGTTCCTCAACGCGCTCCAAAAAGGCGTTGACGGAATCGCTCGCATCTCCGCTAAACCTAAGCCCCCATTTGGCCACCTCCACCGGATTCACCACCTTCGTCTGCTGTACCGTGGATACCTCTGGCGTTATATTGCTTTGCTCCGTCTCATCTTCGCTGGGATCTTCGACCTTCTCCGCTAATGTTCCCATCGCCAGAATGAGTCTGTTCCGGAGCTTCCTCGTGCTCTCCTTCTGTTCCAAGGTAATGGCCCTCACGTTCCCCAGCCTGCGGAACCCGAACTCAATCCTCACTTTTGCTTTCAGGAACTCTAAGGATGATTTGCTGCCCATCACCTTTTCCACCAGCTCCTCGGCCTCCGTTACCTTTGCCTCTAGTTCCCGGCAGTCCGTCTCGAAGTCAAACGGATAGTCCGTTTCTACATATGACTTGTCCGACTCCGCCTCGGCCTTCAGCGTCGCCCTCAATGCCTTCCGCATATTGTCTACAGTATCAGCGTCGAATCCCCGGATGGCTAGCTCGTACGTAAGCTCATCCTTACTCAAACAGTCCACCAGAATTTTCATTTTGGCTGCTGAAAATTGCTATTAGCTGAAAATTTAACACAATTTTCCCCTAATAAACGTCGCAAAACGCCTGCGCCAATCCCTAGAAGACAAACTCCCACCCTGAAGTCTGGAACAATCTAAATATATGTTGCCTCTTATAGGCTAATACTAAGACCCTCAACGGTCCGACCTTGCCGCGGTGAGGGGGCTCGGGGCAGTGGCCCATCAGCCAGATGAGTTGCTGCCTTGCTAAAGTGACCTTAGGGGAAGGTGACCCCGAACAGAAAACCAAATATGGACGAAGACAAAGGAGATAAAGTTACGGTACAGGGAGTCGGATACCCAGTACCGGCGTCCGTCAGGGGTGAGCGAGCAGGCCCCGGGTCGTCGTTATCCATCGACTGCAATGCTATGGAGGTTGACCACTTGGCCACCGTAGCAGATCCAATTACAAGTGGTCCTACCATAAACGCAGAGGTGGTGGAATCGGTGGTGGACCCTTTTAAAAGGAGCTCCAAGCTACAACGATCCCCACTTCGAAAAACAACGCTTGAGGAAGCTAGCACCTCCGCTGGCCGCCATTCAAGTCGCGCGAAGCTAATGCGTTCGGGTGCCAGAGTACTCGCAGACTCGGACTCGGAGAGCATGGTTTCGACCGAAGCGGAGGAGGAACTCCTCAAATCGCCTGAGCGAGGCGAAGGTGCTGGTCCCCAGAAGAGGAACAGGCCCAAGCCGAGCAAAGAGGGCAAGAAAGCGCTGGCGAATTATAAAGCGGCGTTGCGCATTGTCGACAGGCTCGGCGACAGTCCTTCCCTCTCTGCGGAGGAGAAGGATCGGTTGTGCTGGGCTCGGACGACGGTGGCAAAAGGCCGCGAGTACTTCGCTGGCAAAGAAAGGCTGGCTCTTAAGGACTCTGTTTTCCACAACAAAGTGGAGCAGAGCTTCTCAAAGAAGCTGGCAGATAAAAGGCAGAGGTCCGCTGAGGAAGAAAAACCGGCGTCCAAGAGGCCTAAAAACGAGACCAGTCGGCAAGGGGTCCAACAACCCTCTACCTCGAAGCCGAAGAAAGTCATTAAGGCCAGTGATGTGGCTAAACAGCACCTCATCGTGGCTTTGGTAGATCGAAGCAACCCGTTGGGTCAATTGTCGCTTGAGAAGTGGAAGATCGTAGAGTCAGGCCTGCTCAACGCGATGATTGATCGCATGGAGAAGCACCCTGAACTGGCTATGCCTTCGTTTGACGGGGCGGGTTGGTTCAAGGGTGTAAAGATCATCAAATGCAACGATGAGTTGTCGCTGCGCTGGTGTACGACTGTAGTCCCGGACTTACCGGGGCTATGGGAAGGAGCTCAGTTGGCGATTGTTGACAGAGGGAGCATCCCGACACTACCTAAAGCGAAGGTAACAATACCGCGGGTAGTGGAACCAGATGTGGCCCTGAAATTGCTACAACGGCAAAACCCGGACATTCCAACACAGGATTGGAAAATCTTGGATGTTAGGAAACCGGCTGCTCAGGACGGAGGGCAGGTGTACATCCTCCAAATAAACAAGGAGGCTGATGACCTGCTTTATCCGCGCTTTGGCAAGATGGCCTGGGGTGTAGGTAGTGTCTACCTGCGCCTGAGGAAACGCCACCCGAAGGATGGAAATAAGAACACCCTGGAGGCTGGCGAGATTGAGAGTGATCTGGGCACCGTTGACCTGCAAAGTACAACGGCTGATCCCCAGAAAGAAGAGGCGCCGGTCAAAGAGGATGCCGCGGCCAGCACTCAAACTGCTGCAGATCAATCTGCACCGCAGTAAGTTGGCCTCGGCCGAACTACTGCAGACACTCGACGAAGGTAAGTTTGATGTGGCGCTGGTTCAGGAACCTTGGATCTCTGCGGGGGGTCGGGTTGCGGGACTGGCGTCACAGGATTTCAATCTGTTCTTCCCCACCGCAGTAGCAAGAATAAGAACTTATCTTCTGTCTAATTTCAGCACAGACGATTTGACGGTGGTGGCATGCAAGGGGGACGAGGAGGAGCAGGTGCTCCTAGCATCCGCCTACATGGCGCGTGATCGACCCGCTCCGCCGGATGAGGTCGAAAAAGTCACCGCGGAAGCGCTCAGAAAGCACCAGTTGCTACTCGTGGGAGCGGATGCCAACGCGCATCACACTGTCTGGGGCAGCAGCGATATTAACGATAGAGGTGAGTCTTTACTCAATTTTATTATTAATTATGATCTGGTCGTGGCAAATCGAGGAAACACCCCCACTCATAGGGGACCTCGAAGTGTTAATGTTCTAGACATAACTCTTCACAATGATCCTTATGAACAGTTAGTAGAGAATTGGAGGGTTCTTGGAAGTCCATCATTCTCTGACAACTGTTACATTAGTTACAGCTTAAATTTCAGCCTCACTCGCATTTCTCGGTCGTTTCGCAACCCCAGGAAAACAAACTGGGAGAACTTCAAACGGGAAGTGACCAACGACTTAGGCCCTCCTCCCAGGATAAGCTCTGTAGCTGGCCTGGAATCTGCGGTCAACACTCTTACTGGTAAACTGGTAAAAGCTTTTGAACGATCCTGTCCCAAAGTCTGTCCGAAGCGCAAACCTAAGCCACCCTGGTGGAACAGAGACCTGGGTTGTCGCAGAAGACAGGTACGAGAACTCTTTAAGTTGGCCAAAGTAGCTGACTGTAGGGAATGTTGGGACGAATACAAGGACATACTTAGGCTCTACAAAACGGAAATTAGGAAAGCCAAATGGAGCTCCTGGAAAGAGCTGTGCGGTAGGATTGAATCCACCTCGAAGACGGCAAGACTAAGAAACTTGCTGGCTAAACGCCCTGTCACGCCTAGCCTGTTATGCAGGTCTGATGGGGAGTGGACGAGCAACCGCTCGGAAACGCTGAAGGTACTCGTAGACACTCACTTTCCGGGCTGTTTGGATGACTCCACCCCTTTAACTCGTGTGCAGGCGTCTGATCTGCATGACATCGAAGGCATTGGCGAAGTTGTCACCAGGCAGAGGCTTGTCTGGGCAATTGACACCTTCAAGCCCTTCAAGTCTCCAGGTCCGGATGGAATTCTGCCGGTCATGCTTCAAAAAACAGGTATGCTTGCTGTTTCCTGGCTAACACAAATTTACAAAGGTTGCCTAGTGCTAAGCCATGTACCTGTAGCCTGGAGGACCGCTAAGGTTGTATTTATACCCAAGGCAGGTAAAGTCAACCATGCGTATCCAAAGGACTACAGACCAATTAGCCTGACTTCCTTCCTCCTTAAAGTTTTTGAAAGATTACTTGATCTTCATATCAAACAAAGACTTGGTACTCAAACTCTATCGAGAGCCCAAAATGCGTATATGAAAGGAAAATCTGTTGAAACGGCTCTCCATAGAGTAGTCCTCAAAATTGAAAGGGCACTCCATTACAAGGAATACGCCTTGGGAGCCTTTCTAGATATTGAAGGCGCCTTCAATAATGTGCACACAACAGCTATTATGGAGAGCCTCCACGCACACAACACTCACCCCGCTATTTGTAGCTTCATAGGCAACATGCTTAACCACAGGCTCATATCAGCGGAGTGGTCGGGTGCGCAAATTACAAGAAAAGTCTGCAGAGGCACTCCGCAGGGAGGGGTTCTATCTCCTCTCTTGTGGAACCTTGTAACAAACTCAATTCTGGAAAAGTTGGAAAGCAAGGGACTCACGGTTGTGGCCTACGCTGACGATATTGCAATTTTAGTCTCGGGTAGGTTTCCACACACCCTTGGTCAGCTCATCGAGTACTCTTTAGGGCTGGTTGAGGAGTGGGCGAATACCGTGGGTCTTGGCATTAACCCCAACAAGACGGATATTGTGCTCTTCACTAGGAAGTATAAAACCCCGGATTTAGACCATATCATGCTGGGCGGCTCCAGGTTAGGTCTCAAGCTACAAACTAAGTACTTAGGTCTTATTCTGGACAGCAAGCTCACATGGAAGGCGAATTTAGAGGAAAGAGTTAAGCGGGCAAGCAACGCGATTTATGCCAGCAAGAGAGTGCTGGGTAAAACGTGGGGTCTAAGCCCTGCTTTAACGCACTGGATCTACTTGGCGATAGCTAGGCCGATCCTTGTTTATGGATGCTTGGTCTGGTAGCCAGCAGTGAATAAAAGCACCTTTGCTACCATGGCGAATAGAGTTCAGCGGCTGGCGGCTCTCTGCACTACAGGTGCCTTAGCCTCGACTCCTTCGTCTGCTCTGAACGTCCTGCTTCATCTTCCCCCGCTTGATCTCTTTATTAGAGGCACTGCCGCAAAGGCTGCTGTCAGGCTTAGGGAATCAGGGCACTTCGAGCCAGGATCCTTTGGCCACAGCAGTATTGAACGGGGTTACGCAGGAAGCACTGACTACCTGGTTCCCACTCTGTGCTTTGAGCGGGGATATCGAGCGACTGTGGGAGATGGGCAGGAATGGAATCGACAAATGTGTCCTGCAGCTCTTAGCATCTACACTGACGGCTCGAAGACAGCTGCAGGAGTGGGTGCTGCAGTATATTCTGCAGATGCATCTATGGAAGCAGCTTTCAGGCTTCCGAATCACAGTATTATTTTCCAGGCGGAGGTGTTTGCGATACGTAAAGCCGCAGACCTCATATACGCCAAAGATACTACTAGCAAAGTACTAAACATCTTTACGGACAGTCAAGCGGCGGTAAAAGCACTGCTGTCTCACACATACAAATCGAAGTGTGTATTCGATTGTATTCAGGCTCTGAACAGACTGGGTAACAGCAGAAGAGTTAGAATCTTCTGGGTTCCCGGTCATAAGGGTATTGATGGGAATGAAAAGGCGGATGCGTTAGCCAAGTATGGGGCTAGTCTTCCCCTTTTGGAAGCGGTTAACATCCTTACTCCTATCCAGGCGATTAAGTACTCAATCGACTCCAACATGATGCAGGGAGCGACGCGCAGATGGGATGCAACTCAGACCTGCAGAGTAACCAAAAATCATGTGGGGGTCATACAATCTCGCATCGACCAAGTACCTCCTCGAGTTAGTGCGGATTGACTGCAAACGACTCGTTGGTATCATTACTGGTCACTGTCTTATAGCAGAACATGCTAAGAAAATGGGACTCCTAACGAGCGACACCTGTAGAAGGTGTCAAGAGCCGGGGGTGTCAGAAACTATCCAGCATCTCCTGTGTCACTGCCCGGCACTGGGGAAAACCAGACTGCGATACTTCGGTGAGCCCTGGCTGGTGGATCTCTCACACGTGGCAGAGCAAAAGCTGAAGGACATCCTTCAGTTCGCGAAAAAGTCCGGGGCCTTTGATGGCCGCTTGGACTGAATTCCTTTCTCGAGGTCCATTTATCTGGTATCACTACGGACCGGTAGGTCTATGTGTCGCCATGTGCCAGCCAGTACAACCTAACCTAACCTAACCTAAGACCTAGAATATCGACCCTATACGGTGCCTCTTATACGCCAACTTCAAAATCTAGAATGTCGTTACTGTATATTGCCTCTTCCTTGCTTACACATACACTCACTCATCCACACTCTCAGCTCTTGCTCCACTCTGTTCTTCACACTATACCCACCACCTCACCATACGAACGATCCAGAATTCAATTAGAAATTTTATGTTAACGGATACGTATATTGTTACAACTCGGATAGCGATTGATATGAGTTCCGATAATATATGCGTCCGAAATAAGTATCTGTTCAATTCAATATCACGAAGATACGCGATAAATGCAAATCCGGTTTCGGAATTCCGCGCTATCTTAACGGCTTACTACGATTTCAACCCTACTAACGCGATTCTCCTCCGTTACTCGCCTTCCCACAATTTGGGACTTGGCAAACTAAAAATTTTCACTAGTGCCGTTATGTGTTGATACCGTTATGCCCCACGTTGGGCGCCAATTTGTTACCGAACGGCCTCCGCCGTTTCGAATTCAACCCTGTCTTCTACCCAGAAGGCCAGGGCGACAGCCTCGGGTGGCTGGCTCACTTGTCGAGAGAAAGGGGTGAGTCCGGGCGCCACTCGTTTCTTGCCCTCGGCTGCCTTTATTATCCGCGCCGCGAAACGAGAATTCGGCCAGATAGTTTATTCGATTACGATATCTCACTATATCCAACCACTACGAGAAACAACAACAAATTATACATCAACTTTATTAACCAAATCTATACGGCGCCGCAAATTGAGAGAAATTTCCACATATTCCTTAACTATTAGCACACATCTATCTTAAACTAAACTTAATGATATCGCCACGTACCTTCGCCACTAACCATTCATTCGTTGAATTTCCCGCCTCGTATCGATCGCTATCGTCGCTTCGCCTTTCAACACAATATCTTCTTGAGTCGCCGCCTTAATCCGTTCAACCTCAGAACCACTGTAGCTTTAGAAGAAATCGCCGTCTTCGCTTCACCCTTCAGTTTAATATTTTCGCGAGTCGCCGCCTTAGTCGATCCAACCTCAAAACCACTGTCGCTTGAGAGAAAATCGCCGTCTTCGTTAGTTATTATTCGTTGCGTAGTTCTATTTCTCCACGAAGTTCGTTCAAGTATTCCTTTCGATGCTCGCAGCAAAAAAAGAACAAAATTAATCGATATATTACGCTCTGTTGGCTTACGCTCTGTTCACCTCCGAGTCTGGATCAAGAAGAAATCATTTTTCACATTCGGATCCCTGCAGAGCCTCAGTCCTGCTTGTACGACCCCGTTTTTGCGGCACTATACCACTATGAATTTGACCGCCTTCATTTGGCAACGCCACTTCAAGTCCTATTGTGAATTTTATCATCTTGTCATTTCAAGTCGCCTACCGTGAACTTCACCATCTGACACTTCGCAAGTGTTCTAATCATACTTCTGCTGTCGCCAGGTGAGTGTTTATTTATGTCCAATTCTTTTCAATTTCCTACATTTTAGTTTGTGAGAATGACGCAAACATCGGTGGGACTCCCTGCATCTAACTGCCGAGGACAGATCCTCTATCACGGACCCGGACAGGGCGCCGGTAGATGGTCAGCAAATTACCCTCCCTGCTCTGACATCTTTCTTATGATCGATCGATCAAATTGCTCGTATGAACGAATGTAATATATGAGGCTAGAAGGTGTCATATCTGTCCCAGCACCATGGGTCTCTTCGGGTAAGTTATTTTATGCTGTTTCGTTTCTTTACGACCCGTTGATCGTGCCGCGCCGCGTCGTATGTCACGTCCGATCGCCCCGGATCGCGTCCTGTGTATCTCGGAGACCGCGTTCCTCGGTTCTTTGTGGCTTCCCAGAATTCACCCCACATCGCCGACCTTGCCTCGGGGTCTTTTTATCGTTCGTCTCACGTCGGGGCAGAACGGGCGCTGGCTGTGGTGTTGAAGTTCAGTCACGGCTGTTTTGGCCCGGTGCCGGCGAATCGCTGCATCAACAACAACATCCTCGTTCGTGTGTACGTGGCCTACCCTAACCATTCATTCTAAGATACAAAATTAATGACCTAACATATCAGTCGCTAGAATACAATTCATCGTCTATTATACAAGTCGCTGGTATACAATCCATAATTTAATATACAACTCGCCTACTTCGCCGGTGTTTTCTCACATTTACGTATGTCTTAGTGCAGCCGGGGACCGACCCCGTGATAGTTTGCTTCCACAAAACTGCTCCATAAGAGATGTTCGAC
>OZ022264.1:169522178-169669678 GCA_963978885.1 Nemotelus pantherinus | reverse complement strand
AATACACTCCATTAATATGGAAGAAATCCGCCGTACCATTGTCCAACTGACCGGGGCAGTAAATGCTCAGATCGAGCAATTTAAAAGTTTAGAAGCGCGAGTTATCCAATTAGAATCGGCAAGCTCTCAGGCCGACCAAATTCAAACTTTGGAAGATAAACTTAACCATTTGGAGTTATTCAATATTAACTTCGATCAAATTAGAAATTTAGGAGAAAAATTAAACCAATTAGACTTGTTGCAAATCGATCAAGTGAAAAATATCGAGGCGAGAGTGAATATGTTAGAAGGTGAGCGTAGGTTGGTTAATAATCAACCACAAACAGATTTATTGCGTCCAAGGACCGAACAGGATCTTGACGCAATAAAGAAGCTTCCCGATTCCGTGAGGGATCTTCAGGTTTTTGAGGGTAATCCTGTGCAGTATGTGTCTTGGGTCCATAGTGTAGAGACTGTATTGCAAGACTATGAAATAGTCAAGGATAAACCTATATTTAGAGCCATTCTAAGGCACATTAGACAAAAAATCAGAGGTCCGGCTGATGCCGCTCTGGTATCATACAATATCTTTGACGACGACTGGTCCAGCATTAAAAAATGCTTATCGCTCCATTATGCTGATAAGCGTGACGTTAGGACTTTGGAGCACCAGCTTCACACTATGTATCAGGAGAATATGAGTGTTGATGAATTTTACGCTCAAGTAAATCATCAGCTCTCACTCCTGATAAATAAGATCAAAACAGAAGATCATTTGCCAGAAACGATTAACGCCCTGACCGAGAATTATCGCAATAGGGCGCTCGATGTCTTTATAAGGGGTTTGAACGGGGACCTCTCCAAGATGCTGATAATTCAAAAGCCTCAAACCCTACCTGAGGCATATGCATCTTGCCTTGAGTTCCAAAATTTAAATTTCAGGAACACCCCAATACACCAAAGAAATTTCAAAAACACGGTATCGGCCCCTATGAATCAATTTTTTAACTCGCATAGAAATCAAACCACAATAGATAATCGGCAACCCACTTTATCTGATAGAATCAGAATCTACAATAAAAACCGTAATCCGTATCCAGCCGCTTACAACAGCCCACCCATTGTGCGTAATGATCCACCACCCAGACCCATTCATCCGAAACCCCCTGTCCCTATGGATGTCGATAAATCCATCCAAACTCGTCAAATAGACTACCAAAATAGACCATCTCATCCCCAGGCCTATAAGCGCCCCAATAACTCTGTACAATATCCAATGAAATCACAAAGGCTTTACAATCTGCAGACGTCCGACGAAAACTACGGTTGCAATGCGGAGGAAGTGACGGACGATTACAGTCCCCATAACGAACAAGATCTTGAACCTGAGACGGGAGGAGAAGCCGAATATTTCGAGGACAACCTGGACATAAATTTTATGACGGACGCCTCTCCAGCGTACCATACATAGAGTATAATTCTGGAAACAATCAAATTCTGAAATTTTTAATAGATACTGGGGCCAACAAAAATTTTATTTCTACAAAAATATCGCTGGGCGCAATACCTGTCGAAAAGCCCTTCAGCATTAATTCCGCTGCTGGAGATATCCCTATAGACCTAAAAGTCAGCGGTCGATTTTTTGAGAAGTTAGGTAATGACACAATTCTGGATTTCTATGTGCTACCTGGACTCAAATCTTTTGATGGTATCATAGGAGACGATACACTGAAAGACTTGGAGGCAGTAATAGATAGGAAAAACGATATTCTCAAAATTAAACCTAATATTAGAATCCCTTTGAAATCTAAAATTTCTAAGCAGGTATATAACATCGGAATCAAATGCGATCATCTAAGTGCTGACCTAGCAGACAGGTTGCACAATGTATTAACGGGATTCCCGAATATTTTTGGCCCTATAAATGACAAGGAAACAATTGAGACTAACGTCAGAGCTGAGATAAAAACTTCTACATCCGAACCGATTTATTCTAAATCATACCCTTACCCAGTCCATTTAAGAACAGAAGTTGAGAATCAAATTTCGAAGATGCTGCAAGATGGCATCATTCGCGCTTCTAAAAGCCCATACAACTCACCCCTTTGGGTTGTACCAAAAAAGCCAAAACCATCTGGCGAAAAGCAATACAGATTAGTAATTGACTTTAAACGACTGAATGCGGTAACTGTACCTGATACCTACCCCATTCCAGACATAACCAATACATTAGCAAGTTTGGGGAAGTCGAAATATTTCACCACCATCGACTTAACATCTGGTTTCCACCAGATAAGGATGAAAGAAAGTGATATCCCTAAAACGGCCTTTTCAACAGCAAATGGGAAGTACGAATTTACGAGGCTTCCGTTCGGCCTCAGAAATGCACCCGCCATATTCCAACGAATGATTGATGATGTATTAAAACCCTTCATTGGTAAGGCGTGTTTCGTCTATATTGATGATATCATCATACTAGGCGAAACTGAAGACGCGCACTTGGAAAATCTAAGAACTATATTAACACATTTGGAAAGGGCAAATCTCAAGGTGAATGCGGAAAAATCAATGTTCCTTAAAACCCAAGTCGAATTTCTGGGCTATATAATCTCTCAAGAAGGAATCTTGCCTGATCCAAAGAAAATCGCTGCGATCACGAAGATAAAGCCTCCAAGCAACCTCAAGGACCTAAAATCATTTCTTGGGCTGGCTTCATATTATCGGAAGTTTGTAAGAGACTTTGCCAAAGTCGCAAAGCCCTTAACACAACTAACTAGAGGCGATAATGCTCAAGTGAAGGCCAACCAATCCAAAAAAAGGAGGATAGAAATGGGAGACTCGGAAACGAAGGCTTTCAATGACTTGAAAGAACTCCTTACGTCAACCGAAATCCTTGCATTTCCCGACTTTAGCAAACCCTTTATTCTGACCACAGATGCATCAAATCATGCGATTAGAGCTGTTTTGTCTCAAGGGGAAATTGGGAAAGACAGACCAATTATCTATATATCAAGATCTTTGAATGAAGCGGAAGAAAACTACGCTACTGGGGAAAAAGAAATGCTTGCTATCGTCTGGGCCTTAGATAAACTGAGAACATATCTCTATGGAGCAAAGAAAATAAAAATCCTTACAGACCATCAGCCATTAACGTTTGCCTTGAGCAACAGGAACTATAACGCCAAATTGAAAAGGTGGAAATCGCGGATTGAGGAGTATAACTACGAACTGGTTTATAAGCCTGGCAGAACCAACGTAGTGGCCGATGCTCTCTCTAGGCTACCATTGGAAGTGAACATCCTCACCGACGATTTGGGAACAGCTCATAGCGCAACGGAAGACAGCAGCGATCTTATACCTTGCTGTGAAGCTCCCATTAACGTGTTTAAGAGACAACTCATATTCTCTGAAGGTAAAGATGTAATTGCTCATGAAGAACCGCACCCAACATACCACAGATATTTCATTCGTCTAAAACGAATAGATAAATTAAGTTTAATAAAGTCACTTAAGGAATATTTGCACCCAAATGTTATAAATGGGATAAAAATCCCGGAGAAATTTATTCAGATACTTCAAGAAATTTACAGGGAAAACTTTAGACACTTTAAAACACGAATCACACAGCGGATTGTCGAGGATATCTCTAACGACGACAATAAACTTAGGATTATACAGGATGAGCATAAAAGAGCTCACAGAAATGGGAGAGAAAATAAGCAGCAAATACTGGAGAAGTATTACTTTCCAGCAATGAGCAGGATGATCAAGGCATACACCACAGCATGCGAAATATGCAACACTTGCAAGTACGACCGCCATCCATACAAGCCAGAATTGCAGGAAACGCCTATTCCACAGTACCCAACCGAAATATTGCACATGGATATAACAACAATTAACGGGGAGAAATTTCTAACCTGTATCGATAAATTCAGTAAATTTGTCAAGTATTTTGCCATTAAAAACAAATCAGCTCTACATCTTCGAGAAAAGATTGCCAAATTATTGCACTACTTCACGGTTCCAAGACTGTTGGTCTCGGACAATGAAGGAAGTTTTATTAGCCCCACTATCTTAAACTTTATCGAATCATTAGGTATTCAGGTGTACTTGGCGCCGCCACAGAAAAGCGAGGTGAACGGAGCCATTGAGCGTGCTCATTCAACAATTTTAGAAATAATTAGATGCCTTCAGAAGGAAAACCCGAATCTCACCCTCAAGGAAATCATTAATATATCTGTAGATAGATACAATAATACAATTCATTCAATAACCCAGGTTAAACCATCAGATATATTCTTTGGTAGGTCTCAGCGAATCAATTATCAGAATTTAACCGACTTTAAAAACCAACTACATCAAAATCTAAAAGCTGAAATCTATCGAAAACAGAAAAACCAATTAGACACCCATAATACCAAGAGGTGTAAAGCTAAACAATATAAGTCAGGAGACATTGTCTTTAAGAAGAACAAACAAATTAAAGCTAAAATGAAACCTCTGTTTGAAACGGAAACGATTTCCAAAGATAATCGCGTAACAGTCACCACAGCTACGGGCAAGCGCATTCATAAATCACACCTCAAAAATATACCAACCATTACAACCTAGCCCGTACACCTTTTTAACCACCCTTCCTTTCAGGCTATTCCTATGGAATGTACATGCATTCGTGGACATTTATAAGTACACTGGCCCAGTAATGACCATGCGGCGGGGATTTGGCAGGATCATCAGTGGAAACTTTAAAATCATACACACGATCAATTTAACAACATACGACGAGATACTTGACAGCGCTAAGCTAACAATTCGGCGCGACCTTAACAGGTCCAGCGTATTGATCCCACAAATCCACCATCTAGTGTCCCAAGTGGAAGGACTACTCACTCAACTTCATCCACCCAAATCCAACCTAACCCCAAATGCACGCATATCAAGGCGATCCATCAACTGGATAGGATCTGCGTGGAAATGGATAGCGGGCAGTCCCGACGCGACCGACTGGGATAATATTCTAAGAGCTCAGAATGGAGTGATTCAAAATAATAATAAACAATACAAAATCAATAAGCACCTCACAGAACTCTCAACCAAACTAATAGATAGTTACAATAAAATTGTCCACGATATTAGCATGCACAACAATGACAAACTTGAACAACTACTCTTTAATAAACTAGGTTTCCTTAAAGACGAAATAAAAGAAATAGTGCTGGCATGCCAGCTAGCCAAACGTGGTGTTGTTAATTCAAACATCTTATCTAATACCGAAATCAATAATATCATCTCGCAGGTTGAAACATTGCCCTACGAAAATGAAATTCAAGCAATCGAATATGCTACGCCTATTGTGCTTCAGAAAGAATCATTACTTTTGTATGTTATATGTCTGCCTACAACGGAAAAAACTACTTTCAACCATATCCTAATTCGCCCCACAGTTATGAGCGATAAAGCTATTTTTCTCAATTACTCAAGCCTCCTTGTATCGCGGGAAGTGCGGTATGGCGTTAAAACAAGCTGTGTAGTTATGCAGAACATAACCATTTGTAATAGGAACCAAATTCAAGAATTAGATTCAAATGATTGTATTTCACAAATTCTAGACGGAACAAACGCACTCTGTGATTATTACTATCAAAACAGACCTATTGTGGAAGTTATTGACGAAAACATAATCTATCTCAGTAACTTTCAAGGTAAACTTTGCCATCAGGGCAAAACTCAATTCCTAAACGGAAACTTCGTTATCAACCTCCAAAACGATACAGTAGAAATTAACGGTATTCAATATACCAGCAAGGAAGTAAGGACCATGCACCTTTTGCCTCCGATCCTACGAGGAAACCTCACGGAAAAGGATATTAAGCTTGATCTGGAATACCTTCACAAACTTCATTTGGATAATGTCGACAAATTAGGATATTTTTCATTAAAGAATACAGTATCTATTATATCTGATGTACTAATTGTTACTCTCATAGCAGTGCTTGCACTGTTATTTTTCATTTTTCGATCTAAAGCTTTCATTATGAAATTACAGCCTAATGTGTCCTATACCTACCCTGATCCCGTTAGACATCCCTTCGATAAAATTTGAATCTGTGGGACACAGATTTTTTAGGCGGGAGGAGTTAACGCGAGCTTCCGGTCAATCGCGACTAACGCATTCTATTTAGGTCATACGATATTCCATAAATTGACTATCACCCGCGTTTGCATTTTTTTCCTCGTTTCACGAAAATATTCATTTATTGCCTGAATCAGTTAACACGAGCTTCCGGTTAATCGCGGTTAACGCATTCTATTTAGGTCATACGATTCCATAAATTGATTATCACCGCGTTGCATTTTTCCGCGTTTCACGAAAATATCCATAAATTGCTTGAATCATCAAATGCGATAGAATTCGGTGCATATTAGTAATTAAGTCACGTTTGCATGTTAAAGCATATTTCGATTTTAGAATATAAGCTGAATTGTAATTACAAATAAGGTTCAGTTGAATTTTGGTATCAATAAAGAGTGCAACTTAACGGGTGTTGTTCTTTTTTTTACAATCCGGCGGACGAAAACCCTTAACTTTAATGCAATCAGCTGACCATCGAACGTGGAAACCAGTTTTCTACTTCAGTGGCCAGTGTACGGCTGCCGAACAAAAATACACTAGCGACGAGCTAGAAGTTTTGGCTGTAGTGGCATCGTTAGAGCGTTTCCGATTCTATTTGCTGGGCAAACATTTTCGTGTATTAACTGACTGTGCAGCTATTTCATCAATGAAAAACACCACACCACTTAATAATCGAATAGCCAGATGGTGGTTGAAGCTGCAGGAGTTTGATTTTGAAGTGTCTCACCGATCAGAAACGAGCATGTAGCATGTGGATTGTTTGAGTAGAAATCCAACCAAAGCGCCAAGTGAAATTGAATCTGCTGCTGCTTATACTGTTTTGGTGATAGACAGTGGGGAACTGGACTGGATAGCTACATTTCAGCGAGGTGATGCTAAGCTCAAAGAGATCGTAGAAATCCTTGAAAATCGGGTTGAATCTGATCAGAAACAACAAATAAAATCTGATTATTTGCTGGTTAAAGGGTGTCTTATGCGACGTGAAGGCGATTCGTTGAAATTTATGGTACCATCCGCGGCCACATGGAAGATGGTTCGAAGCTGCCACGACAATGTTGGTCACGTCGGCGTCGAAAAGACTATCAGTAGAATACGTGAATTATTTTGGTTCCCTCAACTACGGATGTATGTAAAATCTTATATTACTGCCTTATAGAATGCGGCTATAACAAAGAAAAACCAGATGGAAAAACTCCAGCAAGAATGGTTGTAGAGCAGATTGAGCCATTGCCATTTCGTACGCTGCATATAGATCATTTGGGCCCCTTTCCGAAGACAAAAAGAGGAAACCAATATGTAATCGGTCTAGTGGATCCCTTCAGCAAATTCACTGCAATACTACTAGAAGCAATAATACTAGAAGTAAACCTGTCATCATCATGTTGAACGATATTTACAGTTTTTTCGGGCTACCTGCACGAATCATTTCTGATCGCGGGACTGTTTTTACATCGCGGGAGTTTGAGAATCATTGCGTTGCATTTGATATCCAGCACATTAAGATACCCGTTCGCAATCCTCGTTCGAATGGTCAAGTCGAGCGTGTAAATCAGAGTATATTAGCGCATGTTCGTTGTTCATCCACTAGTCAGAATAATTGGGACGAGTTGCTGCCAAACATGCAGTGGTCACTTAACTCCCAAATAAACGTGACTACTGGATTTTCTCCGAATCAAATAATCTTTGATTTTCGCCTGCGAGATGTTACATCGAACCGCATCATTCAAGCGATGAATGACGACAACGATTCGAAAAATAAGATCTCTGCAATCGAAATTCGAACTTTGGCCGCTGATCGGATCATGAAAGAAAAATCAAAATGGAAGCAGCGTTTTGACAACAAGCACAAAAAACCCTTTGAGTATAAAGAAGGTGACCTTGTTGTGCTCGAAAATTTGCCAGCATCAACAGGACACTCACTTAAGCTAAAGCCCAAGTACCGAGGACCTTTTGTCGTCACAAAGGTCTTACATTTCGATCGATACGTAATCGATATATATATATATATATATATATATATATATATATATATATATACATATATACATATACATATATATATATATATATATATATATATATATATATATATATATATATATATATATATATATATATATATATATATATCAGTAAAATGATTTTCCGAGATTATCTCTGGAGTGGCCGATTCGATTGACCTGAAACTTTCGGAGAACGTAGATGTATACAGTAGGTAGGTCCACGATTTTCTCAAATTCAGATATCTTAAACATTTTGGCGGGGCGAGCGTTTTAGTGAATTTTTATGTACTCCTATGTTTCCAAGCAGTGTGAATTTTCTTCAAAAAAAGTATTGAGAATAAAAACTAATTATGTTCTAAACTTGTCTATGATAAAGAATTGAAATTTTTGAGCCGTGTGTGGGTGTTAAAAGTAAGCAAGGATTTTTTTTCAAATTTTGATTCGCCGTTACTTGTGATCAAAACATCGGATCATCGTAAAAATTGCAGAACGTATTGATGTTAACTAGGACTTAGCATACATGGGTTTTCAAGGTTGTACGAGAAACCCTGTAGCTACGGCAGGCTCCTGAAAAAAAATTCTTCAAATCATTAACCCTCCTCAAAAATTTTTGATTTTTGGCAAAAGTTTCAAATCATTGATAAATTTTGACTTTTGTCCGTCATGATATATGGAAATTTTGAAAATTCCGATTTGCACAAGAACGGCAACCCATCACCAAATTACCTCTATTTTCAGCACTCGAAATTTCTGTTCACGAGAACTGACGACCGGATTATCCGATCATAATGAAATTCACAAGACATGTTGGTATTGGCTAAGACCAGGTTAGATAGAAGTAATTTTGAAATGCGGGCAACTCTGTGGCAGTGGTACCATCTTGAAAAATCACTGAGAAAAAAAACAGCTTTTTGGCCTATAACTTTTGATTCAGCCATCAGATATAACACACAGTACTTGAATCTTACTCTACGTAACATTTGGTGAAAATTTTATTGAAAAATTAAAATAGGGCTGCCAGCTATGGTAATTCTTGTCTCATAAATCTTGCAAATTTGCCCAGCAAAATAAAGCTTTTTCCCCTATAGCTTCCGGTCCAGTGCAGAAATCAAAACGAAGTTCATGCAGTAAATGGACCTTAATGTGAAGTAAATGTCGTAGGAATTTCGTACAAAAATCATGAAAGGGCTGCCAGCTATGACCATTTTTGTAATTTTGTGGAATTTCTTTACTGACCGATTATGTCATTAGATTTGCAAATGGGAATAATCCTGCAATGAAAATTAACAACAAATATTAACGCTTTAAAAATTTGAAAAGTTTTGAGGGTGGCAGCCCTAAAATTCTTTTCACCCGCAAAGCTTCCAGCGCAGTGATTCAATCGAAACGAAATTTACTGGTTGGGTTTAACTTAACGTGAAGCAGATTTGGTATATATTTTGCTCTGCTGCTGACACAGGGTAACCAGCATTAGCCATTTTCGTAAATATTGCACCAACAGATGCTTGAAATTACATACTCATATGCAAAGCATTTGCGATAAAAATAAGAAACCAATTTTTAAATTTTCCGAGTTTTGAACATTTTGCGGATGGCAGCCTCAAACAACGTTTAACCGCTGAAACTTTCGATGAAATCCTTCGAAGAGAACGAAATTCAAAGGATAGGTCGATTGAGCACGATCATTTTATGGTAGATTAATTGCTGCTTCGCTGGGAAAGCGTTGCCAGCACTGAATATTTTCATCATTTGTGTTATAGTTGAGTTTTGTTGCTTGAGATAGGGAATGGTTGATAGGGAATGGTTGTTTATATTGCTCATTAGTTTGGTAGATGTTGGTTATTATTTTATTCAAATTGTTTTCAAATACATTGTTGATTTGGATTTGTTTGTTCATATTGTTGATAATTGCATGATTGTTAGTGTCGATTATTCTTAAATGTTGCATGATTTCTTCGTGATCGTCGTTATCCATTAGTCCAAATAACCATTTATATGCTGTTCCTATTGGGTTTATTAATCCTCGTTTATTCCGTTTTTACTAATGTTCAAAGAAGAACATTAGTATTAAAATCACTTTGGCCAAATATTCATATTTCTATATATATATATATATATATATATATATATATATATATATATATATATATATATATATATATATGTATATATATATATATATATATATATATATATATTTATATATATATTTATATATATATATATATATATATATATATATATATATATATATATATATATATATCATCAAAAAATTTCAGTGAACAAATCTCAGGAACGCGCCATCCGATTGAACTGAAATTTTCAGGACACATTGGTATATATGCAGAATAGGGCCAGTTCTCACAAAAAATTTTCATCATTTGTGTTATAGTTGAGTTTTGTTGCTTGAGATAGGGAATGGTTGATAGGGAATGGTTGTTTATATTGCTCATTAGTTTGGTTGATGTTGCTTATTATTTTATTCAAATTGTTTTCAAATACATTGTTGATTTGGATTTGTTTTGTTCATATTGTTGATAATTGCATGATTGTTAGTGTCGATTATTCTTAAATGTTGCATGATTTCTTCGTGATCGTCGTTATACATTAGTCCAAATAACCATTTGTATGCTGTTCCTATTGGGTTTATTAATCCTCGTTTATTTCGTTTTTACTAATGTTCAAAGAAGAACATTAGTATTAAAATCACTTTGGCCAAAAATTCATATTTCTATATATATATATATATATATATATATATATATATATATATATATATATATATATATATATATATATATATATATATATATATATATATATATATATATATATATTTATATATATATATATATATATATTTATATATATATATATATATAAATATATATATATATATATATATATATATATATATATATATATTTATATATATATTTATATATATATATATATATATATATATATATATATATATATATATATCATCAAAAAATTTCAGTGAACAAATCTCAGGAACGTGCCATCCGATTGAACTGAAATTTTCAGGACACATTGGTATATATGCAGAATAGGGCCAGTTCTCACAAAAGATTAATAATCTTTAACCCTTTGGCGCCGGCGGCCATTTTAATGATGTTTTTAATATACCTATTATTCCGTACACAAATAATTTTTGCGAATATAAAGTTGACGAAATAAATTTCGAACGTGTTTTGCATGTGAATCTGATAAATGCTTTGGAATTTTTTAACCACATGTGTGCACTGGGTGCCTAAAAATTGCGAAAACTTTTGACAAAAGTATTCAATAATTACGAAATTTTCAGAACATATTGGTATTATTTAGTTGTAGATTTGTGTAGCTTTAAATGAGCGTGCTGGCAACCCTGTAGCTAAGGCAGGCACTGAAAAAGGAAACCTCCATAGCATCGTCTCTCTTGAAAAAATGCCGTTTCTTCAAAAAAATGCCTCCCATATGTATATCTTGTGCTTTGTTTATATAGTCAAAAAAAAAATTTGATATGGTATAACGGGCACGCCTGGTAACCCTTGTCCAATTTACCTATATTTTTAGTATCAAAAATTTCTGTTCACGGAAACTCACGATCCAATAAGAAGAATTTATTAAAATTTGCAGAATGTATTGGTCTCAAGTAGGACCAGGTCTGATAGAAGTGATTTTGAAATGCGGGCGATTCTGTGCCAGTGGTGCCACCTTGAAAAATCACTAAAAAAGATAATTGCTTTTAGCCCTATATATTCTGATTAAATCGTTCGATTTTGACGAAATTCACACAGTAGCTGAACCTTACTTCAAAAAATTTCTTATTTCAAGAAATTTGGTCGAAAAATTCGGTTGGAGCTGCCAGCTATGATAGTTTTGGTGTCTTTAATTTGAAAAATAAAAATATGGAAGTGAAAACATTCAAACCATCGAATATCCTAAAAAATGTCCGTTTCTTACATTAAAACCAATCTGTATACAAATCTTATGCTTTATCTACACGTTCAAAGTAAAACTTTGGAAATTTCATGTCGGACAAGAACGGTAACCCTCTCCCAGTTAAGCTATATTTTGAGCATCAACAACTTCTGTTCACGGGAACTCACGAGTAAATAATCAGATACAGCTGAAATTTAAAGAATGCATTGTACTTAAGTAGGACCAGGTCTGAAAGAAGCGATTTTGAATTATAGGCAACTCTGTGCCAGTGGTGCCATCTTGAAAAATTACAAAGAAAAAAAAACTGCTTTTTGCTCTATGAAATTTGAATTAGTTACCAGATTTTCATGAAATTGACACAGTAGCTGAACCTTACTCTAAACTCTGTTTGGTTTTTTTTTTTGGTTGAAAAATTCGATTGGTGCTGCCAGCTATGGTAATTTTTGTGTCTTTGGTTTTGAAAATTCGCTTAGGAATATAAAACTTTCTGCCCTATAACTTCCAGTGCAGTGATGAAATCAATAAGACGTTCATACAATTAATGGAACATATTATAAACAGGTCATTCAGACCAAATTTGGCTGAAAAACCACGATAGGGTTGCCAGCTATTGTTGGTTTTGTGTTTGTTTGCAATATCTTTATTAAGCGGTTTTAACGTATAATTTTCAGTTTATAATGATATTGTAGTGACAATAAACAGCAAATATTAAAAGTTCGATTATTTGAAAAAACTTGCTGCATGTAACCCTTCATTTCTTTATGCTCCTATAATTTCGAATGTAGTATAACAACGTGAAGCAGATGATATTTATTCTTGGCTTTGTTGTGCTACTTTTGTATCAATAAATGCTTACAGTTCGTATTCATACCGGAAACATTTACAATGAAAATAAATAACCGATGTTTCAATTCCCAAAGTTCAGCAAATTTTTCGGATCGCAGCCCATTTTCTTCATTGATGTTATATGAGATGCTGCTTTCAAAATTTTGTGAAATGAGCAACTGATAACGAATATAATGAACAAGTGTTTTTCTCTCATAAACGTTGAAACTCATGCCAGTGGTAATATCTGAAACCTTCTACCATATGAGTTATAATGCATTCTTGAGACCAAAGTAAAACGTGGCATTTGAAACAGTTTGGCCGTAATAAGCAGCTCATGTGGTGGAATATGCACATATATTTCTCCTGGTACTATAAAAAGAAACGTTTCAGCTGCTGATTGCTCAGCCCTGAAACTTCATTGCCATTATTACTAATGTTTGAAGAAGAACATTAATATTAAAATCACTTTGGCCAAAAATTCATATTTCTATATATATATATTTATATATATATATATATATATATATATATATATATATATATATATATATATATATATATATATATATATATATATATATATATATATATATATATATATATATATATATATTTGCATTACATTAATATGAATTTTTGGCCAAAGTGATTTTAATACTAATGTTCTTTTCCGAACATTAGTAAAAACGGAATAAACGAGGATTAATAAACCCAATAGGAACAGCATATAAATGGTTATTTGGACTAATGGATAACGACGATCACGAAGAAATCATGCAACATTTAAGAATAATCGACACTAACAATCATGCAATTATCAACAATATGAACAAACAAATCCAAATCAACAATGTATTTGAAAACAATTTGAATAAAATAATAAGCAACATCAACCAAACTAATGAGCAATATAAACAACCATTCCCTATCAACCATTCCCTATCTCAAGCAACAAAACTCAACTATAACACAAATGATGAAAATGTTCAGTGCTGGCAACACTTTCCCAGCGAAGCAGCAATTAATCTACCATAAAATGATCGTGCTCAATCGACCTATCCTTTGAATTTCGTTCTCATCGAAAGATTTCATCGAAAGTTTCAGCGGTTAAACGTTGTTTGAGGCTGCCATCCGCAAAATGTTCAAAACTCGGAAAATTTAAAAATTGGTTTCTTATTTTTATCGCAAATGCTTTGCATATGAGTATGTAATTTCAAGCATCTGTTGGTGCAATATTTACGAAAATGGCTAATGCTGGTTACCCTGTGTCAGCAGCAGAGCAAAATATATACCAAATCTGCTTCACGTTAAGTTAAACCCAACCAGTAAATTTCGTTTCGATTGAATCACTGCGCTGGAAGCTTTGCGGGTGAAAAGAATTTTAGGGCTGCCACCCTCAAAACTTTTCAAATTTTTAAAGCGTTAATATTTGTTGTTAATTTTCATTGCAGGATTATTCCCATTTGCAAATCTAATGACATAATCGGTCAGTAAAGAAATTCCACAAAATTACAAAAATGGTCATAGCTGGCAGCCCTTTCATGATTTTTGTACGAAATTCCTACGACATTTACTTCACATTAAGGTCCATTTACTGCATGAACTTCGTTTTGATTTCTGCACTGGACCGGAAGCTATAGGGGAAAAAGCTTTATTTTGCTGGGCAAATTTGCAAGATTTATGAGACAAGAATTACCATAGCTGGCAGCCCTATTTTAATTTTTCAATAAAATTTTCACCAAATGTTACGTAGAGTAAGATTCAAGTACTGTGTGTTATATCTGATGGCTGAATCAAAAGTTATAGGCCAAAAAGCTGTTTTTTTTTCTCAGTGATTTTTCAAGACGGTACCACTGCCACAGAGTTGCCCGCATTTCAAAATTACTTCTATCTAACCTGGTCTTAGCCAATACCAACATGTCTTGTGAATTTCATTATGATCGGATAATCCGGTCGTCAGTTCTCGTGAACAGAAATTTCGAGTGCTGAAAATAGAGGTAATTTGATGATGGGTTGCCGTTTTTATTGATTTGAAGAATTTTGAAGAAATGATTTGAAGAATTTTTTTTCAGGAGCCTGCCGTAGCTACAGGGTTTCTCGTACTACCTTGAAAACCCATATATGCTAAGTCCTAGTCAACATCAATACGTTCTGCAATTTTTACGATGATCCGATGTTTTGATCACAAGTAATGGCGAATCAAAATTTGAAAAAAAAATCCTTGCCTACTTTTAACACCCACACACGGCTCAAAAATTTCAATTCTTTATCATAGACAAGCTTAGAACATAATTAGTTTTTATTCTCAATACTTTTTTTGAAGAAAATTCACACTGCTTGGAAACATAGGAGTACCTAAAAATTCACTAAAACGCTCGCCCCGCCAAAAGGTTTAAGATATCTGAATTTGAGAAAATCGTGGACCTGCCTACTATATACATCTACGTTCTCCGAAAGTTTCAGATCAATCGAATCGGCCACTCCAGAGATAATCTCGGAAAATCATTTTACTGATGTATATACTTATATATATATATATATATATATATATATATATATATATATATATATATATATATATATATATATATATATATATATATATATATATATATATATATATATGTATATATGTGTATATATATATATGTATATATATATATATATATATATATATATATATATATATATATATATATATATATATATATATATATATATATGAATTTTCGGCGAAACGAGTGTACAATTCCATCGTTACTTACTTTGGGCACTCACGCACAACATTGTACATATCCAAATTCAATATATTCAATTTTGTATTTCATTCACAACATTGTACATATCCAAATTCAATATATTCAATTTTATATTTCATTCACAACATTGTACGTATTCACATTCAACATATCCAGTGTTCTTTACATTGTCACACGCAAATTCCACTCGACAATTCATTAATCAGCATTTTCACATCACAATCGTCATCATAGACGGCGTATCAGATTACGCTTCTGTAAAAGTTATCATAAACACTACAAGACTCGAGTGGAATTTGCGTTCTATGCATTTTTTGTAATCTACTTAAGTAAGTTGAGCATAATAAAGATATTCATTCGATTTCGAGAATCAGATCGGCAGCATTCATTTTTCATTTCGTGCGAGGCAAACAAGTTGAAGTTCTTGTTCAGCTCAAAAGTTAAAATTTGGTTTTTACAAATAGTAGCGTACGTTCGAAGTGAACAAGTTCAAGTACTTGTCCATTTAAAATTATTAGGTCTCCGATACTAATTGGTGCATGTACCAATTGGTATTTATTTTCGCATACGGTCAATTGATTTAGTATCAATTGTCCACAGCCACAGCTAAGGGCCGTGACTGGATCTGATAGTGAGTGCTTCGATATTGGATTAAACCTCGGTAACCAATTGGTTCAAGTACCAATTGGTGCAGGTACTGGTTGGTATTTTTGCGGGTACGGCCTATTGATCAAGCATCAATTGGCTACAGCCACAGCTTAGTGCAGTGACTTAGGTCGGATAGCCAACGATCCGACATTTTGGTGACCCCGACGTGATCCTGAGACGGATCAAATAGTTTCCTGATAATACAATTTGAAAATTTACATTCTTCGCGATGGAGCAACTTGTGGCCAACCAACGTAATGTTGGTGACGAAATCCAGTCAATTATCCGCAATTTCAAAAAGGATAGTGACACCCGCAAAACCAAGGCCTATTTTGAAAGGCGGTTGCAAGAACTGGCGAGTGCTTGGGATAAATTTGACGCCAAAGACAATAAAATACGCACTCTTGAGAATGTGCCCATCAACCATCCGTACTTCCGAACTGAGTACTACCAAGAGATCTCTGATCTTGTCAGGAGGTATCAGGAAATATTTGAGAAGGAGTTATCTCTGTTAGTCAGCAAAGACGCCGAAGTCAAGGCTGCTGCAGAACCAATCAAAACCAATCAACCAATAGAGCCAATGCAAACAGGTATTATGATCAGACGACAAAGGGCTATTATAGCTAGCATTCGACGCCGTTTAGCTGATACTCCTGAAGAACTTAACCCACAATCAGTGAACTTAAACATCGAAATAATGAAAAGACTGTGGAATCAGGCAGAAGAATTACATTATTCAATTCTGGAGTCTTCTGATGACCTTCAGGACTACGACATGCAGTCGTACATTTCGGTTGAAAAGCTGGTCCAAGAAAATATATTGAGATTGACTGCAAGACAGCATATGCACACAACTCAGGCTCTGACCATGGAAGGAGATTCTTCAGTTCGCCTCCCTAAAATCACCATCCCAACTTTTGATGGGGATTATTTAAAGTGGGGCCAATTCTGCGACATGTTTACGCAAATGGTCCATAACCAACCACTTCCAGCCATACAGAAAATGTGGTACTTAAAAACAAATTTAAGTGGAGAGGCAGAGAAGCTTATACGCCACCTAACTTTAACAGAAAGTAATTACAGCTCAGCATGGATACTGATCCAAGCCAGATACGACAATACAAGAGTACTTACATCAGCAATAATTTCAAAGATCATGAGCACTCCAGCCATCAACGTTGAAAATCCGTCATCTTCATTGATAAAAAACCTTCATGACACAACTCATGAAGGCATGTTAGCCCTCAATAATTTGGGAATAGATATCTCAACGTGGGATCCACTATAACTTCACTTCTTGGTTAAGAAGCTGGATCGACAGAGCCATATTCTGTACGAACAGTCCATCATAAATCCAAGAGAAAATCAATCAGTAAAGGCCTTTCTGAACTTTTTGGAGTTTCGCTTTCAAACGCTTGAGGCAATCGGCTACAAGGAAAGATCGAACACTGTAAAAACATTGACATCTACGATACCACAGAAGAATGGATCATCGTGCGTGGTTTGTCGACAGGCCAATCATCCGCTATACAGCTGCAAGCAGTTCTTACAGATGTCAGCTTCAGCTCGATTACAGTGCGCACAAAAACATAAGTTGTGCGTTAACTGCCTAAGATCGGGACACAAGGCGAGTGCATGTACGTTGCGCTTATGCACAAGGTGTAATCGGAAGCACAACACACTGCTGCATCTTGAAGCTGCCGTAGAACCTACAAATGAAAAAGACCACATCAACCGGAAGCAGCAGGAAAACCAATCATTAAAGTCGTCGTCGCTCGTGGCTCACCTTCAACGGAAGAACCAAAACTATATTCTTCTAGGAACAGTTAAATTAACTGTGAAGGCGCACAATGAGCAAACTATTTCCTGCAGAGCTCTGCTGGATTCCGGTTCACAAGTGAATCTGGCAACTGAAAGGCTTATGAAGCGACTGGGCCTGTCACCCAAGGCATCAAGCCTGCAAATTGAAGGAATTGGTAGAGCTTCAAAATGTGCCAAACGTCGAATTAACTTGTTGATTCAATCACAAGTCACGCAATTTTCAACCTTACTGGAAGCTTACGTGCTCCCCGAGATTGTGTCAAGACAACCTGCCCAGTACTTAGACATTGCTTCTTGGCCGATACCATAGAACATATCTCTGGCTGATCCCACATTCAACCAACCTGAGCAGGTGGATATGCTATTGGGAGCGGAGCTTTATCACCAGCTCTTAATTTCGGGTCAAATAAGACTAGCTGAAGGAATGCCCTCTCTTCAGAATACCGTTTTTGGATGGGTCGTCTCTGGAAGAGTTGATCAAGAGCATTTGGGCTCAATCACATGTGGTGTTTTCACTGCAGAAGAATCATCAACCAATGAGCTGGTCGAGCGATTTTGGAGGATCGATGAAGTCATTGATGCTCAACCAGCTCTATCTGCGGCAGACCAACGGTGCGAAACTCATTTTATGGAAAATACCACCAGATCACAGAATGGTCAGTTCATGGTCAGATTGCCCTTCCTGGATGAACCAACAATATTGGGCCAATCTCGAAGGACGGCGTTTAACCGATTGTGTGCTCTGGAGAAACGCTTAGCAAATGATTCAGGCTTGAAAGAGCAATATAAGGAGTTCATGAAGGAGTATGAGTCTTTGGGTCACATGTCCAAAATCAACGCCAAAGACATACCAGAAAGACACTACGTTATACCACACCACTGCGTACTGAAACCAGAGAGTACCTCTACTAAACTTCGAGTGGTCTTTGATGCTTCAGCGAAAACAGATTCTGGATCATCACTTAATGATATCCTTCACATTGGTCCAACAGTCCAACCTGAGCTATTCACAATCTTACTACGTTTCCGTCTCCCAACCTATGTATTCACTGCAGATATCCAGAAAATGTTCCGACAGATATTATTACACCCAGAAGACAGACCATATCAGCTCATCTTATGGCGAGAAAATCCGTCAGAGCCAACACGCTACTACCAACTCAATACAGTTACTTACGGAACACGTGCTGCACCATACTTGGCAACCAAGTGCCTCCAGAAATTGGCGCAGGATAACCACCATAGGTACCCATTAGGGACTGCTGCACTCAATGATCACATTTATGTGGATGATGGGTTAGTAGGCAGCAATTCATTAGCCGAGGCTATCGAAACTCAAAGGCAATTGACAGAATTGCTAAGTCTGGCTGGCTTCAATCTTCGTAAATGGTGTGCTAACCATCGAAAGCTTTTGGACCACATTCCACCAGAACACCAAGAAGTGAATCTGGACCTTGAGGGAAGGCAAGCCACCTGCATCAAAATGCTAGGTCTAATTTGGCGGCCGGACGATGACCAGTTTCTGATAAAGGTAAATCAGCAGACCCCGGACAAAATCACCAAACGTTCCGTTACTTCAGAAATGGCGAAAATATTTGATCCTTTAGGAATATTATCTCCAATTGTCGTAACCGCCAAAATGTTCATCCAAAAACTATGGCAATTGCATAGTTCTTGGGATGATCCTTTACCCCTGGAACTCGAAAAAACTTGGAGGTCATTCAGTGATGACCTCAATAGTTTGCAGAATGTCCATTTCCCGCGACATGTATTTTCCAAGCAAACACCAAAATCAGTCCAGATCCATGTGTTTGCAGACGCCTCCGAAAAGGCCTATGGAGCAGCTATTTATGTGCGATCCATTCTCCAGGATGGACAGGTGGTCGTTCGACTACTGTGTGCAAAATCTCGAGTCGCCCCTCTTAAAACGCAAACATTACCACGTTTGGAGTTGTGTGCGGCACTTCTGGGTGTCCAGTTAGCCGCAAGATCAACAGAGGACCTGAAATATGAAAATCATCTAACGTTTTTCTGGACCGATTCAGAAGTTGTTCTCGCCTGGATCAACTCAGCATCATCATCTTTCCATAAATTTGTGGCCAATAGAATAGCGAAAATCCAAGAAGGCTCGTCTCCTTCGCAGTGGCGTCACGTTCGGTCCGCCTATAACCCAGCTGACATATTATCCCGTGGAATGCCGGCTCGAAAATTCGCTTCATCAAACCTTTGGTTTTATGGTCCATTCTTTCTGCATGGAAAGGAAAGTCTGTGGCCAACCCCCTTTAACAAAGCTATTGACCAAATCGCTTCCAGCAATTCTTCAGAGTTGAAGAAAAAACCACCAGAGGCAACAATCGCCGTCGTGTCTGAACCAGATAGCATAATCTACCAGATCAATCATGGAAATTCGTTCGTTACATTACAACGGGTAGTCGCATACATGCTCCGATTTGCTCATCATGCAAAACAATTGCAAGCTGCCAGATCAACACATATTTCGTTAACACCGGTAGAGTTGGAGAATGCATTGATTTCAATCATCCGAATCATACAAAAGGATGATTTCAAGGATGATCGCGATCACTTAAGAAGACACCAAGAAATCAAGAAAGGTAGTTCCTTGAATGGCCTGTCCCCCTTTCTAGACGAAAAAGGAATAATCAGAGTCGGTGGTCGCTTGGAGGCTTTGTCACTGTCGTTCGATGCTAAGCACCCTATGCTGGTTCCATACAACGACCCATTAGTCAAACTGCTTATGCAAAGCATTCATATTAGAAACTTGCATTGCGGTCCACAAGCATTGCTCGCTCATACCAGGCAAAGATTTTGGCCTATTAAAGGTAAAACTATGGCTAGAGCAATAGTACAGAAGTGCGTGACTTGTTGCAAGGCAAAACCAACATTTCTGAATCAAGTGATGGGCAATCTACCGGATACCAGAGTCCAGCCAGCGCGACCATTCATAAATGCCGGGGTGGACCTTTGTGGACCATTTTGGGTACATTACAAGGTGCGAGGCAAGAAACCACAAAAGACGTACCTGGTGGTGTTCTGTTGCTTTGCTACAAAGGCGGTCCACTTGGAACTAGTCACCGATCTGTCAACTGAAGGGTTCATAGGTTCACTGCATCGCTTCTTGGGTCGACGAGGGCATTGTGCAAATCTCTATTGTGACAACGCTACCAACTTTGTTGGCTCACGGAACAAGTTAATGGAACTTAATTCACACATTTATTCACAGCCCTCACAAGAGGCAATTATCAAGGCATGCAGCTCAAAGGGAATACAATTTTGATTCATCCCTCCAAGAGCACCTCATTTTGGTGGCCTCTGGGAGGCCGCCGTTAAGTCAGCAAAACATCTATTAATGCGCAGCTTCTCATCCGCTTCACTCACTTATGAGGAGCTAGAAACAGCCATAATTGGGGTGGAGGCGGTTCTCAACTCTAGACCAATCTGCCCAATGTCATCCAACCCAAATGACTTAACAGCCCTAACACCTGGTCATTTTTTGATAGGTGAACCATTGACAGCCCAAATTGATGTCAATGCACAACCTAACACTTCAGGCTTGTTGCGACGATGGGAATTAGTAAAACGCTTGAAATTGGAGTTTTGGAAAAGATGGTCAATCGAATACTTGAACCAGTTACAGCGTAAGCAAAAATGGCATGATCAATCAACAAACATTGAACCGGGCATGATGGTGATACTAAAAGAAGACGATCGTCCTATTCAAAGTTGGCCACTCGGACGAATAACCAAAACATTCAAGGGAAATGACGGAATGGTACGCGTTGCAGAAGTCCGAACTACATCTGGTGTTCGAACAAGACCAATCCACAGATTGGCACCTTTACCCGTAGAAGATTACCCTGGGTCACAGCATCTATCGACACATGACACTCCCAAAAATATTCCAGGGCCATCTCGACGTCATGCACAGACCAATCAAGAAAAATAATCTGATGTTGAAGATGGTTCAGTCGTCCAACCAGTGCCTAAGAAGCGCCAACGACGCACAGCGTGTCCACAAATAATCACAATTTTAATAGCCCTGATGCTCTTACCGCTCATTTTAGCTTCTTCAGTTCAAATAACGAAGTTTAAACCAGTGCCCGGTATTCACTTTGAAGGTATTGGAATTGTGAAACCAGTAATGGCAGAGTGGAATCTTATAATCTACTATGATGTAAAACCAATTTGGAATGGTTTGGTTGCCTTACGCACTGGAAAAGAGTCATTGAAACATTTATGTGCATCCACTCAACAAAATGCAAGCTGCAGCGCATTAGTTATACAATACGATCATATAATATCAGAACTTGAATTGAATGAAAACTTGTTGGTCAAAAAACGTTCCAAAAGAGGTGCCATCGACCTAGTCGGTAACATTGCCCATTCATTGTTTGGTATACTCGACACAGAATACGCTCAAGAGATGGCACGAACCATTGATCTTGTAAAGGTTAATGAAAACCACCTGCTCAATCTCTTCAAAAACCACACATCCATATTGGATGCGACAATTAATATCATCAAAAGGGATCGAGCACAAATAAACGAAACGTTTGGAGACCTGGAACGTCAACTCCAAGACATCGCTCATCAGGTTCGAGAAAGTGACACTGAAAATTGGCTCTCAAAACTGATAGTCACACTCTCACTTCAACTATTTCTACGAGCATCAAGTCTGCAACGAGTACAAGCTCTATTGCTGGATGTGTTGCTTGACACTCATCATGGGAAATTGAGCCCAATGTTACTTCCAGTCAATCAACTCCAGCAAGAAATCGTTAGAATAAGGTCTCACCTTCCACCATCACTTCTGTTACCAATTGAGGATAACGACCCCGTTGCCTTCTACAAGGTGATGACCATTAGGAGTTCTGCAACCAAAGACTACTTCATCTTTGATGTGAGATTGCCACTTATTGACCAAAAGGAGTTCCACCTTTTTCAACTCATCCCAATCCCAGCCATCATTAACAACACCATGATTACTCTGAAACCAAGAGTTTCATTACTAGCGATAACTTCCCACAGAGACAATTACTTCTCCATGACCACAGAGAGTATCAATGCATGCACTGAGAGTCAGCCCAACATATTTTTGTGCCCCAAGATACAAACTACCTATAACTCGGGATCCAGCCACTTATCATGTGAAATCAATCTGTTCAACAACAAAAGCATATCAAAATGCCCTCTCACACGACTAAACGACGACCATATGTGCGTTAGATTACAAGAAGCCAACCAATGGATATTTGCATTCAAGGAACCAACTAAATTGAACGCTGTATGTGGAAAAAATATATTTCAAATCACACTGGAACAAACTGGACTGCTTAAACTTCAAAATCAATGCTCATTGAGAAATAGTCAACTTAACCTACAGAGCTATCGTAGCATAAACACCACCAAGCACTTGTCCTACACAACGTTTGCTTCCTTCGAGCTACCTACTAATGCACCTCACACAGCTGCATCTGAATTTACCAATAAAACTTCCTACGCACCAGATGTTGACGACCTGTCTGCGCTACAACGAATCCTGTTGGACCAGCAACTGGGCGAATTACCCAACGACGTTGATACAACAATCCATCATCCCTTGGCTATTGGCTACTCAACCTTGGCGTTACTGATTATATTCGCCATTTTCGTCTGCTGGAAAGGAAACATCCTAAGGCGAACACCAGATGCTTTAGAAAAACCCAGACCTCATCCGCGGCGACATCACGTGGATGGTGATTTTTCAATAAATGTGTAGTCAACATGCATTTGAGGAACCCCTCAACAGGGGGGAGAAAATGTACAATTCCATCGTTACTTACTTTGGGCACTCACGCACAACATTGTACATATCCAAATTCAATATATTCAATTTTGTATTTCATTCACAACATTGTACATATCCAAATTCAATATATTCAATTTTATATTTCATTCACAACATTGTACGTATTCACATTCAACATATCCAATGTTCTTTACATTGTCACACGCAAATTCCACTCGACAATTCATTAATCAGCATTTTCACATCACAATCGTCATCATAGACGGCGTATCAGATTACGCTTCTGTAAAAGTTATCATAAACACTACAAGAATCGAGTGGAATTTGCGTTCTATGCATTTTTTGTAATCTACTTAAGTAAGTTGAGCATAATAAAGATATTCATTCGATTTCGAGAATCAGATCGGCAGCATTCATTTTTCATTTCGTGAGAGGCGAACAAGTTGAAGTTCTTGTTCAGCTCAAAAGTTAAAATTTGGTTTTTACAAATAGTAGCGTACGTTCGAAGTGAACAAGTTCAAGTACTTGTCCATTTAAAATTATTAGGTCTCCGATACTAATTGGTGCATGTACCAATTGGTATTTATTTTTGCGTACGGTCAATTGATTTAGTATCAATTGTCCACAGCCACAGCTAAGGTTCGTGACTGGATCTGATAGTGAGTGCTTCGATATTGGATTAAACCTCGGTAACCAATTGGTTCAAGTACCAACTGGTGCAGGTACCGGTTGGTATTTTTGCGCGTACGGCCAATTGATCAAGCATGAATTGGCTACAGCCACAGCTTAGTGCAGTGACTTAGGTCGGATAGCCAACGATCCGACAACGAGTTTAATACTGTCACAAACTCCAGGTTTCAACGTTTTAAAGTCTTTATTATCTACTCTTATTAATACAAATTAAAGAAATATGCATCTACGTCCATGTCGCTCGAGTGCTTGTGACCGAATGAATTCATGGTGTCTTTTCGTTGCTCGAGTTGCTGATGCTACTTGACAGCTCGGCCATCCTGTAATGAACTCGACTCGATTTCATCATCGCTGGTATCGTCTGACAGAAGACAATCTATCTCTGGGCTGATGTAACACCACGGTTTCATATGCTCACTCGTGTGTACGGATGAGTATTTGCGCCGTCGTCCGAATTTATCTGGTAGGTCCTCGATTACATATCGATCGAAACGTAAGACCTTTGTGACGACAAAAGGTCCTCGGTACTTGGGCTCTAACTTAAGCGAGTGTCCTGTTGATGCTGGCAAAATTTCGAGCACAACAAGGTCACCTTCTTTATACTCAAAGGGTTTTTTGTGCTTGTTGTCAAAACGCTGCTTCCATTTTGATTTTTCTTTCATGATCCGATCAGCGGCCAAAGTTCGAATTTCGATTGTAGAGATCTTATTTTCCGAATCGTTGTCGTCATTCATCGCTTGAATGATGCGGTTCGATGTAACATCTCGCAGGCGAAAATCAAAGATTATTTGATTCGGAGAAAATCCAGTAGTCACGTTTATTTGGGAGTTAAGTGACCACTGCATGTTTGGCAGCAATTCGTCCCAATTATTCCGACTAGTGGATGAACAACGAAGATGCGCTAATATACTCTGATTTACACGCTCGACTTGACCATTCGAACGAGGATTGCGAACGGGATATGTAATGGATATAATAATATGTAATGGATATAATAATAATACTGTGCTGGATATCAAACGCAACGCAATGATTCTCAAACTCCCGCGATGTAAAAGCAGTCCCGCGATCAGAAATGATTCGTGCAGGTAGCCCGAAAAAACTGTAAATATCGTTCAACATGATGATGACAGGTTTACTTCTAGTATTACGAACGGCTCGGACTGCAGTGAATTTGCTGAAGGGATCCACTAGACCGATTACATATTGGTTTCCTCTTTTTGTCTTCGGAAAGGGGCCCAAATGATCTATATGCAGCGTACGAAATGGCAATGGCTCAATCTGCTCTACAACCATTCTTGCTGGAGTTTTTCCATCTGGCGTTTTTTTATAGCAGCATTCTATAAGGCAGTAATATAAGATTTTACATACCTCCGTAGTCGAGGGAACCAAAATAATTCACGTATTCTACTGATAGTCTTTTCGACGCCGACGTGACCAACATTGTCGTGGCAGCTTCGAACCATCTTCCATGTGGCCGCGGATGGTACCATAAATTTCAACGAATCGCCTTCACGTCGCATAAGACGCCCTTTAACCAGCAAATAATCAGATTTTATTTGTTGTTTCTGATCAGATTCAACCCGATTTTCAAGGATTTCTACGATCTCTTTGAGCTTAGCATCACCTCGCTGAAATGTAGCTATCCAGTCCAGTTCCCCACTGTCTATCACCAAAACAGTATCAGCAGCAGCAGATTCAATTTCACTTGGCGCTTTGGTTGGATTTCTACTCAAACAATCCACATGCTGGATGCTCGTTTCTGATCGGTGAGACACTTCAAAATCAAACTCCTGCAGCTTCAACCACCATCTGGCTATTCGATTATAAAGTGGTGTGGTGTTTTTCATTGATGAAATAGCTGCACAGTCAGTTAATGCACGAAAATGTTTGCCCAGCAAATAGAATCGGAAACGCTCTAACGATGCCACTACAGCCAAAACTTCTAGCTCGTCGCTAGTGTATTTTTGTTCGGCAGCCGTACACTGGCCACTGAAGTAGAAAACTGGTTTCCACGTTCGATGGTCAGCTGATTGCATTAATACTCCTGCAAGTCCTAATGAACTTGCATCGGTGTGCACGTCATGGCTTGATTTTGGGTCATACAGTTCTAGTACTGGCTCGCTGGTGAGACATCTTTTCAGTTCGCTAAATGCCAAACTGCACTGACTATTCCAATCAAAGTGTTTCTGATTATCCTTTTTCAAGAGGGCTGTTAATGGTTTGGCAATATCGGCGTAAAAGCAAATGAATTTCCGGAAAAATCCCGTAAGCCCTAAGAAACTTCGTACGTCTGCTATCGATGTTGGGATCTTAAAGGCTTCAATTGCGTTTAGTTTGTCATTTCCAGGTTTGATTCCCTCTGGTGTAATACGATGTCCAAGAAAAGTAAGCTCTTTCGCAAAAAACTTACATTTTGATGGGCGAAGTGTCAATCCTTCGTCCTTTAATACTTGAAGAAAGGCGTTTATTGTATTTAAACCTTCAGTTATGGTGGTGCTGGTGATTATGACTTCATCCATATATACGATTACCTTTTTCGTTGCGACCCTTTCTCGAATGCTCGCCATCATTTGTTGGAAAACCATGGGTGCATTGACTAATCCAAACGGCATCACCGTGAATTCATAAAGTCCACTATGCGTAACAAAGGCAGTATATTTGCGAGAGTTGTTTTCCAGCGGAATCTGATAATAGCCCGAGAATAGATCCAAGCTTGTGAAAAATGTATTTCCGGACAACTGTGAAAAAATTTCATCCACCACTGGCATGGGATACTGCAATTTCTTGGTATGGGCATTGATCGATCGAAAATCTATACATAAACGGTCTTCACCATTTTGCTTTTTTACTAATACAATCGGTGAGGAATAATCGGATGTACTCCGCCTAACAATGTCGTAGCTCAACAGCTCATTCACTATTTCGTCCACTCGCTCACGTTTCGCAAATGGAATTCTGTACGGTCGACTTTGTATTGTTTGGTTTGAAGTAAGCTCGATTTTCATATAACAAGAACGAGATCGACCCATTTGCGCAAGAGAGTCAGCAAAGCACTCGCGATATTTGCAGGATAATTCATTAAAGTTCTCTTTCTCCTTTGAAGTGAACTCGGTTTTTGTGATTCCTAGTTGCAAATCGATCGGCATCTCAACCCTGCACTCTCCCGCTTCAATAATCACTTTTTGCGGACCGTTACAGAGACAATCTGATCCCAAAAGCACCGAATTTGGAATTAATGCATCTGGCACAACATACAAATTGCATTCGGTTGAAAATTTGTTTATCTGCAGTTTCAATAGAGATGATTTCGTTGACACGAAGCTTCCACCTCCGAATCCATGCAGCGTGACTGGCGTCGTGTGAGTAGCTCCGACAGCCAATGATTCCCAAATCAATGATCTATTGCTACCCAAGTCAATAAAAGCGTCCATTTTACAACCGTTTACTTCAACACTTTTAGTAATGCGTTCCGACGTTATATTACATGCGGCAAGAAAGTCCGATGACACTTGGTTGATGTTTCCACCTGATGCTTGAGGACGTTCAGTGTTGCGCAACTGGCATTGGTCCGCGTGATGCCCGACTCTTTGGCACTTTGTACATCTCGGTTTACGTTGTGGCATCGAGCATTCGATCGATCGGTGCCCCGGTTTCAAGCAATTATAGCAAACAAGCCTTCGCTCCGATGAAGGCCTGCCTGATGATGTAGACGGAATAGCTTGATTTTGTACCACTTGTGAAGTAGGGGCTTTCGTTTGCTTTGTTCGAGCTTCATATTCGATCGGCTTACGGCTATTATGCAAATAGCTATTGATAGCGGCGAGCAGCTCGTTTGTGGTCACAAACTCCATGCATGCAATTGCATTTTGTAGCTGATAGTGGTTGAGACCATTTCAAATATATTTCACCACAGCCGCCTCTGTTAGTAGCCCGCTTGCTCCCTCAGCACTCATTCTGTAAAAGTATTTGACAACTGATTCGCTTGATTGTTGAATACTTTTCATCATTCGAATGTGTATATCCGCTTCGTTTTCGAAAACTGGGAATCTTTTCCGAAATTCGTTATTAAATTCGCGGAAACTCTTAAATGTTAGACCACAAGAGTCGGCCCATAATTTTGCTGATCCCTTAAGTTTCGTCTGAATGGCAAATAGCACCATTGGCTCTTCCCATTTGTAAGCTGCAGCTAACTGTTGGACTCGATTAATAAACTGCTCTGACGATAAAGACGATGTCGAAGCTGGGTCGAACTCGGGCAAGATGTCAATTATATCTCGCATATTGTGAAACGACATTGATCGTTCAAGTCGCGTCTCGTTTGGCTGTGATATTTCCCCAGCCAATTGAAAATTACGTCGCGAGGTCGTTGGAGTCGTTTCCATCAGCGGATCGGTGATTTATTTACCGGCTGAGTTGGACTCCGTATTTCATCCCGGAGCTGGTTCACCACACTTACCAGCGTTAACATCTGCTCCCTCAATTTGGCAATCTCCGGATTGACTGTTCTTTCTACCTCAATTTCATCCGCTCCAATGGCTTCCGTTGAGCGAAGGACAAGCGCAGCTTTATTCCCGGTAGTGCTGAGCTGTTTTTTTCGCAACTCATCTTTGAGTTGCGCACAGGAGAGCGAATCAATTTTTATCCGATTCATAATTAAAAAAAATCCGTTCAACACTAATATAACAAACAGCAAGAAATGTCCTACAATCACGAACAATGCACTCTTTTTTAAAATCCGCTTCTCGGTAACTAGCGTCGAGAAATTTTCCACTCTTCAATGTTCCGCATTCACCTATACGACTCAACCGTTATCGTATTTTTCGTAAAACAGGCGTCGAAAAACCCGCTTACCATATGTCCGACCATCAAACCAAACAAATGAGCTGATTTTTTTGGTATTTTTCGGTAACGAGCGTCGAGAAATGCTCACACTAATATACCAGACATCCTTACGCGAGCTGATACCTGCATTTCTCGGAAACGAGCATCGAGAAGTATGCACACTATATGTCCGACGAGCGTACACACACACACACAAACTATTTGACTTTGTGTTTCTCGGAAACGAGCGTCGAGAAATACGCACCTTTATATTGTCTCACTCACTAGATTTCAGTATTTCTCGAAATCGAGCATTGAGAAATAGCAATACCCTATGTTCGATAGGTACATAGACGCCGGAACTGCACACCAGATGTTCGACACACGCGAGTTGATTTTCAACATTTCTCGTTTTTCAGGGTGTTTATCCCACTTCTGAACTGTCACAAACTCCAGGTTTCAACGTTTTAAAGTCTTTATTATCTACTCTTATTAATACAAATTGAAGATATATGCATCTACGTCCATGTCGCTCGAGCGCTTGTGACCGAATGAATTCATGGTGTCTTTTCGTTGCTCGAGTTGCTGATGCTACTTGACAATACTAATATTCTTCGAACATTAGTAAAAATAATTGACAATGTCAACTCTGCTAAAAACGGAATAATGACTAGATCTATTCTTATTTATGATGAAATAGATATAAACGAAATAACATTTGATGAACTGAAAGATATTACAATAAATGTACTTGTAAAAGAAGAAACAATTATTTTCGTAATCAGCATTCCTATATTAACACAATCATTACTAGCATATTATGTAAGGAAAGTACCGAACGAAAAGTTCGAAGCATTTAATATAAATATAAAAGAAGTTGTAACATATAATAAAACATATTTCGAAATGCAAAAGCATACGAAATTATTGAAGAATGTTTTAGAATGTAAGAAAAGAAATTGTATCGAAAGTATCAAAAATAATACAGTAATAGAAGAAATAGAAGAAGGATTATTACTTGCAACCAATGTAAATTAGGTAATTAAACAAAATTGTAACGAAAAGCTATACAACCTCAAAGGCAATTACATTATAAGATTTGACAATTGCGAGTTAAAAATAAACAATAAAGCATTTACTAATTCAATTAATTATTCAAAACAATTATTGATATTAGATCCTTTAAAAATATATCAGGATATACAAATGAAATAAATATTGAAAAGTTACAGTTGCAACATATAGAAAATATTAAGAAAATACAAGAAATAACATTTACCCACAAAAGAAACACTTATGTAAATGGATCGATACTTACCGGTATCATTATTATAATAATCTTATCAATCATATTTTACTGCTATCGTAAACGAACAAACTCAATTGAAATTAATGTAAACAAGGAAATAAAAGAGGATATTGAAATACCTACCGTAAATGTTGTTGAGGACAACAAAGAATCTAAGGAGGGAGGAGTTATGTTAGATAACATTTACCCAATAACTACACCTGACTCCAAGCAATACCATGAATCTAATATATATACTTTCTTATCCGTAAAGATATTTTCCATATCATAAAAATATTTCTCAAGCCATAAATATACTTTCCAAATCATAAAAATATTTCTCAAGTCATAAATTTCAAATCCATAAAATGCACGATCAGCATATATCCAAATAAGTCATCCACTTCAAAGAATCATAATGTTGACATAAACAATCATTGCTGACCAAGACGAAATTCTTTTTCAATCAATTAGCTCGAAAAAATCTCTCAACGAAATCGATCCATAAAGTAAACAACAAACGTACAAACGCAACACTTTCCCACAGTTAATGCTTGCATCGCATATCAAGAATCCTATATAAGAAATAGGATTGTTCAGGATTAAGTTAGTATCTTTTCAGACTAGATCGAGATTAAGATCGATATTAAATAAAGCGTGTATTCAATCAGAAACACTTGTTTTACTTGAAACTCCTTTTCCGCGGAAAGAACAGTAACACATATATATTTTTTGCATCCAACAGAAGCAATTAATATAACTCGCGGGACGGAAATACTGATGCGCGGAATTCGTAAGAATTTTGTCTATGAGAAATTGTTCATTTGAAAAGTGAAATTTGCATTAGGAGTTAAAACAAAGTTTATTGTAATTTAAATATAGATGCGTTGAAGGAATGAAATGAAACATCTAATCCCATCAAGAAACAGTAAACGCAGCACACATTCGCAGGCAACAAACGAAATTCTTGGTAGTGGTTTGCATAAAAAATGTCGCCAAATGGAATCGAAAGTAGTATTCTGTGCTAACTATCTTATCATTTACCTTTTTTGCACTCAAAAATGTTTTCAAAAAATCAATATTGCATAAATTGCCATTCGTTCAAATATTCTATTTTGGCAAAGCATAAACATATTGTCTAGTGGGAATGAGAAACGTATCTAATCCCAGAATGGGGGCGTATCTTATCTTGGCGGGGTACTTTCTGTCTTTTCTAACTAATGTTCCAAGAACATTAGTATTAAAATCGATTTGGCCAAAAATTCATATTTCCATATATACATATATATATATATATATATATATATATATATATATATATATATATATATATATATATATATATATATATATATATATATATATATATATATATATATTGTTAAATAAGCATTCTTGCATAATTCAATTCAAAGCTATTATTTATCAATAACCATAAATGCATTTTTTCTCTGTTTTGCGATGTTAAGCATTCTTGTATAATTCAATTCAAACTCATTATTAATCAATAATCATAATTGCACTTTGTTCTTTGTTTTGCATACAATCATAAATTGTTAACAAAATGTAAACAATTCCGAATGATTGACCTATATCAGGTATATCAACCTTTAATCATGCATGTAGCGAAGTGCTTTGCTTGCATATGCAGTTCGCTGGCATTCCGCTTAATATTTGTAAATTCAGTTATTGCAGTTTTACATACTAAGCTAAATTGCAAGAACTATATTCGGAATTGGTAAGCATTAATTTTGTAATAAATACTGTTACCATTTAGAAAATAAATCACTTTTCGATCAATATCTAAAGTCGTTTGTACAAATAAGTTGTCAAACATAATTTTGGTGACCCCGACTCTTGATGAACCAAGCCTGAATAATATCTCGGCGTGAGGCTGCGTTGAGCATCAAGATTAAACTCAGACAGAGACGATTGTCTGCCTACAAGGAATCAACCACTTTGGACAAGTGCTACAGGAGCATCTACAAAAAATTATCAGTGGGACTGATAATTATTCCAACATATTTAAAAAAAAAAATCATTAATATTCTTTTGTTTTAAAGGAACTCTATAGGAAAATGGAAGCTGTACTTAAAGAGCAGTTAGACATTGGAGAAGAAATCGAACGGACGGTTCGTAATTTTAAAAAGGATCCCCAAGAGCGGAAGGATGTAAAATATTTGCAGTCGAGATTAGAAAAGATCCAGAAACTATGGGGAGAGTTCGAGAGGAACGACGAAATGTTAAAACCATATCAGGAGGAATTTAAGGACGTTGACTACTTCAAAAGTCAATACTTTGAGGCAATTAAGCCATTAATGGAAAAAATGGTCGACCACATACAAAAACTATTGAGTGTGAACCACAGCTCAGTAGTCAAACCGGTGCAGCAATCGATTCGGTGCGAAGAAATTATGTTGCAAACTTTAAGAAGTTTGTTAAAACGTACCGAGGACCGACTTAAGACTGATCAACCGCAAGAATATAACGAGAACCAGTTGCAAGCCATTAACCGACATTGGGATTCGGTACGATCCAAACATCTCCAAATTTTGGAGGCGTCAGAAATAACAGAGGAGTATGATTGTAAAACTTACAATGAAACTGAAGTATGGGTGGAAGCTGTTCAGCTGCAACTGATGAAGATGACGTCATCATCCAACAAGTCAGTTCAGGCCAGCGTCAAGCTTCCTCGTATCGAGTTGCCAAATTTTGATGGGAACTACCTTGCATGGCAGGAGTTCCATGACTTATTCAATCAGCTAATTCATGAAAATTCTTTAGGGCCAGCACAGAAGCTCTGGTTTTTAAAAACAAATTTAGTTGGTGAGGCGGAGGCTTTAATTCGGCATTTACCTGTCTGTGACAGCAACTACGAGCCAGCCTGGAGTTTAATCAAAGAACGCTATGAAAATAGAAGGCTATTGGTTAATGCAGTGCTGAATAAACTTATTTCACAGCGGAACATCATGGGCGAATCAGCGCAAGAGATCAAGGTACTGCATGATGTTACGCAAGAGTGCATGAGAGGGTTGGAAGCATTGAAAATTCAAGTTGATCATTGGGATCCAATGTTGATGTTCTTATTGGTGAAGAAATTGGATAAAACAACGCATATGTTGTTCGAGCAGTCTCTAGATGAACCTCGGGAAATCCCAACTATACGCCAATTTTTGAGATTTCTGGAATTAAGATTCCAATCCTTGGAAGCTTTAGGAAACAAGGTGCGACAACAGCCTAAAGCAGGTCCAACGCAACAAAAGACTGCATTAACCACCATCAAACCATCGGAGACTGGGTGTTTGATGTGTAAAGGTAGTCATAAAATCTATTACTGCGAGGAGTTCTTAAAGCTTACCATATCGGCAAGGAGAAACTTCATCTCAAAACAGCACATATGCTACAACTGCTTCAAGACAGGGCATAGTGTCAAAGACTGCACATCAAAATGTTGTTCTAAATGTAATAAAAAACACAACACATTGCTCCATCTGGAAAAAGACATGGCTAACGCTACGTCAACCAATACAACATTGACTACTTTTTCTGAACAACGTGATTCATACGTCTTCCTCGGAACAGCAGTTGTCAATGTGGTAGACATACATGGCACAGTGCATACAGCAAGAGCCTTGATAGACTCAGGATCGCAGCTGAGCTTTGTTACAGACAAGCTGTACAAGGACCTGCAGGTAAACTATACATTGGAATCGCAGGATATAGCTGGGATAGGTAATAGTCGTCAACACTCTTCGAAACGAGTGAATCTAACAATGAAGTCCAAGTGCAATAATTTCAGCATTCAGTTTGAAGCATTTGTATTAAAAGCAATAACTAGCAAGCATCCAGATAAGCAAGTGGATATCTCCCAATGGCCAATTCCTAAAGATATTTCACTAGCAGATCCTTCGTTCAATGTACCCCAGAACATTGATATTTTAATTGGAGCAGAATTATTCAGTTCTATAATGGTCCCAGGAGTAATTTCTTTAGGATCACATTTGCCAACACTACACAACACTGTTTTTGGATGGATGATTCTCGGAAAGATAAAGTCATCAGCAACAGAAGCGAAATTTTGCGGCGTAGCAAAAAGTCTAGATGAGCAGCTGGAGCGGTTTTGGGAGATAGAGGAAATTGGTGCATCGTCAAATTCGACAATGTCAGCGGAAGAAAAAGAATGTGAAAATTTCTTTCTTTCAACAGTAAACAGGACTCCAACTGGAAGATATGTTGTACGGCTTCCTTTTCAAGAATCTCCAACTAGTCTTGGGGCGTCAAAACAGATAGCTCTACAGCGATTGAGTGCTCTTCAAAGAAGATTTACCCGAAGTTCAACACTGCAAAAGGAATATGCTGCATTCCTTGAAGAATATTTAACATTGGGTCATTTAGAACCAGTGACGGATGTTGATGAAAGCAAGCCCCATTATTATGTTCCTCACCACTGTGTGTTGCGGCCAGAAAGCCAGACAACAAAGTTACGGGTTGTATTCGATGGATCGGCAAAAACATCAAGTAATAAGGCTCTTAATGATATATTACGTACTGGACCCATATTGCAACAAAACTTATTTGACATTTTGCTGCGCTTTCGATGTCACAGATACGTAATGACGGCTGATATAGAGAAAATGTATCGCCAGATCATTGTCGCTCCGGAAGATCAAAATTTCCAGCTTGTTCTTTGGCAGAATAAGCCTGAAGGTAAAGTTGAGACATTCCGATTAAAAACGGTGACCTATGGTACACGTTGTGCTCCATATTTGGCCATAAGGTGCTTAAACCAATTGGCTCGAGATGAAGGTGCGTCATACCGGTTAGCAGGAAAAATAATTCAGCGAGATTTTTATGTTGATGACTTGTTGACTGGATGCGATTCTCTCAAAGAAGCTTTACTGATTCAACAGCAGACAATAACTCTTCTTGGAAAAGGTGGATTCAAATTACGGGAGTGGTGCTCAAATAACGCAGAACTTGTTAAATCCATACCACCAAAAGACAAGGCTGTAGAAGTTGATATTACGAAGCTAGAGTCTGAAAACGTTGTGAAAACCTTGGGACTAACGTGGAATCCTTCATCTGATGAATTCAGAATCAACATCAATGGCTTCAAAAGTACGAAGGAAGTAACGAAACGGATCGTGCTGTCAGAGATGTCACAACTTTTCGACCCATTAGGCCTGGTAAATCTAGTGATCGTATTGGCAAAAGTTTTCATGCAGCAACTGTGGGAAATCAAGCTTGATTGGGATACACCACTTCCAGAAGAACTGCAACATCGGTGGACAATGTATAGAGCACAACTTCCGCTTTTGAATGATGTCAAAATACCTCGAAAGATAAGAAACTTTGACAACAATAAAATCTTTCAACTTCACGGGTTTGCAGATGCAAGCGAAAGGGCTTATGGAGCGTGCATTTATTTAAGTTCGCAAAATGGAAAAGGGATAATAACGACATTTTTAATGTGTGCTAAGAGTCGAGTAGCGCCTACAAAGAAGAGAAGCATTGCTAGATTAGAGCTATGTGCAGCTCAGCTGCTTGTCAATTTAATGCAGCAAGTAAAAAATATTATACCTGTTCCCATCGCAAAAACGTTTTTGTGGACGGATTCAACAATTGTTCTGCAGTGGATTTCTTCACCTTCATCAAAATTTACAACATTTGTGGCCAACAGAGTTGCAGCCATACAAACAGCCACAAGAGCTGGGGTTTGGCAACATGTCAAGTCAGGAGACAATCCAGCAGACATGGTGTCACGAGGAATGCTTCCCTCTCAACTGATAGCGGCCAACCAGTGGTTTGAAGGGCCGACTTTTCTTCGCCATCCTATTAGAATTAAACCAGCTCCTGATTATCTAAGTACCACACATGTTGTTCCGGAAACAAAAAGGACAAAGTTTGTACTTGCTGCTACTCCAACAATTCAAAGTTATCCAACAATTCAAAGTTATCCAACGATTCAAAACATTCGACATAATAACAACTTCCAACGATTGCATGAGGTTCTAGCTCTAATTATCAGATTTGCAAGCAACACTAGAACACCGAAAAAGGAGCGAACAATTGGCAAGCTAACACCAGCTGAATTGGATACAGCACTAAAATTAATTGTAAAAGAAATGCAAGCTCATGATTTTCGGTCAGATCTAGATCATCTGAAAAAGCATAATACCGTCAAAAGTGACAGTAATCTAAGAGCATTAGCTCCATTCATAGACGATGAAGGAATAATACGTGTTGGAGGAAGGATACCCAAAAGTAAGTTATCATACCAGGCAAAGCACCCTATGCTTATTTCAAACAAAAACATCATATCGAAGTTAATTTTTGAAGATCTACACAGGAAATATTTGCATGCAGGCCCACAAACCTTACTATATATTTCACGACAAACATTTTGGTGCATAAATGGAAAATATTTGGCCAACACTATTGTAAAGCAATGCGTCCGATGTGCACGAGCAAAACCAAAATTACTCAACCAACTCATGGGAGATCTTCCTGCAGAGCGAGTACAACAAGCTCGACCTTTTTTGAATACAGGCGTGGACTTTTGTGGACCCGTCAAAATTCATTTCCAAATCAGAGGGAAACAGCCCGTAAAAACTTATATTGCTGTCTTTGTATGCTTCTCTACAAAGGCAGTACATTTAGAGTTGGCTTCTGATTTGACCACTGCAGCATTCATTGGTAGTCTAAAGCGATTTATTGCAAGGCGAGGATTACCGGCTAAAATATTTTGTGACAACGCAACTAATTTTGTTGGAGCCCGATCAGAATTACAAGCACTTTACGATATACTTTTTAAGAAAGAAGGCCAAGAAGCAATTCAAACACTGTGCTGCAAGGAAAGAATCAAATGGTTGCACATACCACCAAGATCGCCTCATTTCGGTGGCTTATGGGAAGCCGCTGTAAAATCAGCCAAGTACCATTTAAAAAGGATACTCGAAAGTGCACCTTTGACATATGAGCAGTTGCATACAGTGATTTGTCAGGTCGAAGCTGTATTAAATTCAAGACCACTTATGCCTATGTCTTCTGATCCAAATGACCTGCAAGCTCTAACACCGGGTCATTTTCTGATCGGACAGCCAATTTGCACACTACCAGAGCCGTTGAGACATGTAGACAACTTATCTCTGGCTACAAAATGGAAACTAGTTCAGTCATTACATGTGGAATTCTGGCGAAGATGGTCCAAGGAATATTTACAAAGTTTACAAAACCGTTACAAGTGGCAAAAACCACAGCCAGAATTGACAAATGGAACCCTTGTGTTGTTAAAAGACAATAACATTTCACCATTACAATGGAAGTTGGGCCGCGTAATAAAGGAAATCCCAGGAGCCGATAATCATAATAGAGTGGTCAAAGTTAAAACATCAACAGGTGAATTTGAGCGTGTTATTCACACACTTTGTCCTCTTCCCAATAATATAACAACACCGGGTCACACGTCTGATGAATCAGTTGAGCCAGCTAACGAAATTACAAAAAACACTAAGCCAAAAATAGCGCCCGTGTGCTCCAACTATCCTACGTTAAGCTCCGGTTCAATCAAAAGAAAAGCTGAAAATACTAACCCAACTAAAAAGAAAAAGGGAACATTTTTGTTGTCACAGGTTCTGCTCTGTGTACTGTTGGTATGTCCCTTCTTCACACTTCACTTCACACTTTGCGACGTAACGGCGGCCTCTCCAACGCAGGAACCTGAAACGAAAAACAACAAAAGAATCGAGTCCAAAGATAAAAAACTCTAGCGCACCTGAACCGCTAGAAACACTAATGTTCGAAGAACAGTAGAAGAATCGTGCAGGTTTTGAGTGCATAATCCACCACATGAGCTGCTTATTACGGCCAAACTGTTTCAAACGCCACGTTCTACTTTGGTCTCAAGAATGCATTATAACTCATATGGTGGAAGGTTTCAGATATTACCACTGGCATGAATTTCAACGTTTATGAGAGCAAAACACGGGTTAATTATATTCGTTATCAGTTGCTTATTTCACAAAATTTCGAAAGCAGCATCTCATATAACATCAATGAAGAAAATGTTCAGTGCCTGCAGCACTGTAACTGAAGTTGGTGTTTGGGACTGCGATCCGAAAAATTTGCAGAACTTTGGGAATTGAAATATCGGTTATTTATTTTCATTTTAAATGTTTCCGGTATGAATACTTACTGTAAGCATTAATTGATACAAAAGTAGCACAACCGACTCGTGCTGGCAACCTTTCGCCAGTATCAAAGCCAAAAATATATCACACCTGCTTTACGTTGTTATATTACATTCGAAGTTATAGGAGTATAAAGAAATTTAGGATTACCTGCAGTGAGTTTTTTCAAATAATGGAAAGCTTAATATTTGCTGTTTATTGTTACTACAATATCATTACCAATTGAAAATTCTACGATAAAACCGCTTAATAAAGATATTGCAGGCAAACACAAAACCAACAATAGCTGGCAGCCCTATCGAGGCTTTTCAACCAAATTTGGCCTGAATAATGCTTATAATAGGTTCTATTAATTGTATGAAATTCGTATTGATTTCATGACTGCAATGGAAGTTATAGGGCAAAAAGTTTTAATTCCCTGAGCGAATTTTCAAATTCAAAGACACAAAAATTACCATAGCTGGCAGCACCAATCGAATTTTTCAACCAAATTTCTATCAAACAGAGTTTAGAGTAAGGTTCAGCTACTGTGTCAATTTCATGAAAATCTGGTAACTTATTCACATTTCATAGGGCAAAAAGCAGTTTTTTTTCTTTGTAATTTTTCAAGATGGCACCACTGGCACAGAGTTGCCTACAATTCAAAATCGCTTCTATCAGACCTGGTTCTACTTAAGTCCAATGCATTCTGTAAATTTTAAATGGTATCTGATTATTGGTTCGTGAGTTCCCGTGAATAGCAGTTTTTGATGCTAAAAATATAGGTTGACTGGGAAAGGGTTACCGTTCTTGTCCGACATGAAATTTCCAAAGTTTTACTTTGAACGTGTAGATAAAGCATAAGATTTGTATACAGATTATTGTAAGAAACGGACAGTTTTTGGAAATTCGATGGTTTAATGTTTTCACTTCCAAATTTTTATTTTTTCAAATTTAAGACACCAAAATTATCATAGCTGGCAGCTCCAACCGAATTTTTCGACCAAACTTCTACCAAACGTGGTATTAGATAAGGTTCAGCTACCGTGTGAATTTCGCCAAAATCGAACGATTCAATCAGAATTTATAGGGCTAAAAGCAGTTATCTCTTTTAGTGATTTTTCAAGATGGCACCACTGGCACAGAATCACCCGCATTTCAAAATCACTTCTATCAGACCTGGTCCTATATAGGACCAATACATTCTGCAAATTTCAATTAATTCTGCTCATTGGATCGTGAGTTTCCGTGAACAGAAGTTTTTTATACTAAAAATATATGTAAATTGGGCAAGGGTTACCAGGCGTGCCCGTTATACCATATCAAATTTTTTTTTTTGATTATGTAAACAAAGCACAAGATTTACATATGAGTGGCTTTTTTTTGAAGAAGCGGCTGTTTTTCAAGAGAGACGATGATTTGAAGGTTTTCACTTTCAGTGCCTGCCCTAGCTTCAGGGTTGCCAGCACGCTCATTAAAAGCTACACAAATCTACAACTAAATAATACCAATATGTTCTAAAAATTTCGTAATGATTAAATAACTCCGCCAAAAGTTATCGCAATTTAAATATTTTCAAGTTTTCCGGTTCTGTTTTTAGGCACCCAGCGCACACATGGGGTTAAAAAATTCCAAAACATTATCCGATTCGCATGTAAAACACGTTCAAAATTTATTTCGTCAACTTTATTTTTGCAAAACTTATTTGTGTACAGAATAATAGGTATATTAAAAATATCACTAAAATGGCCGCCGGCGCCAAAGGGTTAAAGATTATTAACTTTTTGTGATACCTGGCACTATTCTGCATATACACCAATGTGTCCTGAAAATTTCAGCTCAATCGGATGGCGCGTTCCTGAGATTTTTTCACTGAAATTTTTTGATGATATATATATATATATATATATATAGAAATATGAATTTTTGGCCAAAGTGATTTTTATACTAATGTTCTTCTTCGAACATTAGTAAAAATATATACTTATCTAAGATCAATTTCTAATGTTTGCGATCGGTGTTTACGCTGATGACAGTTGTCACTTGACATTTGTCATTTGACATTACATGTTTAAATATCCATTCACAATTGTTTTTTGCTTGAGATTCACCATGAAGAAGAATACTGGTAAAACTAGAAATATATCAAGAGAATTAAGAAAAAGTTGTATAGAAAAAGAAAGTACCGAAATTTTCACTTTACAGTTGACTTTGAAGTTAGATGGTGCGAAAGGAAATCGGTTGTTAGAAAAATTTATACGTTTATTGAAAAATTGAAATAGAATAAAGAATTTGTTAAATCATTAATCAGTGACGGTGTTTAATTGGAGAATTGGCTGTATTTTGAACATTTTATGGTTTAGTGGTTATAGTGGTTTAGTTAGAACATTTTTTTGGTCCTTCGAACCGGATCGCAACGGCAATTAGAAGGTCTGGTAAGTCCTTAATCCATTCCTTTATTACATTCCATTGCATTTGTCCTTCTACATATATGCCAATATACATATTCCCGCATTTCATATCAAATATTAGAAACACATCAGTCTTGCTCAATTACAAAGGACTGAACATACATTCGTTAATTTGATTAATGAAAATTTCGTGATTGACTGACACTAAGTATACTAGTGCTAATTGGGTGTGAATTGATGGTGTGAAATCATATAGCATAGATTTGAGACAATTTTGCCGTGATATCAGCAAATCAATAAGCTGGGTCATTGAGGCATAGTAGTTAGACAGACAGGAAGCTTTCACCATCATTCATTCAGTTCTAAGTGTGTCAGTCATCAATTGTAGTGTACAATATTTACATTTATAGTGCAAAATATACTTGAAAATATATCGAAACTCGCAAAATTATAATCCAACACAATGGACCGGTTACAGAAATTGTTACTCGAGCAATTAAATAAAATGCAAAGTAATTTCAAAAAGGATGCTAAAGCACGGAAAACTCTTGCTTATGCCACGAAATTGCTCCAGCGAGTGCAAGAAATTCGGCAAACCTTCCTGGAAACGCATCAGAAAATACTTTCATTAGTCAAAGAGCAAACCGATCTGGATTTAGAATATTTCAAAGATAAACTGTATCTATCCTTTGAAGAACTCAATTTGAGTTTCGAAACAGATCTAGAAGATCTGAAGTTGGAACAAGGGGCACAGGCAGCGCAGGCTGACAATGAGACACAAAATCAATCCAGTCGATCAAACGATGACATGGATGTTCGACTTCCACGCATAAACTTGCCAAAGTTTAACGGAAACTATGGGGAGTGGACTTCTTTTAAAGATCTGTTTGTATCTTTGATTCACAACAAGTCTAATTTATCTCGAGTAGAGAAATTACACTACTTAAAATGCAGTCTTTCGGGGGAAGCTGAACAACTTCTCAAACATTATTCGATCACTGAATCCAATTATAATTCAGCGTGGAGGTTGCTCATAGAACGTTATGATGATAAGCGCGTTCTATTAAATACTCAATTTAGAAGGTTGCTGGCCATCAATAATGCAAATGAATCCGCTTCGTCTATTAAAATGTTACTCGATAAAACTACCGACAGCGTTCAGGCAATCGTCAATTTAGATGAAGCGAATATTTGGGATGCACTGTTAGTGCATTTAACAACTCAACGACTACCAACTGAGACGCGTCAAATTTGGGAACAACAGCAAGCTGCGCACAAAGAAACATCATCGTATAAAGACCTCACAGAGTTCTTGCAGCGTCGTTTTAGAGCATTACAGGCTGCTGGGGTAGAAAAACATAAACCCACTCGATCTTCACATAATGTGTTTTTGACAAAACACGAGCAGCATACTATGTGCATTTCGTGTAAGGGGCCACATCATTTGAGACAATGTACCACTTTTCTTCAATCAGATCATGCGACGAGATTTGATATGGTAAAAAGAAATGGTTTGTGCCTCAATTGCTTGAACAAAGGACACTTAGTCGGAAACTGTCCCAGCACGTCAAGATGTTTCAAGTGTAAAAAGGCACATCACACACTTCTGCATAAACCCGATGTATCTACAATTGGAATCCTTCCGCATCAGTCGCAATCTTCATCTCGGCATCGAAACCAGACGTCGAATTCATTCACTCAAAATAATCTGCCTCCTATCTTAGAATTCAATCAAGAACCTTCAACCTCGTTTTCACACAATGCTCGACCATCGATTTCGACTTCTTTGGATCATAGACCTTCGACTTCAGTGACAACAGTCACGAAGATAAACTCTTCGACTAGCAATGCTACAAAAACGATATTGTTAGCAACAGCATTAGTGACGGTTGAGTCTTCGACTGGATTTATAACACTACGCGCTTTGCTGGATCAAGGTTCACAGGCGTCAATCATTACAGAGAGTGCAGCTCAAAGAATTGGAGGGAAAAGGCAATCGACAAACATCACTGTAGCTGGTATTGGAGAGACAAAGGGTATTTCGACGAACGGAAATTTGGAAATTACACTTCGCACCAAAACAAACGAATATTTGAAAGTAGATGCTCTCGTATTGAGAAAGTTGACAAATTTCATACCATCGCAAACAATTTCCACATCAATTTGAAAACAGATTGGAAATTTAGATCTGGCTGATCCTCACTTTGACCAACCGAGCAAGATGGACATTTTATTGGGAGCTGAAGCTTACGCTCAGTTATTACTTGGAAAAATTCGAAAATTGACTCTAGGTCCAGTGCTACAACTTACTAAGCTAGGCTGGATAATATCAGGTAGATTCAGCGATAACAACGCGCAAGTAGTGCACACACTTAATGTGCAAATAGAGGAGGAAGTGAAAATTAGTGAGCAACTTAAACATTTTTGGGAGATTGAGGAAGTTGGAACGGGAAAAAACATTACTCAAGAAGAAGAAGCATGTGAAGAACACTATAAGGTAAATGTCAAGAGACAGCAAAACGGTCGATATCAAGTTCGGTTGCCATTTATAAGCACAGAGAGTCAACATTCACTAGGGTTTTCCAGAGAAAATGCAATCAAATGTTTAATACAGATGGAGAAACGCTTCGAAAGGGACAGAAGTCTTCAAGAAGAATATTCAGCAGTAATGCAAGAGTATATAAGTCTAGGTCACATGAAGGAAGTTCCCGTTTGTAAAGAAGTCACGTTTGAATCTGGAAACATACGCAGCATAGCTAACTTCCTTCCACATCACGCAGTGCAGAAAGAAAGCACATCTACAAAATTAAGAGTGGTGTTTGATGCATCAAGGAAAACGAGTTCTGGTGTGTCTCTGAATGATATATTATTGACAGGACCAACCATTCAGAGCACCATGACATCAATTCTCGTAAGATGGAGATTAAAGCAGTTTGCAATGGTGGCCGACATTGCTAAAATGTACCGACAAGTAGATATGCATCCGGAAGATGCAAACTTTCAGAAAATTGTTTGGAGGCAACAGCCAGCTGATCTAGTTAAGGACTATGTTCTGACTACCGTAATCTTTGGAACTACTTCAGCGCCGTTTCTAGCAATCAGAACTTTACACCAATTAGCAATAGATGAAATTGAAAGCTATCCAAATGCAAGTAAAGCAGTCTTCGAAGAATTTTACGTAGACGACTTATTATCTGGAGGAAATAGTCTACAAGAATGTATTATCAAAAGAGACGAACTCATTAAATTGTTGAATTCTGGCGGTTTTAGATTGAGAAAATGGATAACAAACGACAAACGAATTTTAGAAGGAATCCCATTTGAAGACATCGAAATGCAAGATGCGATCAACATGGATATGGATAATGGATACAAATCGCTAGGAATAATGTGGTATCCGCTAGCAGACTTCTTCACCTATCGATTGAAAAGGCATAAGCAATTAGAAACCTACACAAAACGCTCAATTTTATCGGAAGTTGCACGTCTCTACGATCCATTGGGTTGGGTAGCACCTATTATGGTATCAGCTAAAATTTTACTACAAGGACTATGGTTATCTGGGCAAGATTGGGATGAACCAATATCAACTGCACTAAACACGGAATGGATGACATTATTGAGCCAATTACTGGAAATAGAAAACATTAAAATCCCAAGATGGGTAGCTTACCAACAAAACTCGAAAATAGAGCTTCACGGATTTTGTGACGCCTCTCAACGCGCCTACGCAGCAGTAATTTATGTGGTAGTGCGCGCAGGCTCGGCTGTCAACAGTCATCTATTAATGGCTAAAACCAAAGTGGCACCAGTGAAGCCAGTTAGTATTCCTCGATTGGAGCTATGCGGAGCTGTACTATTGTCTCGATTGCTTAAAGAAGTTACAACATCATTAAAAATTGAAAACATACCTACCTGGTTATGGAGTGACTCAGAGATCGTGCTAGCATGGCTGAAAGGTCACCCCACTCGATGGACTACATTTGTATCTAACAGAACGGCTCTCATCCTTGAGAACACTGATAACATACCATGGCGATATGTTCTATCTAAATGTAATCCAGCCGATGTAGCTTCCAGAGGAGTAAAACCAATCGATTTAATACGCAATGAGCTATGGTGGCACGGACCAAGCTGGTTATCCGAAGACATCGATGCATGGCCTAAAATGCGAGATATCAAATCAGTTGAAGTCGAAAAACGAAAACATTACATTGTTAATGTAGGAATACACACAGAAAGTTTCTTAGACACTTGGTTACAAAGATATTCAACATTATCGAAACTAATTAGAATTACCGCGTACTGCTTCCGTTTTTGCAGATCGAAAATAAATCGAATAAAGAATCCACCATATTTAACCAGTGAAGAGCTGCGACACTCATTTGAATTCTGGATCAAACACGCTCAACAAAGTGAATACTCACAAGAAATAGCCTGTCTTTTGAATAACAAACCAATTGAGAAAAAAAGTAAATTGATCAAATTAAACCCCTTCATAGACAAAACTGGATTACTACGTGTGCTAGGTCGTCTAAATAATGCACAATTGGGTTTTGATGAAAGGCATCCAATAATTCTCCCACGAAATGGAAGGTTCACTGAGCTAATGTTGCATCAAGTCCATCAAGCAACCTTGCATGGACAAACTCAACCAATGCTAAACACGTTAGGAAAAAGATTTTGGTTGATAGATGGCCGCAACCGGATCAAACATTTTGTACATAAATGCATCCGTTGTTTTCGGGCCAAAGCGAACGGTGCAACTCAGCTGATGGGAAACTTGCCAGCAGCTCGCGTAACTATATCTCGCCCATTCACACATACGGGTGTTGATTTTTGTGGACCATTCGACATAAAAGACAAGCGAGGAAGAGGTAGTAAAACATCGAAGGGCTACGTGGCTATATTTATTTGTTTAGTAGTAAAAGCTATACATATCGAAATTGTAAGTGACCTATCGACACAAGCATTCCTTGCAGCATTACGAAGATTTATGGGAAGACGAGGATTTAGTGGACATATGTATTCCGATTGTGGAACAAATTTTGTCGGGGCATATGCTGAATTGAACAAATTATCAGAAATCAACAAAAGAGCTTCCGAAATACTTGCCAATAATGGCGTTACGTGGCATTTCAATCCTCCAGCTTCGCCGCATTTTGGTGGGCTCTGGAAAGCCGGAGTCAAATCAATAAAGTCTCATCTGCGCCGAATTGTGGGTAACATTGCTCTAACGTATAAAGAATTGTCCACCATCTTAATTAGAATAGAAGCCTGCCTCAATTCTCGACCCCTGTGTCCCTTGAATGACGATCCAACAGACACGACGGCACTTACTCCAGCACATTTCCTGATTGGCGATACACTACTAGCACCACCCGAAGCAGATTTCGAAGGTGACAATATCAACCATCTCGACAGATGGCAGACAACACAAAAGATAACGGAAGATTTCTGGAAACGGTGGAAAACCGAATATTTGAATCGCTTGCAACCTAGGCCCAAATGGAATACAACAGAAAACAATGTCAAAGTGGGCGATTTGTGTATACTAAAGGATGAAAAATTACCTTCTTATCGTTGGCCATTAGCCAGAATCATAGAAGTTCATCCAGGAAACGATTCCCTAGTACGAGTAGTAACCGTATGGTCAAATGGAAAGACATATAAACGATCAGTTACAAAAATTGCACTAGTACCTACGCAAAATACATCATAAGAAATGCACCTTTAATTCCTTCTATCAAAATGTTCCTTACACATCCTTTTCCTCCATGAGACCTTGCCATATCAAATAAATTCGCGAAACTACTTAACGTGAGAAGTCTTTGGAATTCCATACAAATCAGTGATGGTATAGGTGGACGCCCAGCATAGGTGGGACAGCTTCACCATGCCAAAACTGAGCTGAACGAAGGCATCAGCTTAACCGGCACATCGGACAAAACATTAACGATAGGAATTTAGATCTAAATAGTATCCAGCCCCGACGTGACATACAAACAACATTTATCAAAATAGATCAGCAAACTAATACTTACCATTTCAGAAGTCAGCCCAATAGATAATACTGAGGCACTACACACGTCTCATCTGGGGGAGAACGTTGCGACGCAACGGCGGCCTCTCCAACGCAGGAACCTGAAACGAAAAACAACAAAAGAATCGAGTCCAAAGATAAAAAATATATACTTATCTAAGATCAATTTCTAATGTTTGCGATCGGTGTTTACGCTGATGACAGTTGTAACATGACATTTGTCATTTGACATTACATGTTTAAATATCCATTCACAATTGTTTTTTGCTTGAGATTCACCATGAAGAAGAATACTGGTAAAACTAGAAATATATCAAGAGAATTAAGAGAAAGTTGTATAGAAAAAGAAAGTACCGAAATTTTCACTTTACAGTTGACTTTGAAGTTAGATGGTGCGAAAGGAAATCGGTTATTAGAAAAATTTATACGTTTATTGAAAAATTGAAATAGAATAAAGAATTTGTTAAATCATTAATCAGTGACGGTGTTTAATTTGAGAATTGGCTGTATTTTGAACATTTTATGGTTTAGTGGTTATAGTGGTTTAGTTAGAACACTTATGTTGAATCATCTTCAAAATACGCAAAACACCTTACTGGGAATAATAACAAACACTTACCATGGAACAATTAACCCTTTGTTGCTCAACGCAGGACAATTACACAAGCAAGTTCAGATTATGAAACAACATCTGCCTCCAGACCAATTATTACCTGTTCCGAAAACCTCACCACTAAAACTGTACAACTTGGCTGAAGTACAAACTCGAACAACAGGAAAGCATATGATATTTGATATTCGAATACCGTTACTAACCGCTGAACACTATCAACTGTTGAAACTCTACTCAATTCCAACGGAAAAAAACCACTCAGTTATCCAAATCAAACCATCTTCGAAATATTTGGCTGTAACACTGCAGCGAGATAAATACTATCCGTTGTCTGAATCAAAAAAGGGCCAATGTAAGCACTTCGATTCGGATTCTATCATCTGCATACAAAGTCATCCAATATACACCCTACAGTCAGACGTCAGTAAATGTGAAATGTCCTTGTTAACACATTCAACGGAAATTTCATCCAAATGCAACATTGAAAGGCTTGCAACGCCCACGGACAACTACTGGATCCAGCTTGAAAACAAGAAACGCTGGATATAATCAGTCTTCAAGTCGGTAGTATTAGATGTTGTTTGCAAGCAAACTATATTTACTTAACAAATCATGGGAACCGGCATTCTAAGATTATCACCGAATTGTATTATTAATCAACAGACCATGATTCTTACAGGGCACACTCAATTCACTGAAAAAACAAACTTTTCATTTATTCCTTTGATCGACTTCGCCAACTACACTGGACCTACCATTAACTCACGAAAATTAAGCCTCGAATCCGCATGGAAGATTGAGTCTAGCGAATTAGATGCAATTCACACCAAACTAAAAGATGAACTATCCGCCAGCCTACCCGAACAGTTATCCTCACACGACACCCACAATTACGCAGTCAACTACATCACCGTGACGATCCTGCTCATAATCACGATTTTTTACCTCCATCAGAAGTTCCGATTTGGATTACGAAATCACTCCCCAGCTGTTGAAATTCTGTCACGAGAATTCAAGGTGGCGGAAGATGTTAAATAAGCATTCTTGCATAATTCAATTCAAAGCTATTATTTATCAATAACCATAAATGCATTCTTTCTCTGTTTTGCGATGTTAAGCATTCTTGTATAATTCAATTCAAACTCATTATTAATCAATAATCATAATTGCACTTTGTTCTTTGTTTTGCATACAATCATAAATTGTTAACAAAATGTAAACAATTCCGAATGATTGACCTATATCAGGTATATCAACCTTTAATCATGCATGTAGCGAAGTGCTTTGCTTGCATATGCAGTTCGCTGGCATTCCGCTTAATATTTGTAAATTCAGTTATTGCAGTTTTACATACTAAGCTAAATTGCAAGAACTATATTCGGAATTGGTAAGCATTAATTTTGTAATAAAAACTGTTACCATTTAGAAAATAAATCACTTTTCGATCAATATCTAAAGTCGTTTGTACAAATAAGTTGTCAAACATATATATATATATATATATATATATATATATATATATATATATATATATATAAATATACATATATATATATATATTTATATATATATATATATATATATATATATATATATATATATATATATATATATATAATATATATATATATATATATATATATATATATATATATATATATATATATATATATATATATATAAATATATATATATATATATATATATATATATATATATATATATCTATATATATATATATATATATATATATATATATATATATATATATATATATATATATATATATATATATATATATATTTATATGTATGAAAATATATATATATATATATATATATATATATATATATATATATATATATGTATGTAAATATATATATATATATATATATATTGTAATGATATAACATCACGTGCATGAAATAAATCAAAGCAAAACAAACAAGTCAAAACAAAACACCATGTAGTTCATTCATATCGTCTACGTAATAGCAGACCACACAATGTTATACAACTGACCATATCATCATGACCATATCAGGTTTCCGAGTAGCGACCGTGAATATCCATGCCATATGGTATATTCAAATGTAGTACGAGGTCATATTGCGAACGATAATGAATTATGTGTCACCAAGGCACGCGACCCAAATATGTTATGGTTACAGTGTGAATAAGCGCATAGGGCAATAAATCCTATATGTGTTGATAGAATGGCGCTAGAAATGTTGGTCAAGTGTAGCGTGTGAAAGTTGAACACATGTGATTCATGTAGATTATTGTGTCATGGGAAATATACATGTTATTGATTTATTTCAGGGCATGCTGAGTTTGGTTAATAAATAGGTTAAGTTATGTTCATAATGTTTTGTAAAAATCATATATAAGGAGTGGTAAGAACATTGAGAAAATAGATTCATTTGAGTAAGCGTGGAATACACAGTTTTATTTCTGTTGAATCTCTGCTAGCGAGGTTATTCTTGCGGAGCATTATCTAAGCACGGCAAATGTCCAAGGTTAGCTTTGACATGGTGCAAGCACTAACTGCGGCCTCGCCGCTTTGGTAGGTTGGATAGTGGTACAATCCACTCTCTGCTTTTGGGTTAGTCTAAACTCTATTCCTCTATAGCAAGGACTCTGCGTCGAAGCAAACAGAGAGAGAAATATCTCAGGACCCAACAACAAACTTATCCCGTGACAACCCTTACATATTTCATGACGATCCTTGCTTATTTCATGGCGATCCTGATGTACGGAACTCTGGAATCTACTATAAAGATTCAGGCAGCTACATAGAAGAAGAAGGGCAGTTAGAACAGGAAGAATACGTTCCTGAGCCAGTATCGACTACACCATCTTACTACAAGCCCACAGCAATAAATACACTTGGGCCCAGACCTAGGAGAATTGAAGAATTCAAGAAAAGGAAAGCTGAGAAAGATATTTTGGACACCATCCCCAAACCAAGACGACCACGTGGAGGCAGGAAAACAAAGTTAAAGCGTGAACGAGCGGAACTACACAGATTGGTACGGATTTCTTTTGGACAACAGAAAGAATACTTCCGGAAGAGACTACGGGAACTTAAAGAAGATGGGGAATAATTGCTCGACGGAGGAGGTAACAGTGATACAGGAGTATCAACAATCATTAACAACGGCAGCAATTTTCTGTATTATATTAGGAATATTTTATGTTTACAATAAAAAAAATAAGGAGTATGTAACTAAGAGGTTAAATAGGAGTATAGATGTATAGCAATAATTAAAACAATACATATGTCTTGATACATAAATTTTTAAAAAAAAAACTTTTATTTATGAATGTACGGTTCTTTCTTATAAAAATCCCAGTCTTACAATAATTATGTATGGACACTTTAGAAGGTTTAATCTTGGAAAACAAACAGGTTTTAAGAAATTTGAGAAAAAGTTCGAAGAATTTATATAGGTTTGAAACTTTAAAAGAAAAATTGAACGATTTACAGGCGCGTAAAGAAAAATTTAAGAAAACAATCAGCAATTTTAATGACGAAAGCTCTGAGGTTTTAGATATAAAACTAAAGTTCAAAGCGGTATCAGCTATATTAGAAGGAGAAATCTGGCTACAGCTTGGTAAACAAGGATATTCTGCGGAAGACGTCCAACAAGAGTGCGACATCACCGAAGAATTAGAGACTAGTTTACAAGTACTAGAAGACAAAGCCAAGATGTCTGAGTTTAGTCTAGAGACTGCCATAAAAATAATTCCTACTTTCGAGGGAAAGTATAAGGAATTAGAATCCTTTTTGAAGATAGTAGAATTACTAAATTCCACATTAACCGCTTCAGGAAAAACTCAACTCATAGATTTCGTCACTAAAGTTAAGCTTACCGCGAATGTGAGATTATCTTTGATTAACACCTCAATCAGCACTTTTGAATCTTTAAAAGATGAATTATCTAACAGGTTTAGAAATAATAAAACAGTACCACAAATTCATTCTATGCTCAGTAACATGTGTCAGAACAGATCATCTGTTACTACATATAAAGATAAGATTTTATCTTTGGTTGATGAGCTCAATCAATTACAGGTACAAGGGCTAGGTAATCAGGCTACAGAACCAGAAAAGAAAGTTATCGCGCAAATGAACGATACTTATGCACTCACTATCTTTAAAAGTGGACTTAATGACCAGCTGAAAGGCACAATATTTTCAGCTAGACCCAAAACTTTTGCTGAGGCAGTATCATTAGCGCAAGAGATTGAGACATTAGAATCTCAAGCTACGAGTAGCGTAATGCATATCGGCAATTTTGCAAATAATAGAAATAACCGTGATCGAAGATACAGAAACAATGGCAATGATAGAAATAGCAATGGTTATAGGGGTAGAGACAGTCGAAGAGATTTTAGGAATAAAAGATACGATAACCATAGAAATTTTAATAGAAAAACAGATAACAGATCAAATCATTATAGGGATAATAATGATAACAGAGATAATCATCGTAGGAATAACAGATATGCCAACAACCATAGTAATCACCGCAATAACAATAATAGAAGTATACACGTAATTTCGGACCAGGGAAACGTCCTAGGTTCCGGAGAGGAAATGAGGAACCTCCCGGAATAAATAACACGAGTAAGGAATGTAAAATTTACAGAATAACTGATGGCTGCACGAATTACGTAAGAATTTATAATGATGGAGCGAATAGACAACTATCGTTCTTAATAGATACGGGTGCAGACGTATCAATTTGTAAAGTAGGTATATTTAAGGCGTTAGAACATAGAGTGAATAGCAAGGATAAAATTAAGTTAACTGGTATTACTAAGGAAGTAACTACGTCTTTAGGTACTTCGAAATTAAATTTATTAATTGGGAACAAAAGAATAACAGAACTATTTCACATTGTAGACGACAATTTTCCGATTAGTACAGACGGTATTATCGGTAGAGATTTATTAGTTAGTTTCATGAGTAAAATTGATTATGAAACATTCACCATTTCTTTTAGTGTGTCAGATGAGGAAATTGTATTACCCATGGATACAAAACGTCAGAACCATTCGGGAATTAATATATCCGCGAGAACTGAAGCAATAGTTCCGGTAAATGTAAGCATTGATGAGGATAGCATTGTGCTGAACGCAGAAATTGAGAAGGGTGTTTTCATCGGAAATACTATTATACCAGCCAAAGGCGTTCGACACGTAAAGGTTCTGAACACAACTGATAGAGATGTAGTCATAAACAACTTCAACATAGAGGTTGAACCACTAAAGAACTACAAGGTATATGCAGGAAAACAACAGAGAGGTGATCAGAAACGTTTCGAGAAACTACTGGGAGTTATAGATAAAGATAATTTGGACAAAAGATCTATGGACAGTTTGCTTGAGATAATCAAAGAATATCAAGATGTTTTTCACTTGGAGGAAGAGAAGTTAACAACAAACAATTTCTACAGACAAAAGCTGCAGATGGCAGACGATAGTCCGGTCTACATTAAGAATTATAGGCTACCTCAAGCTCAAAACGAAGAAATATTACAACAAGTTAGAGACTTAGAAGACAATGATATTGTCGAACCGTCAGTAAGCCCATACAATTCACCACTTTTGGTTGTACCAAAGAAGACTTCAGATGGTAAAGCTAAGTGGAGACTTGTAGTGGATTTTCGTAGATTGAACGACAAAATCATCAATGATAAGTTTCCTTTGACTAGATTGGAAGACGTTCTAGATAGGCTCGGTAGAGCGAAGTATTTCTCAACTTTGGACATGACTAGTTCATTCCACCAAATCGAACTTGAGAAAGAATCTAGACCCGTCACCGCGTTTTCGACCAGTGATGGTCACTATCAATTCAAGAGACTACCATTTGGATTAAAGATTTCGTCCAACAGTTTCCAACGGATGTTGACGATAGCTTTGAGTGGTTTAAGTCATGAGGCATTCCTATATGTAGATGACATCATAGTTTTTGGATGCAGTGTCAAACACCACAATGACAATCTTCGCAAAGTGTTACAGCGAATGCGATAGTACAACTTAAAGTTGAACCCTGGGAAGTGTCACTTTTTGAAATCGGAAGTAGTGTATTTAGGGCATTTGATAACCAGTGAAGGTGTTAAAACAGACCCATCTAAATTTGAGACGATCAGAAACTATCCGGTTCCGAAATGTGCAGATGAAGTACGCAGATTTGTTGCGTTTTGCAACTACTACAGGCGTTTTATTCCGAATTTTGCCGGAATTGCCAAAAGTTTGAACTCGCTATTGAAAAAGAACGTTACTTTTGAATGGACCGAAGAATGTCAAGAAGCGTATGAAACACTTAAGAATAAATTAATTGAGCCACCAATTTTGCAGTATCCAAATTTCGAAAAACCATTCATTTTAACAACTGATGCATCTAATTACGCATTAGGCGCTGTATTATCGCAAGGTGAAATTGGACAGGATTTACCAATTTCGTATGCAAGCAAGTCGCTAGCAAAACACGACATCAACAAACCAATCATAGAAAAAGAACTTTTAGCCATACATTGGGGCATAAACTTTTTCAGACCCTATCTCTACGGAAGAAAGTTCGTAGTTGTCACAGACCATAGACCACTAGTATCTTTATTCACCCATGCAAATCCTTCATCAAAACTCACTAGAATTAGAGTTGACTTATCGGATTATGATTTCACGATTGTGTACAAAAAAGGCAGCATGAACACGAATGCTGATGCCTTGTCAAGGATTGAGTTGGATTCTGACTCTTTAAAAGCATTAATACCTCCAGTTATAGATGAAACAGCAAAACGTAAGCTATTAGCAATTACAAGGGGCATGGCAAAGAAAACAGAGGATAAAAAGCAAGAAAACCACAGTGAAAGCAACCACGTAAAAGTAGAACCTGATCAATTCTATTGTTGGGATTGCACTAGCTTGTCGGATATCACCGGTGTTATGAAGTTAAAATTTATCCTGCGCAATGATGAAAATAAAAGTATTGATATCGTACGTACGAAAGATATTGTAAAAGTATATTGTAGCGATATATCTAACGTGAAACCAGTTTCCGTTAATGCAAAGCTAACAATAAATAGGGGTACCCGCAGACACAAAAGTAATGAGAATAATAATGATAATCCACATTCAGAATACGTTTTGATTATGGAGAAACTATTAGATTTTGCTAGACGTAACAAAATCCAAGAACTCTCATTATCAAGTGATGATATTATATTGAAGTCTATAGACAAGGAAGAATTTAAGAAAGTATTTAACCTGTTGCAACGAAAAGGTAAAGATAATGCGCATATGAAGCTAAGAATAATGATATACAAGCCGCCCGCTAAGATAACGAATAAAAATGAACAGGTGAAATTAATAGAAGAATATCACAATTCACCGCACGGAGGACATTTAGGGATTCGCAAAACTTTGTTAAAGCTAAAACAAAGATATTGCTGGAAAAACATGAACGGTATGGTTAAATCCCACATAAAGAATTGCACACCTTGTCAAATAAACAAACAGGTGAGACACACAAAAGAAGAAATGATGAAAACCGACACACCAACTACGAGTTTTGAAATAATACAAATAGATACCGTAGGTCCACTAAGAATATCTAATAACTATAGATACATATTAACCTTACAATGTGAACTGACTAAATTTGTAGTAGCGTTCCCAATAGAGAATAAAGAAGCACAAACCATAGCTGTAGGAATAATTAATGAATTTATATTAAAGTATGGACATTTCAAAGTACTCAAGTCTGATTTAGGTACTGAATTTACAAATAAGCTTATGAGCAACATCTGTGATTTGCTAAAAATAAAACAAATATTTTCAACACCATATCACCACCAAACTTTAGGGGTAGTAGAAAGGAATCATCGGGTACTAAACGAATATATGTATTCGTTTGCTGATGACCAACAATGGGACAAATGGGTTCCATATTATACATTTGCGTACAATACAACCCCAAATGTAGATACAAACTACACTCCATTTGAATTGATTTTCGGTAAACTTCCATATTTACCAAATGACATAGTTGATAATCAAGATGTGATTTACGATTTAGATGATTATGCCAACGAGTTAAAGGCAAGATTGAGGATGTCGATTAATAGAGCACGAAGTTTGATTGAAAAAGTTAAAATCAAAAGAACAATGAACCAAACAAATATACATTCTTTGAATCCTAAAATAGGAGATTTCGTACTTTTGAAAAATGAAAATAGAAAGAAACATCAACCGCCATATAAAGGTCCATATAGAGTATTGGACATGGATCACTGTAATGTCACTTTAGACATAGCAGGAAACCGTAAATTAGTACATAAAAACAGATTAAAACCTTACCACACATGTAACATAAACGACAATGTAGTTAAATAAAAAAAATATATATATACGAACCTACATATAAAAATTTTGTAATAGAAACGTTCAGAATGATACAAGCTAAGTAAGCATTATTGTAAATAAAAAAAAAATATTGAACCATAAAAAAATATTAAACCTACAAATAGAGAAATTTTGTTATATTTTAAAGTACATTAAGAATGATAAACTTTGTTGTGACTAAAGATAAGAGAATATTATTATAAAAACCCCTTCTGGGACTATTGAACCTAATATTTGTGATTAGTCTTCATTTTTTTGTTGCAAATGAACCCTAATCAAAAAAAGGGTAAAAGTGTAATGATATAACATCACGTGCATGAAATAAATCAAAGCAAAACAAACAAGTCAAAACAAAACACCATGTAGTTCATTCATATCGTCTACGTAATAGCAGACCACACAATGTTATACAACTGACCATATCATCATGACCATATCAGGTTTCCGAGTAGCGACCGTGAATATCCATGCCATATGGTATATTCAAATGTAGTACGAGGTCATATTGCGAACGATAATGAATTATGTGTCACCAAGGCACGCGACCCAAATATGTTATGGTTACAGTGTGAATAAGCGCATAGGGCAATAAATCCTATATGTGTTGATAGAATGGCGCTAGAAATGTTGGTCAAGTGTAGCGTGTGAAAGTTGAACACATGTGATTCATGTAGATTATTGTGTCATGGGAAATATACATGTTATTGATTTATTTCAGGGCATGCTGAGTTTGGTTAATAAATAGGTTAAGTTATGTTCATAATGTTTTGTAAAAATCATATATAAGGAGTGGTAAGAACATTGAGAAAATAGATTCATTTGAGTAAGCGTGGAATACACAGTTTTATTTCTGTTGAATCTCTGCTAGCGAGGTTATTCTTGCGGAGCATTATCTAAGCACGGCAAATGTCCAAGGTTAGCTTTGACATGGTGCCAGCACTAACTGCGGCCTCGCCGCTTTGGTAGGTTGGATAGTGGTACAATCCACTCTCTGCTTTTGGGTTAGTCTAAACTCTATTCCTCTATAGCAAGGACTCTGCGTCGAAGCAAACAGAGAGAGAAATATCTCAGGACCCAACAACAAACTTATCCCGTGACAACCCTTACATATTTCATGACGATCCTTGCTTATTTCAATATATATATATATATATATATATATATATATATATATATATATAAATATATAAATATATATATATATATATATATATATATATATATATATATATATATATATATATATATATATATATATATATGTATCTATATGTATATATATATATATATATATATATATATATATATATATATATATATTTATATATATGTATCTATATATATATATATATATATATATATATATATATATATATATATATATATATATATATATAAATATATATATATATATATATATATATATATATATATATATATATATATATATATATATATATAGATATATATATATATATATATATATATATATATATATATATATATATATATATATATATATATATATATATATATATATATCTATATATATGTATCTATAGTTTATAGGCTTAAGTATCCTATTTTATTTATTGCTCCTTTATGAGCATTCTCCGTATGTCATGTCGTACAATATTTAATATCTAAACTGCAGAAGTTAATGTTAACAACATATATGTATCTATATTTATAAAGATTATTTCTCAATATAAAAAACATAAATTTTCAAGCTTTCTAGGTTATTTTAATGAACACCATTCAAGACAACTATCTCTCATAACAAAATTGACAACTCAACTCTTGGAAAAAAATAATTGACAAATTTTTTATAAACATTTTTTTCTTAACCTACTTTGTTTTTAAATTTTGATGTGTTGTGTTTCATGTCAAGTAGTGTGGTGAGTTGTGGAATGTAAGTGAAATACGTGTAGGTGTTTGTGTACCCACAATACTCCCCTGCCAGCGTTTTACGCGTTATCGCGAGGCGTAGGAGAGTGGCACCTTTGTGGTTCGCCCAGCTAGAGAGACGTACGGAGCGAATGTAACTTTCCTCGCTGGTGTCGTTTCGGGAGCTGGAGGCAGTAATGGTGCAGTCGAGGTTGCTGATGCTTGTTGGTTTCTGGAAGAATTGTCAACAGGTTCCGTAGAGGATGACGTGTAACAAGGCTTGAGCCTGTTAATGGACACATTTCGTTTCTGATTTCCAGAGTGTAATAATTAATATGTCTGGCTAGGACTTTGAAAGGACCGTCGTACGGTGGAATGAGTGGTGGACGAACAGAATCGACTCTGACGAAGACGTGTGAGCAAGAGTCGAGTTGCTTGAAGATAAATATCTTCGGTGTTGTGTGATGTTTAGCATCAACCGGTCGAAGTTTTGCCATTGTAGCCGTAAGTTCGTTGGCAAAGTCTGTTTGGCTGATCTTCCTAGGATTTTCTTGAAGAAAATCACTAGGAAGACGCAGGTTTTCTCCGTACAGGAGTTGTGCCGGTGATGCTGTGAATTCTTCTCGGATTAGAGATCGTAGTCCAAGAAGAATTAGTGGAAGTGTTCTAGTCCAGGACGCATCGTTGTGAGCCATGATAGCCGATTTTAGAGTACGATGCCATCTTTCTAAGAAACCGTTGGCCTGAGGGTGGTACGCTGTGGTACGATTGCGTTCGAAGCCCAAGAGTCGACCAAGCTCAGCATGGAGCGCTGACTCGAATTGTCTGCCCTGGTCGGTGACAATGTATTGGGGAACTCCAAATCTAGCAATCCAGGTGCTTAATAAAGCAGTAGCACAGTCATTGGCAGTAATGCTGGCTAAAGGAATTGCTTCAGGCCAACGTGTGAAACGGTCGATTATGGTGAGACAGTATGTGTATCCCTGCGTGTGTGTTAGGGGACCAACTATGTCGATGTGAATGACCGTAAAACGTTCGGAGACCGTAGGAAAGGTCGATACAGGTTTGCTCACATGTCTGGTTATCTTGCATTTTTGACAAGATAGACATTCTCGGGCCCAAGTGGCAATGTCCTTGTTCATCGAAGGCCAGAAGAATTTAGTTGCGATGTGCTTTCTTGTAGCACGAATACCAGGGTGAGCGATATTATGTTCTGAGTTGAACACCTGTTTCCTGAACGTGTGAGGAATATAAGGTCGTATGGTTGAGCCAGACACTTCACAAAAAATGTCGACGTTGGTGCCAAATATTGGTTGTTTTTTTAATACAAATTTAGAGTCCTTTAGAACCTTCTGAAACTCTGCGTCCGATGCTTGGGACGAGGCGATTGCGGCAAAGTCGAGAGTACTAGGAAGAATGATTTCTTCTAGACGAGAGAGTGCGTCAGCAACAACGTTGTTGCAACCAGAGACATGCCGAATGTCAGAAGTGAACTCACTTATATAACTTAGATGTCTAAGTTGACGAGGTGTGGCCTTTTCTGGCTTTTGTTTAAAAGCAAAAGTCAGTGGTTTGTGGTCGGTGTATAGAGTGAACCTTTGGGCTTCCAAAAAGTATCGGAAATAACGAATGCCCTGATAAGCCGCTAAGAGTTCGCGGTCGTATGCACTATACTTTCTTTGTGCGTCGCTTAATTTGGCCGAGTAAAAACCAAGGGGTTGGCAAGAGCCTTGACATTTTTGCTGCAGAGCAGCCCCGATGGCGGAATCGGAAGCGTCTACGAATAGACCAAGCTCGGTGTTTGAGTCCGGAAAGGACAATAGAGTGGCTTCTGTTAAACCAGTCTTGACATGGTCGAAAGCTTTGCTAGCTTCTATTGACCAGTCGATTGTCTTAGCACCATCTTTTTTAAAGCCGCAAAGATAGGCGTTGAGTGGTTGCTGCATCTCAGCTGTGTGAGGAAGAAAGCGACGATAAAAGTTGACCATCCCCAAAAATCTTCTTAGGTCTTTAACCGTCTTGGGGAGTTTAGTTGTTGAAATTGCCTCAACCCGATCTGGGGAGGGCTTAATGCCTTTCGGCGAAACCTCATGACCTAAGAATTTGATTGAAGGTCGAAGGAAATAGCATTTCTCCATGTTGATAATAAGACCATGATCCGCTAATCTTTTGAAAATTTGTTCTAAGTGAACAAGATGCTCTTCTTCGGAAGTCGAAGCTACCAAAATGTCGTCGAGGTAGATAAAACAGAATTTTAATCCGTGTAGGACTTCATGTATGAAGCGTTGGAACGATTGTGCCGCATTGCAAAGTCCGAAAGTCATTCGGGTGAACTCAAAGAGTCCAAAAGGTGTGCAGATGGCGGTCTTTGGAATATCGTTCGGCTCGACTGGAATTTGATGGTAGGCCTTAGTCAGGTCTATGGTGGAAAAGATATTTTTGCCATGTAATTCATGACAGAAGTCTTGAATAATGGGGATCGGATATCTATCCGGGACGGTTATGGCGTTTAGGCGTCTGTAATCGCCGCAAGGACGCCATTCCCCATTACTCTTGCGACCCATGTGAAGCGGAGAAGACCAGCTGCTATTTGAGGGGCGGCAAATTCCCTGCTGTAGCAGGAAATCGAATTCTTTCTTAGCCGCCGCGAGCTTATCTGGTACAAGTCGACGTGGTCTCGATACTATCGGAGGGCCTGTGGTCAAAATGTGGTGTGTCACCTTGTGTTTACAGGGTTGTGAGAACCCTGTGCTGACCGTGATGGCATGGTATTTGGTGAGAAGGGCATGCATCCGTGGATCAGAGGTTTTCTCAATCAAAACACTAAGTTTTGGACACTTGTATGATGTGAATGTGCCTTTCGATGAAAGCGAAGTAAGAGCATCCACAAGGATAGCATTCGCCAAGTCGACGACTAGCCCATAGTGACAGAGAAAATCTGCGCCTAAAATGGGTCTAGAGACATCGGCAATTATAAAATCCCATGAAAACTCACGACGGAGTCCCAGATCTAGTTTGATCACCTTTCGTCCATAGGTGTTGATGGTCGACTGGTTTGCCGCGGCAAGTCGCATACCAGAAGGTGGAAGTTTTCCGGTAGAAGGTGCTGGAAGCACCGAAATATCTGCGCCTGTGTCAATTAAGTAGTGTCGTTTAGACAAGTTGTCATGAATAATTAGACGACGGCTAGGTGACAAGTCGCGTTTTCTTACCGTCTGAAGAAAACAGCGACTTAGTTTTTTGGTTCAGATGGACCAGCCTTGAAGGCGCATGGAGAGAGGCATTTTAAAGCCTTGGAGCCGAATTTGAAGTGGTACCAACAAATACCAGCTCCTCGTGACTGGCTTCGGCGACGTGGCTGCGAGCGAGATCTCCCTTGGGACCTCGAACGCGATCTTAGTTGTTGATGTACAAGTTTCGTCAACGCAGCGACCTGTTTCGTTAATTCGGCCACCTCTGACTGCTGGTGGGAAACAGCGACTGAATTTATTTGTGGGTGAACGAATACCTCAGCAATTTTGTCGGCTGTTTCCGCCAACTTGTTGAGGCTGGCTTCCGGAGAGCAGGCTTAAATGGCTTGCGTCTGCTCCGGAAGCCGCTGCAGCCAGAGGGTCCTCAACAGGTCGTCTCCGACCTTAGCACCTCCCAACTGCTTCATATCCCGAAGCAGCTGGGAAGGCTGTCTGTCACTTAACGAGAGGTTCCCCAAGAGGTGCTTGAGATTCACAGAATCGCTGGCTGAAAGCCGCGATACAAGCGCCCTCTTGAGGACCTCGTAAGGCGAGTCAGGATCCGGGCTCGCAACCACGTCCCTGACCACCTTCAGCTCCGCCGAACCCAGCGAGGAGATCACGTAGTGGTATTTGGTCTCGGAGCTCTTGATACCAGCTTTTTCGAATTGGCTCTCTAGCTGGGAGAACCACAAAGCTGGCTCTTCTTGCCAAAACGCGGGTGGTTTCACGGATGTTGCACTGATTTTGAGACCGGATGACGCGCCTGAGGGAACCGCATCCTCATTGTCCAACGACATTCTACACGGAGTTACGCGACGAAACGAACGAAACGCGGCAGAAAAATATTATGGCTGAAAAGTGTGTAAATATAGGAAGGTGTAATGTGTGTAATTATAGCTAAGAATCTTGTATAATTATAATTATAACAATATATCCAAATTTAATTTATGGAGCTTTCGACGTCGGTGATAGATGTAGCAGCGTTGAAATTCTTTTTGAAGGTATTTTGACAAGTAGTGAAGCTCGGACTTGCCAATGAGCTATTTCAGTTTTAAAAGGCACGAGGCTTTTTAATTTTTGATAAGTTTGCGTGAATTTCAGTGCAAAATCATTTAATAAAAAAAATGTTCTGCTTGTATTATCTGTTGAGAGTAACGTCTAGTGATTTATAGACATCCTGATCGTTCGGGACTAGATTCAATGCGTCCTGTAAGCAATCTAAAATTTTAGAGTGCGATTGCTTTAACCATAGTTCGTCGATTTATTTTCGAGTGCTGCTACAAAACGCGATTTTGCCTGAGCTGATGCGGAAGGATTCGAACCACAGAAGGACAGAATTTTGTATTTTTTTGAATTTTGGATAATTTCAGGACGATATTTATCCCGAAATTCAAGCGCTTTTTTCGTTTTAATTGCTAATTATCACATACCTCATAGTATTGGGAGTGCTTGTGCTATTTCCTGCTCCGTGCGGATTTCGCTGTTGCTTGTTGCCGCTGACTTCCGCGTAGTCTCGTTTCACTTGTTGCTATTTTGCAATGATTAGAATCGTAGACGAGCAAGTGGCAATTGGACGTGCTGCGATGGACCGTCTGCGTCAACGCCTTGAAGTTGTTTTTTGAATTGTTGATTGTTGAAGTTCTTCGATAAAGCGAAGAAATGTGATTTCCGACAGAATGATTCGATATTTTTCTGTTTTCGTCTGTCAAGTCTCAGCGGTCCAGGCTTCGGCGTGTTCCTATCGGGGTCACCAATATAGTTTAAAGGCTTAAGTATCCTATTTTATTTATTGCTCCTTTATGAGCATTCTCCGTATGTCATGTCGTACAATATTTAATATCTAAACTGCAGAAGTTAATGTTAACAACATATATGTATCTATATTTATAAAGATTATTTCTCAATATAAAAAACATAAATTTTCAAGCTTTCTAGGTTATTTTAATGAACACCATTCAAAACAACTATCTCTCATAACAAAATTGACAACTCAACTCTTGGAAAAAAATAATTGACAAATTTTTTATAAACATTTTTTTCTTAACCTACTTTGTTTTTAAATTTTGATGTGTTGTGTTTCATGTCAAGTAGTGTGGTGAGTTGTGGAATGTAAGTGAAATACGTGTAGGTGTTTGTGTACCCACATATCTATATATATATATATATATATATATATATATATATATATATATATATATATATATATATATTGATATATATATGTCTATATATATATTTATATATATATATTTATATATAGATTTATATATATATATATATATATATATATATATATATATATATATATATATATATATATATATATATATATATATATATATATATATTTATTTATATATATATATATTTATATATATATATATATATATATATATATATATATATATATATATATATATATATATATATATATATATATATATATATATATATATATATATATATATATATATGTATATATATATATATATATATATATATATATATATATATATATATATATATATATATATATCTATATATATGTATATATATATATGTTTATATATATATATATATATATATATATATATATATATATATATATATGTATATATATATATATATATATATATATATATATATATATATATATATATATATATATATATATATATATAGATTTATATATACATATATATATATATATTTATACTGTGGGCAAAAAATAGTAAGACTTTTTAATATAAATTTCGCTCGGAAATCCATTCGTCGAACTTTTTTTTTTCTACGTTGGTATGACTGTCAGTGACATCTGTGCTTAATATCATATCAAAGTTATCATTAGGGTTTAGTATACGCTTGTCTTTCTGAAGTACAAAAAGTGCATTCGGCGATTTTTACAATGAGTGAAATTATTCAACAAAGAAGTTCCATTAAATTTTGTGTGCGGAATAATATTTCTGGTGCCGAAACATTCAAAATGTGGCAAAAGGCCTTCGGTGATAATTATTTGTCACAAGTTACTGCTTTTGATTATTACAAATTATTCAAAGAGGGTCGAGAACGCGTTGATGACCAACCACGTCCAGGACGGCCATCAACATTAACTAATGATAAACACGTCAATAAAATCAAGGAGTTGGTGCTCGAAAATCGACGGTGAACTGATAGAGACCTTACTTATATCGTTGGAATATCAGAGGGATCAGTGAAATTCATTTTAAAAGATCTTTTGGTGAAAGCACGATTGGTTCCAAAATCACTCAATTTTCTTGAAAAACAGCGTCGCGTTGACGTCTGTCAAACAATGCTTTCCGACTACCAGGATGTCATCAAACGTTTTATAACTGGCGACAAGTTTTGAATCTACGCTAACAACCCAGAAAGAGACGCTCAATCAGTCGAATATTGTGCCAAAGGTGAGCCGAAGCCGAAAAAAACCAATTCAAAGCAAGTCAAAAATCAAGGTCTTGTTGACAGTTTTTTCGATCATCGAGGTGTGGTGCACTCCGAATTCCTTCCAATCAGCCAAACTGTCAACAAAAAATACTATTTCAGTGTTATGCGTCGTTTGCGCGAAGCAATTCGTAAAATAAGGCTGGAATTAGGGGCCAACAACTCTTGGTTTTTGCACCACGACAATGCACCGTCGCATACCGCATTGATTCTTCGTGAGTTTCTCGCCAAAAATTCAACCAATATCGTTCCACAACAACCGTATTCGCCTGATTTAGCTCCGTGTTACTTCTGACTGATCAGAAAACTCAAGTGACCGCTCCGGGGAAACCGTTTTAAGTCAATTGAAGACATTAATCGTAAATCGCTACGCGCATTGAAGGCTATTCCGGAAATTGAATTTAACAACTGTTACGAAGATTGGAAAAAACGTTGGCATAAGTGCATTGCAGTCGGGGGGGATTACTTTGAGGAGGACGAAATATATTTGGCAGAATAAATAAAGAATTTTAAAATTATGAACTAAGTCTTACTATTTTTTGCCAACAGAAATTGTTAGTTAGCAAACACAAAGCTGATTATACACTATAATTTATAAATTATACAGTAAGTAATGGTAAAAACTATGAAATATCTTCACATCAGTAAATTATCATGAATCCAGTGTTATACGGAGCGTGCCTAAAGGAAGGCTGAAGTTATTTTTTCTCAACGAAGTTTCACTGAGTAGTTAATCGATAGCAGGACGAGTGTCATACAATGAAGGTGACTGAAAAATTATTCCTATTGTACCAGCAATACACGAGAGAATAAAAACCCACAAAAATAGCGGATCTTGAACCATTGACACAAATTTTCAATCTTCTATTACCTGTGAAAAAACGATGTTAGCTACTTTTCGCTTGATTTGAAATAAAAGACTGTGACTAATGTCAAACGTACAGCAAATCAAAAAGGCAAAACTAAACCGAAATCATTCATAAGGAATGTTCACGAAATTGACTTTCGCTGTTTGAAATTTCGCTGAACTATTTCATTATATATATATATAGTATATATATATATATATATATATATATATATATATATATATATATATATATATATATATATATATATATATATATATATATATATATATATTGTTAAATAAGCATTCTTGCATAATTCAATTCAAAGCTATTATTTATCAATAACCATAAATGCATTTTTTCTCTGTTTTGCGATGTTAAGCATTCTTGTATAATTCAATTCAAACTCATTATTAATCAATAATCATAATTGCACTTTGTTCTTTGTTTTGCATACAATCATAAATTGTAAACTTCATAAATTGTAAATATATATATATATATATATATATATATATATATATATATATATATATATATATATATATATATATATATATATATATATATATATATATATATATATATATATATATATATATATATATATATCGATTAAAACAACTGGTTTGTTGTCCGAAAATGAATAGAAATGTTTATTGTTGCGTTCCTTAATTTATAGCAAAATTTTGCTTACATTGTCACTTAAATTCTATTTACTTAAATTTACTCACTTATTCTAATTCCCACGAAAAATGCATAATTTACATTTCTGTGGGAAAAGACATCGCAGTGTCTGTACAACCTATCTTATGTCTAATGGTGTCAGTATGACACGAGATTGACCATGAGACTTGCATGGTTGACCGTGAAACGCACATGGTTGACCATGAGACGATAGGGTGTAATATCACAGCAGATGTGTGAGCATGAGCGTGTGACTTTTGATAACATGATGAATTAGAATAGCATAATACAGATGAATTAGGGTACGGACAAGACGGAGCGACGAGAGCGTCGAGTCGAGCATAGTGTCGAGTCAAGCATGGAACAGCGCATTGAATTGTGTTCATGTAGACGCGACGAGAGGCGAAATTGGAAACGAAATTTTACAGTGGCAGTCGAAATAATGAGTTTTTCAGTGTCGGATGAAGAGTTTTTTTCACCATAATACACCAAATTGGAATCAATAGACTGCTGATATATATAAATCAATAGATTTTCGTAATCACTGGTAGAAATCTAATTGACTGTGTGCAACTCTGCACCGTTCAATCATAAAAATGTACCCAAAATATCGAATTACCCACGAAAAACCCATTAACGCAATTTGCCTACTTACTTTATGCCTTCGAAACACATTTTGCAACAACAAAATACATTACCGCTGCGAGCAGTCGAGCAACGAAATCGGTTCGAATCGATGTCGTCGCTACTATCAAATTTTCACTCTTTGGTCGCTACTTCGACATGGCCACTTCCATTTGAAAGCATAGGACCGATTTCGGCGCGTTGCTTGACTCGACGCTCGCGACGCTCTCGTCGCTCCGTCTTGTCCGTACCCTTAGAATAGCATAATACAGGCACTCATGGTGTCATGTTCGAAAGTGCATGGAAAATGTTCTATGAATATGCTTGAGTGTAATATGTCTAGGCATGCATTGTAACGATGGAGTAAAATGATATTCATACAAATGTATGATTAATGTGGCTTTTAACACTCCCGCGCCTTGAACTCTCATAGAGATTCAATGTCAGGTGCTCCCTTGAGCTTAAAATTGGATCGTCTCGGAGCGGGCTGTGGTGGTTTGTTCCTTCGTTTTATTAATGACCTTGCTAGATAAGCTAATATGATGATTATTGCCAGAACTAGAGCAACAGAACTTATTATAGAATGCTGAATGTTTTGGTTTCTGTCAGGGGGAAACCTTTCTTGTGCTTTAAGCTCGTGTAGCGATTTATTAAGCATATTTATATCATCCAGATTTTGCCTAGTTACTAGGTTCTGCTTTGCTTGAATAAATTGACTACTACGAAGTCTTTGTTCTGCACTGTTTATGTCTATTTTGGCTGAGGCGGCAAAAGAAATGTTTGACAAACTTGACTGGTGAGTATATCCTGAAATAAGCATGGAATTTTGTTTAATGATGCAGTTCGAGGTGAATCTTATTAGGCCTGCTCCCCTTAAAATGTGCTGATGTGTTTGAGAATTACATACAACAGTTATAGTAGTGTCGCTATCAAACTGGTACAGCCATGTGCTAGGACTATGTAGCGATAGCCACGGTGTTGGTGACTTTACTGGTTCAAGAGTGCAAGAAGGAGGTAAAATTCCTGGCTGATTAATGATACCAAGCTCACACGTTGAAGGTCCAATTGTTCTGTGATACATTTTGTGTTTTTTGTCACATATATAATTACTGCTGTGAGTTTTTATGCAGGCTTGTAGCTCGGTTTCAGTAAATGGGAAATAATAGTCCCGATGGAGGTCAACGGAAAGCAAGGCCGAAGTAACACTTATCTTTACGATTGTGTGTTTGATGGGGATTGACATGGGCACTATGTTGAAGATTTGGAGTTTTTCCTTACTTAAGAGTGGTAGATGAATGTTAAATAGCACGTGTTCCGAAGTTACTCGTGCGTTGACTGTCATGAGGTTATACAATTGTAGGAGATCCGCGTGGTGACTTCCACCAGGGACTACCAGCGTCGAGTCAACGTTTTCTCTTATGATGGCTAGTTCTGAACGTAGCTGAGAGGGTGAAAGTACCAACGGGCTTATTCTCTTATTATGGCAGTCGGTGAGCACGTGCATGATGTCTGATTGAACTTCTTGATAGTTTGTTAGCATGAGAGCAAAGTGTAAAGACATCATGTTGAACAATTGGGTTATTTCCTGCTCGCTCACAATTTTGTTCGTGGCTTTGATTGCCTCTCTAAATGAAGTCAAGCTGCTTTTTACAAGGGAGAATTGAACCTCAGAGCGGATACGATCATGTTCAATAATATTTAACGTTGAATCTATCAGAGACGTTTGACTCTTGAGTAGGTGAAGTAAGTGGTTTTCGTTTTCCCTCACTTTATTTATGGTTGCGGTCATATGATCAGCATAATTTTGATCAAGTATCCCAAATAGTTTGTTGTAGATCGTGCCAATGAAGTCAAATGGGGAACGGCGGTGTCGTCTGGTGTACCCATTTCTGTCGCATAAAATTTCGTTGTTAATACGTATTGATGTCAACCGTTTTTTAAACTGCTGAAGAATTGGATTACAGAGATTGATTTTGTAAGTTGGTATACTCCTGTTACATAGTTCTTTTATTTCATCCAATTGAGATGAAAATATATTCATTTCATTCCAGTAATTGGAGAGATTGTAATATACCATCATGGTCCATTTGTCAGCAGCAACTGACATCTGCCCTATTTCTTCGAAGTAGAGCAAAGGCCGAGTGTTCCAGGGAATTATTTCAATATTATTGCTTTGGTTGATGGCAGCGGTAGGAGGGCAGAAAGTAATGCATATGACTAATAAGGTGTGAAGCATAATATTCCCCGCACAAACGCTTCGAGGGCGTTTTGGACGTGTTTGCTCTATATTTTGTAGTCTTTCTATATTTTTTAATCTCTCTTCAAACCCTCGGCTATACTCTTGCGCTTCCGTGCACGGCTTAAATGGAATAGTATTCCATATTGGACTTATTGGAAGGAAACGACTTCTCTTTCGTTTCTTTGGGTTTGGAGCCGATAAATTTCCTTCACCAAATGTCCTTGGTATGCTGAGCTTTGGAAGAGTGGATACGTTAGGGACCTTTGACGGTTCTTCAATTGTATTTAAAGTTTCTGCATTGAGGCTAGTGAACGGTAGACTGCAAATGAGGGATGGGTGATTGGCCAGTAAAACGGCGCTTTGGTTCACTTCAGTCTCATCTGGCTTGGTGATGAGATCTGTGGCAGTTGAGGTCTCTGAGTGAATAGGTAATGGAGCCAGATTATGGATTGCTTGGTCAGAAATACCCCTTTCAGTTTTTACCTTTAATACCCTTATCATTCCGTCTCGACCCATTTGTGTGCTGATAATCCTACCTAGACGCCATTTCAAGGGTGAAATTGAGTCATCTTTTAAGAGTACAAGATGACCAGGTGTTAATCCAACAGTAGGTTTTTTCCATTTGTTTCTTTGCTGCAACTCATGCAGAAACTCCATACTCCATCTTTTCCAAAACTCAACTTGCTTCTGTGCTACCATTTCCCATCGTTGAGCGAGGGTGAGTTTAATTGATTCCTTTGCAAAGGGGTTTGGTAGAGCTGTTAAGGGTTCGCCAATCAGAAAATGTGCTGGGGTTAGAGCCTGGAAATCGTTCGGGTCACTGGAGAGAGCTGTAAGCGGACGGGAATTCAAAATTGCCTCAATTTCGGCGATGAGCGTATTCAACTCTTCGAAAGTGAGGGAAGTGCTGCCAATGGTGCGCTTCAGATGGTGTTTGGCTGATTTGACCGTAGCCTCCCAAAGGCCACCAAAGTGGGGAGTTTTGGGAGGAATAAAACACCATTCTATAAGCTGATCCGCACAGTGCTGCACTACTTCATTTTGGAAGTCTGTTGTGAATAGCAGATAATGAATCTTTTCCAATTCATTCTTAGCTCCTACAAAGTTTGTAGCATTGTCACAGTGGATTTTTAATGGTTTTCCACGCCTGGCAATGAAGCGTTTTAGGGCCCCGATAAAAGCGTCCTTGGTCAGGTCAGAGGCTAATTCTAAGTGAACTGCCTTGGTTGTGAAACAGACAAATACGCATATATATGACTTCGTGGGCCTTTTTCCTCTTATTTTGTAATGAATGTGTATAGGTCCACAATAATCGATACCCACATTCATAAAAGGACGTGCAGGCTGTATTCGTGATGATGGCAGATTCCCCATCATTTGGTTCATTATTCTAGGCCGAAAGCGTGCACATCGAACACATTTGTGGACAATCGACCTTGCCAGCTTTCTCCCGTTTGGTGGCCAAATACATTGCCGTGCGGCGGCAAGAAGAGCTTGAGAACCAGCATGGAGGTTTGTTAAATGTAATTCAGTCATCAACAACAATACGTATTCATCCTTTTCGGGAAGAACGAATTGATGCTTCGCATCGTAGGAAAGGTTTGCTTCGTTTAGTCTACCGCCAACACGAATTAAACCTCGGTCATCCAGGAATGCCCCTAATGACGCTAGTTTGCTCTTAGAAGATACAGGACGTTGCTTCGCTAAGTCCTTTATCTCATCTGAAAAGTGCTTTCTTTGGATAATCTTTAGCAAAAAGAATAGTGCTTCTTGGATTTCAGTGGGACTTTGAACTTCGCCTCGGAAGCGTTGTTCTTTTGGTAACCGCCAACTAGCGACTCGTTTTACAAAACTTAGTATGTGTAGAAGTGTTTTGAATGAATTGCGATGGTTTATACTAGCTAGGATGCTAGGCGTTGTAGTGGTCGTGGAGAGGGATGTTGGCAACTCACTGAGGTCGTTTATCGTCATCATCCTCTCCCCTTTATAGTTTGGCCATCTGTCAGGTTGAAGTTGTAAGAAGTGAGGACCGTTGAACCACATATCTGCATTAAGCAGTTGTGATGCACATAGGCCTCTCGAAATAAGGTCCGCGGGGTTTTGCTTTGATGGCACATGCAACCAGTGATTTTTAGTTGTATGCTGTTGAATGTACGATACTCGATTTGCAATAAACTTGCTTTGAGCAGAAGCTTCCGCTCTTATCCACGAAAGTGCTATAGTCGAGTCACTCCAAAGATAAACTGAGCCTGCAGATGGATTGATAATGGTTGAAACTCGTCGTACTAGCTTAGCCAAGATATATGCAGCGGAGAGTTCAAGACGGGGTAGAGTAGTCTCCTTGATAGGTGCTACCTTGGATTTTGCACAGTATAATCTGACAAGAGGTTGACCAATTTGGTTAACGCTCCGTAGATAGATGGCAGCTCCGTAGGCCTTTTCGCTGGCATCCGCAAACCCATGAATTTGAATTGAATTCGCACCATCTGCTTCAAGAGCATGACGTGGAATGGACAATTCTTTTATGTTTTTCAAGTCTTGCCGGAACATTGTCCACTCACTGTGGAGACTTTGGGGTAATGCTTCATCCCACTCTAGTCCTAGTTTCCATGATCGTTGCATAAATAATTTACCTTGAGTTACGACGGGATTTATAAGTCCCAGAGGATCGTAAATTCGGGCTACATCTGCCAAGATTGACCTTTTGGTAAAACGCTTTGTGGGAGGTAAATTCGTTTTTATGGAGAATTGATCGGTACTGGGGCACCACACTAACCCTAGTGTTTTGACTTGCGTATTATTTGTGTCGCCAATATCAATCATAGCTTCTATGTCCTCATTAGAGATTGTTTCTAAGAGCCTAAGATGGTTCGCACTCCATTTTCTTAATTGAAATCCTCCCCCGCGCAGGAGACTAATAAGCTCTTGCTGAGTTTGATATGCCTCTTCTAGGTTATTGCATCCCGTTATTAGATCGTCGACGTAGAAGTCCCGTTTTAGAATTTGAGATAAACGAGGAAACATTTTCCCGTCGTCTTCGGCCAACCGTTGAAGACATTTGGTAGCCAAAAATGGAGTTGAAGATATGCCATATGTGACAGTACGAAGACGGAAATATTTTAGCTGTTCGTTAGCTGAGTCACGCCATATTATAAGTTGGAAATCTCTATCTCTATCGTCGATCAAGATTTGCCTATACATCTTGCATATGTCAGCTACAAACACGTAACGATGGAGTCTAAAACGTAGTAAAATGACGAATAGTTCGTCTTGTATAGTTGGACCGATCATAAGTATGTCATTAAGCGATAGATTCGTCGATGTCTTGCATGACCCGTCGAATACAACTCTTAGCTTAGTGCTTGTGCTTTCTGGTTTTAACACACAGTGGTGTGGTAGGAAATAATTGGTGTTTGGTATATCGTCAATTGCTTCCATGTGATTTAATCTGATTAGCTCATGTATGAAATCAACATATTGCTTCTTTAGCTCAGGGCTCTTATCTAGATGTTTTTCGAGGCTGAGAAACCTTTTTTCTGCTATATCTTGGGACCTACCCAGTAAATATGGTGGTTTTGAAAATGGAAGCCGTACGATGAAGCGCCCATTTTCAGTTCTTTTTGTGTTTAAAGTGAAATGATGTTCACATATTTGTTCCTTATCAGTCATTGCCTTTTTTTCTGAGTCATAGTGTTCAAGCTCCCAAAATCTTTGAAGCTGTAAGTCTGAAGAGGTGCAGGCTACCCCAGCAAATTGTGCCGTTTTGGAACTTTGCTTATGGGCTGTCCCAAGAACAATCCGCCCTAATAGAGTGTTTTGTAGAGTTGGCAAGTTTTGAGCTAGTTTAATTTGTCCAACTGACATTAATTTGGCGTAAAGGTCAGCGCCCAGCAAAATATCTATTTTTCTCGGATTTTTAAACTCAGGATCTGCCAATTTGATGTTACTTGGAATTGGCCAGCCTTCAACATTTAAAAAAATGCTTGGCTGCTCAGTCGTTATTTGAGGCAAAATAAATGACTCGATTCGAGACTCGAATTGATTAAGTTTTGATTTAACAATAATATTAATTCGGCCTCTGGCTTGTAATTTGAACTCCCCTATCCCATTGATGTCTATCTTTTTCCGAACAGAGGCAAACCCTAGTCTGTTGACCATGCCATCGGAAATGAAATTTAGTTGAGATCCCGAATCCAACAGAGCTCTACATGTTACATTATTACCTAAACAGTTTTCTTCGTTGACAATAGCAGTTGCTAGGAACGTGTAAGCAGGTAATAACTTGGTGTGATCAGCCGCTGTATGAACCGTGTTCTTAGGATCTATTTTTTTTTAAGATAGGGTGGATTTTGCTGTTTTTTCTTGGGTTTCAAGATGTAGCAGAGTGTTATGACGCTTATCGCAATTTGAGGCAGTTTCGTGACAGACACGATGAGGTTTTGTGATTGGGTTTTAAACAATTTATGCAAAGCTGGTACTGTTTTGCCGACTTTATCCGTGCTGATGGTGATAGTTTCAAGAATGAAGGGCAAAATTTGAGACCGTGTGATTGGTTTTTACATAATGGACACGAAGATGGGTGGTTGGTCGATAGAAATGTACTAGTCTTTTTTAACTCCTTATCCCTTTGATTTGTCTTTTCTCTCTTTTCTCCAAGGTTTTCAAGAAGCTGAAACCTGGATTCTATGAAGTTTAGAAAAACTGTTAACGTTGGGATTTCCTTCGGAGTATCTAAACTCTCTTCGAAAAGTCGATGTGTTTCGCGGTCAACTTTTCGTAGTAGCAGCTGCAGTAACAGTGGGTCCCAAGACTTTATATCAACACCTTGGGTTTGAATGCCAAGGGTAGATTCAATGACTACGTCATGTAGCCGCTTAAGGCCGCCGGGATGTTCACTAGTCATGCTATTTATTGAAAGCATATTGTTTATGAGTGCCGAAATTATTAGTCGTTTATTTGCATATCTTCTTTGCAGTATGTCCCAAGCTGTTCCATAATTAGTGTCAGAGATATTTAAATGCTGTATGAGCCGGCTGGGTTCACCATGAAGATTTGATTTTAAATAGAACATCTTTTGAGCATCAGACATATGCTGCTGATGGATAAGATTTAAGAACAAGTCACTAAATTGTTGCCAATTTGAATAATCTCCCGTAAATGTGGGGATCGAAACTTTGGGGAGTCTAACCGATGAGGGTAATATAGATCTTTGTCCAGAGCTGGATGCTGACTCTTGGGGAGAGGAAAGGTTACTCAGCTCCAATAACTTAATGCACATGTCATTGTATTGGGACTCTAGTTGCGCGTATTTGTTGGCATCGTATTGTGCTGAAGCTCCTTCAGCAAGACTCTCATAGTGAGTGTTGGTTATTGATTGCCAACTGTTACACATATTAGAGGAATGTTGCATATAAAATGCCTTTGATTGCCCGTTTTGTAATGCCGTTCGTAGAGCTTGAAGAGAACAATGAAGTGAATCCATCATTGCGTCTTGTGCTCTTATTTTTTTGTGTATATCACCTTTTGTTGAAACTTGGGAAGAATCTGTTGTTGTTGATTCCATTTCTAAAGTTCTGATGCGATTGTCTAGCTCGGCTTTGAAATCACTATAAAGATCTTTTACTTCTTTGTGGAAATTCTCTTCGAAGTAAAGATGAGACGGATTTTCGTCTTCGAATTCGCAAAGCTCCAAGTGCTGAGCTTGAAATTCACTCCAATCTTGATCTAATAATTCAAGTTGGGTCGTGAGATAGCGTAGACTTTTTCTCGAGTTAGGGGTCTTGAAGAAGTTTTCTTGCCTTTTCTCAATGGCTTTACCTAACCTGGACTGTAGTTTTGCTAGCTTATCCATTCTACCTTATTCTTTACAGTGAAACCAGTATAACTAACTGGTGGCTTTAAAGGGTGTGTTTTAATAAATCGGAGTCTAGCAATTTGCTCCGACCTAAGTTGATGAAGGTGTTTGTGGTTATTCTAGTGTTCTTACTACTAATTCAAATATGTCTAAATATAGTGGTACTTGCGAAAGCGATACTTTAATCGATGAGATTCGCTGTAGCCTTCCTGGTGCTGATCCCCAGCGTCGTAGGAAGGCGCCGTTGCTGGTGCTGATCCTCGTCGTGGTGAGACGCAGATATAGTCATTGGCAACCTTCCTGGTGCTGATCCTCAGCGTCGTAGGAAGGGGCAGTTGCTGGTGCTGATCCTCGTCGTAGGATGACGCAGATACAGTCGTTGGCAACCTTCCTGGTGCTGATCCTCAGCGTCGTAGGAAGGCGCAGATGCTGGTGCTGATCCTCGTCGTAGGATGACGCAGATACAGTCGTTGGCAACCTTCCTGGTGCTGATCCTCAGCGTCGTAGGAAGGCGCAGATGCTGGTGCTGATCCTCGTCGTAGGATGACGCAGATACAGCCGTTGGCAACCTTCCTGGTGCTGATCCTCAGCGTCGTAGGAAGGCGCAGATGCTGGTGCTGATCCTCGTCGTAGGATGACGCAGATACAGTCGTTGGCAACCTTCCTGGTGCTGATCCTCAGCGTCGTAGGAAGGCGCAGATCCTGGTGCTGATCCTCGTCGTAGAATGACGCAGATACAGTCGTTGGCAACCTTCCTGGTGCTGATCCTCAGCGTCGTAGGAAGGCGCAGATCCTGGTGCTGATCCTCGTCGTAGGATGACGCAGATACAGTCGTTGGCAACCTTTCTGGTGCTGATCCTCAGCGTCGTAGGAAGGCGCAGATCCTGGTGCTGATCCTCGTCGTAGGGTGACGCAGATACAGTCGTTGGCAACCTTCCTGGTGCTGATCCTCGGCGTCGTAGGAAGGCGCAGTTGCTGGTGCTGATCCTCGTCGTAGGATGACGCAGATACAGTCGTTGGCAACCTTCCTGGTGCTGATCCTCAGCGTCGTAGGAAGGCGCAGATCCTGGTGCTGATCCTCGTCGTAGAATGACGCAGATACAGTCGTCAGCAACCTTCCTGGTACTGATCCTCAGCGTCGTAGGAAGGTGCAGATGCTGGTGCTGATCCTCGTCGTAGGATGACGCAGATACAGCCGTTGGCAACCTTCCTGGTGCTGATCCTCAGCGTCGTAGGAAGGCGCAGATCCTGGTGCTGATCCTCGTCGTAGGATGACGCAGATACAGCCGTTGGCAACCTTCCTGGTGCTGATCCTCAGCGTCGTAGGAAGGCGCAGATGCTGGTGCTGATCCTCGTCGTAGGATGACGCAGATACAGTCGTTGGCAACCTTCCTGGTGCTGATCCTCAGCGTCGTAGGAAGGCGCAGATGCTGGTGCTGATCCTCGTCGTAGGATGACGCAGATACAGTCGTTGGCAACCTTCTTGGTGCTGATCCTCAGCGTCGTAGGAAGGCGCAGATGCTGTTGCTGATCCTCGTCGTAGGATGACGCAGATACAGTCGTTGGCAACCTTCCTGGTGCTGATCCTCAGCGTCGTAGGAAGGCGCAGATGCTGGTGCTGATCCTCGTCGTAGGATGACGCAGATACAGTCGTTGGCAACCTTCCTGGTGCTGATCCTCAGCGTCGTAGGAAGGCGCAGATGCTGTTGCTGATCCTCGTCGTAGGATGACGCAGATATATTCGTTGGCAACCTTCCTGGTGCTGATCCTCAGCGTCGTAGGAAGGCGCAGTTGCTGGTGCTGATCTTCGTCGTAGGTCACCAATGATTAAAACAACTGGTTTGTTGTCCAAAAATGAATAGCAATGTTTATTGATGCGTCCCTTAATTTATAGCAAAGTTTTGCTTACATAGTCACTTAAATTCTATTTACTTAAATTTACTCACTTATTCTAATTCCCACGAAAAATGCATAATTTACATTTCTGTGGGAAAAGACATCGCAGTGTCTGTACAACCTATCTTATGTCTAATGGTGTCAGTATGACACGAGATTGACCATGAGACTTGCATAGTTGACCGTGAAACGCACATGGTTGACCATGAGACGATAGGGTGTAATATCACAGCAGATGTGTGAGCATGAGCGTGTGACTTTTGATAACATGATGAATTAGAATAGCATAATACAGGCACTCATGGTGTCATGTTCGAAAGTGCATGGAAAATGTTCTATGAATATGCTTGAGTGTAATATGTCTAGGCATGCATTGTAACGATGGAGTAAAATGATATTCATACAAATGTATGATTAATGTGGCTTTTAACACTCCCGCGCCTTGAACTCTCATAGAGATTCAATGTCAGGTGTTCCCTTGAGCTTAAAATTGGATCGTCTCGGAGCGGGCTGTGGTGGTTTGTTCGTTTGTTTTATTAATGACCTTGCTAGATAAGCTAATATGATGATTATTGCCAGAACTAGAGCAACAGAACTTATTATAGAATGCTGAATGTTTTGGTTTCTGTCAGGGGGAAACCTTTCTTGTGCTTTTAGCTCGTGTAGCGATTTATTAAGCATGTTTATATCATCCAGATTTTGCCTAGTTACTAGGTTCTGCTTTGCTTGAATAAATTGACTACTACGAAGTCTTTGTTCTGCACTGTTTATGTCTATTGTGGCTGAAGCGGCAAAAGAAATGTTTGACAAACTTGACTGGTGAGTATATCCTGAAATAAGCATGGAATTTTGTTTAATGATGCAGTTCGAGGTGAATCTTATTAGGCCTGCTCCCCTTAAAATGTGCTGATGTGTTTGAGAATTACATACAACAGTTATAGTAGTGTCGCTATCAAACTGGTACAGCCATGTGCTAGGACTATGTAGCGATAGCCACGGTGTTGTTGATCTTACTGGTTCGAGCGTGCAAGAAGGAGGTAAAATTCCTGGCTGATTGATGATACCAAGCTCACACGTTGAAGGTCCAATTGTTCTGTGATACATTTTGTGTTTTTTGTCACATATATAATTACTGCTGTGAGTTTTTATGCAGGCTTGTAGCTCGGTTTCAGTAAATGGCAAATAATAGTCCCGATGAAGGTCAACGGAAAGCAAGGCCGAAGTAACACTTATCTTTACGATTGTGTGTTTGATGGGGATTGACATGGGCACTATGTTGAAGATTTGGAGTTTTTCCTTACTTAAGAGTGGTAGATGAATGTTAAATAGCACGTGTTCCGAAGTTACTCGTGCGTTGACTGTCATGAGGTTATACAATTGTAGGAGATCCGCGTGGTGACTTCCACCAGGGACTACCAGCGTCGAGTCAACGTTTTCTCTTATGATGGCTAGTTCTGAACGTAGCTGAGAGGGTGAAAGTACCAACGGGCTTATTCTCTTATTATGGCAGTCGGTAAGCACGTGCATGATGTCTGATTGAACTTCTTGATAGTTTGTTAGCATGAGAGCAAAGTGTAAAGACATCATGTTGAACAATTGGGTTATTTCCTGCTCGCTCACAATTTTGTTCGTGGCTTTGATTGCCTCTCTAAATGAAGTCAAGCTGCTTTTTACAAGGGAGAATTGAACCTCAGAGCGGATACGATCATGTTCAATAATATTTAACGTTGAATCTATCAGAGACGTTTGACTCTTGAGTAGGTGAAGTAAGTGGTTTTCGTTTTCCCTCACTTTATTTATGGTTGCGGTCATATGATCAGCATAATTTTGATCAAGTATCCCAAATAGTTTGTTGTAGATCGTGCCAATGAAGTCAAATGGGGAACGGCGGTGTCGTCTGGTGTACCCATTTCTGTCGCATAAAATTTCGTTGTTAATACGTATTGATGTCAACCGTTTTTTAAACTGCTGAAGAATTGGATTACAGAGATTGATTTTGTAAGTTGGTATACTCCTGTTACATAGTTCTTTTATTTCATCCAATTGAGATGAAAATATATTCATTTCATTCCAGTAATTGGAGAGATTGTAATATACCATCATGGTCCATTTGTCAGCAGCAACTGACATCTGCCCTATTTCTTCGAAGTAGAGCAAAGGCCGAGTGTTCCAGGGAATTATTTCAATATTATTGCTTTGGTTGATGGCAGCGGTAGGAGGGCAGAAAGTAATGCATATGACTAATAAGGTGTGAAGCATAATATTCCCCGCACAAACGCTTCGAGGGCGTTTTGGACGTGTTTGCTCTATATTTTGTAGTCTTTCTATATTTTTTAATCTCTCTTCAAACCCTTGGCTATACTCTTGCGCTTCCGTGCACGGCTTAAATGGAATAGTATTCCATATTGGACTTATTGGAAGGAAACGACTTCTCTTTCGTTTCTTTGGGTTTGGAGCCGATAAATTTCCTTCACCAAATGTCCTTGGTATGCTGAGCTTTGGAAGAGTGGATACGTTAGGGACCTTTGACGGTTCTTCAATTGTATTTAAAGTTTCTGCATTGAGGCTAGTGAACGGTAGACTGCAAATGAGGGATGGGTGATTGGCCAGTAAAACGGCGCTTTGGTTCACTTCAGTCTCATCTGGCTTGGTGATGAGATCTGTGGCAGTTGAGGTCTCTGAGTGAATAGGTAATGGAGCCAGATTATGGATTGCTTGGTCAGAAATACCCCTTTCAGTTTTTACCTTTAATACCCTTATCATTCCGTCTCGACCCATTTGTGTGCTGATAATCCTACCTAGACGCCATTTCAAGGGTGAAATTGAGTCATCTTTTAAGAGTACAAGATGACCAGGTGTTAATCCAACAGTAGGTTTTTTCCATTTGTTTCTTTGCTGCAACTCATGCAGAAACTCCATACTCCATCTTTTCCAAAACTCAACTTGCTTCTGTGCTACCATTTCCCATCGTTGAGCGAGGGTGAGTTTAATTGATTCCTTTGCAAAGGGGTTTGGTAGAGCTGTTAAGGGTTCGCCAATCAGAAAATGTGCTGGGGTTAGAGCCTGGAAATCGTTCGGGTCACTGGAGAGAGCTGTAAGCGGACGGGAATTCAAAATTGCCTCAATTTCGGCGATGAGCGTATTCAACTCTTCGAAAGTGAGGGAAGTGCTGCCAATGGTGCGCTTCAGATGGTGTTTGGCTGATTTGACCGTAGCCTCCCAAAGGCCACCAAAGTGGGGAGTTTTGGGAGGAATAAAACACCATTCTATAAGCTGATCCGCACAGTGCTGCACTACTTCATTTTGGAAGTCTGTTGTGAATAGCAGATAATGAATCTTTTCCAATTCATTCTTAGCTCCTACAAAGTTTGTAGCATTGTCACAGTGGATTTTTAATGGTTTTCCACGCCTGGCAATGAAGCGTTTTAGGGCCCCGATAAAAGCGTCCTTGGTCAGGTCAGAGGCTAATTCTAAGTGAACTGCCTTGGTTGTGAAACAGACAAATACGCATATATATGACTTCGTGGGCCTTTTTCCTCTTATTTTGTAATGAATGTGTATAGGTCCACAATAATCGATACCCACATTCATAAAAGGACGTGCAGGCTGTATTCGTGATGATGGCAGATTCCCCATCATTTGGTTCATTATTCTAGGCCGAAAGCGTGCACATCGAACACATTTGTGGACAATCGACCTTGCCAGCTTTCTCCCGTTTGGTGGCCAAATACATTGCCGTGCGGCGGCAAGAAGAGCTTGAGAACCAGCATGGAGGTTTGTTAAATGTAATTCAGTCATCAACAACAATACGTATTCATCCTTTTCGGGAAGAACGAATTGATGCTTCGCATCGTAGGAAAGGTTTGCTTCGTTTAGTCTACCGCCAACACGAATTAAACCTCGGTCATCCAGGAATGCCCCTAATGACGCTAGTTTGCTCTTAGAAGATACAGGACGTTGCTTCGCTAAGTCCTTTATCTCATCTGAAAAGTGCTTTCTTTGGATAATCTTTAGCAAAAAGAATAGTGCTTCTTGGATTTCAGTGGGACTTTGAACTTCGCCTCGGAAGCGTTGTTCTTTTGGTAACCGCCAACTAGCGACTCGTTTTACAAAACTTAGTATGTGTAGAAGTGTTTTGAATGAATTGCGATGGTTTATACTAGCTAGGATGCTAGGCGTTGTAGTGGTCGTGGAGAGGGATGTTGGCAACTCACTGAGGTCGTTTATCGTCATCATCCTCTCCCCTTTATAGTTTGGCCATCTGTCAGGTTGAAGTTGTAAGAAGTGAGGACCGTTGAACCACATATCTGCATTAAGCAGTTGTGATGCACATAGGCCTCTCGAAATAAGGTCCGCGGGGTTTTGCTTTGATGGCACATGCAACCAGTGATTTTTAGTTGTATGCTGTTGAATGTACGATACTCGATTTGCAATAAACTTGCTTTGAGCAGAAGCTTCCGCTCTTATCCACGAAAGTGCTATAGTCGAGTCACTCCAAAGATAAACTGAGCCTGCAGATGGATTGATAATGGTTGAAACTCGTCGTACTAGCTTAGCCAAGATATATGCAGCGGAGAGTTCAAGACGGGGTAGAGTAGTCTCCTTGATAGGTGCTACCTTGGATTTTGCACAGTATAATCTGACAAGAGGTTGACCAATTTGGTTAACGCTCCGTAGATAGATGGCAGCTCCGTAGGCCTTTTCGCTGGCATCCGCAAACCCATGAATTTGAATTGAATTCGCACCATCTGCTTCAAGAGCATGACGTGGAATGGACAATTCTTTTATGTTTTTCAAGTCTTGCCGGAACATTGTCCACTCACTGTGGAGACTTTGGGGTAATGCTTCATCCCACTCTAGTCCTAGTTTCCATGATCGTTGCATAAATAATTTACCTTGAGTTACGACGGGATTTATAAGTCCCAGAGGATCGTAAATTCGGGCTACATCTGCCAAGATTGACCTTTTGGTAAAACGCTTTGTGGGAGGTAAATTCGTTTTTATGGAGAATTGATCGGTACTGGGGCACCACACTAACCCTAGTGTTTTGACTTGCGTATTATTTGTGTCGCCAATATCAATCATAGCTTCTATGTCCTCATTAGAGATTGTTTCTAAGAGCCTAAGATGGTTCGCACTTCATTTTCTTAATTGAAATCCTCCCCCGCGCAGGAGACTAATAAGCTCTTGCTGAGTTTGATATGCCTCTTCTAGGTTATTGCATCCCGTTATTAGATCGTCGACGTAGAAGTCCCGTTTTAGAATTTGAGATAAACGAGGAAACATTTTCCCGTCGTCTTCGGCCAACCGTTGAAGACATTTGGTAGCCAAAAATGGAGTTGAAGATATGCCATATGTGACAGTACGAAGACGGAAATATTTTAGCTGTTCGTTAGCTGAGTCACGCCATATTATAAGTTGGAAATCTCTATCTCTATCGTCGATCAAGATTTGCCTATACATCTTGCATATGTCAGCTACAAACACGTAACGATGGAGTCTAAAACGTAGTAAAATGACGAATAGTTCGTCTTGTATAGTTGGACCGATCATAAGTATGTCATTAAGCGATAGATTCGTCGATGTCTTGCATGACCCGTCGAATACAACTCTTAGCTTAGTGCTTGTGCTTTCTGGTTTTAACACACAGTGGTGTGGTAGGAAATAATTGGTGTTTGGTATATCGTCAATTGCTTCCATGTGATTTAATCTGATTAGCTCATGTATGAAATCAACATATTGCTTCTTTAGCTCAGGGCTCTTATCTAGATGTTTTTCGAGGCTGAGAAACCTTTTTTCTGCTATATCTTGGGACCTACCCAGTAAATATGGTGGTTTTGAAAATGGAAGCCGTACGATGAAGCGCCCATTTTCAGTTCTTTTTGTGTTTAAAGTGAAATGATGTTCACATATTTGTTCCTTATCAGTCATTGCCTTTTTTTCTGAGTCATAGTGTTCAAGCTCCCAAAATTTTTGAAGCTGTAAGTCTGAAGAGGTGCAGGCTACCCCAGCAAATTGTGCCGTTTTGGAGCTTTGCTTATGGGCTGTCCCAAGAACAATCCGCCCTAATAGAGTGTTTTGTAGAGTTGGCAAGTTTTGAGCTAGTTTAATTTGTCCAACTGACATTAATTTGGCGTAAAGGTCAGCGCCCAGCAAAATATCTATTTTTCTCGGATTTTTAAACTCAGGATCTGCCAATTTGATGTTACTTGGAATTGGCCAGCCTTCAACATTTAAAAAAATGCTTGGCTGCTCAGTCGTTATTTGAGGCAAAATAAATGACTCGATTCGAGACTCGAATTGATTAAGTTTTGATTTAACAATAATATTAATTCGGCCTCTGGCTTGTAATTTGAACTCCCCTATCCCATTGATGTCTATCTTTTTCCGAACAGAGGCAAACCCTAGTCTGTTGACCATGCCATCGGAAATGAAATTTAGTTGAGATCCCGAATCCAACAGAGCTCTACATGTTACATTATTACCTAAACAGTTTTCTACGTTGACAATAGCAGTTGCTAGGAACGTGTAAGCAGGTAATAACTTGGTGTGATCAGCCGCTGTATGAACCGTGTTCTTAGGATCTATTTTTTTTGAAGATAGGGTGGATTTTGCTGTTTTTTCTTGGGTTTCAAGATGTAGCAGAGTGTTATGACGCTTATCGCAATTTGAGGCAGTTTCGTGACAGACACGATGAGGTTTTGTGATTGGGTTTTAAACAATTTATGCAAAGCTGGTACTGTTTTGCCGACTTTATCCGTGCTGATGGTGATAGTTTCAAGAATGAAGGGCAAAATTTGAGACCGTGTGATTGGTTTTTACATAATGGACACGAAGATGGGTGGTTGGTCGATAGAAATGTACTAGTCTTTTTTAACTCCTTATCCCTTTGATTTGTCTTTTCTCTCTTTTCTCCAAGGTTTTCAAGAAGCTGAAACCTGGATTCTATGAAGTTTAGAAAAACTGTTAACGTTGGGATTTCCTTCGGAGTATCTAAACTCTCTTCGAAAAGTCGATGTGTTTCGCGGTCAACTTTTCGTAGTAGCAGCTGCAGTAACAGTGGGTCCCAAGACTTTATATCAACACCTTGGGTTTGAATGCCAAGGGTAGATTCAATGACTACGTCATGTAGCCGCTTAAGGCCGCCGGGATGTTCACTAGTCATGCTATTTATTGAAAGCATATTGTTTATGAGTGCCGAAATTATTAGTCGTTTATTTGCATATCTTCTTTGCAGTATGTCCCAAGCTGTTCCATAATTAGTATCAGAGATATTTAAATGCTGTATGAGCCGGCTGGGTTCACCATGAAGATTTGATTTTAAATAGAACATCTTTTGAGCATCAGACATATGCTGCTGATGGATAAGATTTAAGAACAAGTCACTAAATTGTTGCCAATTTGAATAATCTCCCGTAAATGTGGGGATCGAAACTTTGGGGAGTCTAACCGATGAGGGTAATATAGATCTTTGTCCAGAGCTGGATGCTGACTCTTGGGGAGAGGAAAGGTTACTCAGCTCCAATAACTTAATGCACATGTCATTGTATTGGGACTCTAGTTGCGCGTATTTGTTGCCATCGTATTGTGCTGAAGCTCCTTCAGCAAGAATCTCATAGTGAGTGTTGGTTATTGATTGCCAACTGTTACACATATTAGAGGAATGTTGCATATAAAATGCCTTTGATTGCGCGTTTTGTAATGCCGTTCGTAGAGCTTGAAGAGAACAATGAAGTGAATCCATCATTGCGTCTTGTGCTCTTATTTTTTTGTGTATATCACCTTTTGTTGAAACTTGGGAAGAATCTGTTGTTGTTGATTCCATTTCTAAAGTTCTGATGCGATTGTCTAGCTCGGCTTTGAAATCACTATAAAGATCTTTTACTTCTTTGTGGAAATTCTCTTCGAAGTAAAGATGAGACGGATTTTCGTCTTCGAATTCGCAAAGCTCCAAGTGCTGAGCTTGAAATTCACTCCAATCTTGATCTAATAATTCAAGTTGGGTCGTGAGATAGCGTAGACTTTTTCTCGAGTTAGGGGTCTTGAAGAAGTTTTCTTGCCTTTTCTCAATGGCTTTACCTAACCTGGACTGTAGCTTTGCTAGCTTATCCATTCTACCTTATTCTTTACAGTGAAACCAGTATAACTAACTGGTGGCTTTAAAGGGTGCGTTTTAATAAATCGGAGTCTAGCAATTTGCTCCGACCTAAGTTGATGAAGGTGTTTGTGGTTATTCTAGTGTTCTTACTACTAATTCAAATATGTCTAAATTTAATGGTACTTGCGAAAGCGATACTTTAATCGATGAGATTCGCTGTAGCCTTCCTGGTGCTGATCCCCAGCGTCGTAGGAAGGCGCCGTTGCTGGTGCTGATCCTCGTCGTGGTGAGACGCAGATATAGTCGTTGGCAACCTTCCTGGTGCTGATCCTCAGCGTCGTAGGAAGGCGCAGTTAATGGTGCTGATCCTCGTCGTAGGATGACGCAGATACAGTCGTTGGCAACCTTCCTGGTGCTGATCCTCAGCGTCGTAGGAAGGCGCAGATGCTGGTGCTGATCCTCGTCGTAGGATGACGCAGATACAGTCGTTGGCAACCTTCCTGGTGCTGATCCTCAGCGTCGTAGGAAGGCGCAGATGCTGGTGCTGATCCTCAGCGTCGTAGGAAGGCGCAGATGCTGGTGCTGATCCTCGTCGTAGGATGACGCAGATACAGCCGTTGGCAACCTTCCTGGTGCTGATCCTCAGCGTCGTAGGAAGGCGCAGATGCTGATGCTGATCCTCGTCGTAGGATGACGCAGATACAGTCGTTGGCAACCTTCCTGGTGCTGATCCTCAGCGTCGTAGGAAGGCGCAGATCCTGGTGCTGATCCTCGTCGTAGGATGACGCAGATATAGTCGTTGGCAACCTTCCTGGTGCTGATCCTCAGCGTCGTAGGAAGGCGCAGTTGCTGGTGCTGATCCTCGTCGTAGGATGACGCAGATACAGTCGTTGGCAACCTTCCTGGTGCTGATCCTCAGCGTCGTAGGAAGGCGCAGTTTCTGGTGCTGATCCTCGTTGTAGGATGACGCAGATACAGTCGTTGGCAACCTTCCTGGTGCTGATCCTCAGCGTCGTAGGAAGGCGCAGATGCTGTTGCTGATCCTCGTCGTAGGATGACGCAGATACAGTTGTTGGCAACCTTCCTGGTGCTGATCCTCAGCGTCGTAGGAAGGCGCAGTTGCTGGTGCTGATCCTCGTCGTGGTGAGATGCAGATATAGTCGATGGCAACCTTCCTGGTGCTGATCCTCAGCGTCGTAGAAAGGTGCAGTTGCTGTCGAAAAACCTGCAATTACTATTAAGTTGACTCTTCCTTGAGCACCCTAATGCAGCCTCACACTAGGAATCAGTTATAGGCTTGGACGTGCTCGGTTTCACCAATGAATTTATACATAAATATATATATACATATATATATATATATATATATATATATATATATATATATATATATAGACATATATATATATATATATATATATATATATATATATATATATATATATAAATATATATTTATATATATATATATATATATATATATATATATATATATCTATATATATATCTATATATACAGTCGTGGCCACAATTATTTACACAACGCTAATCATGAAGAAAAATTTGAATGAAATCAAAATAACTCCTTTAATTTTTATTATAACAAAATGAAATATTATGCAGTTATTCATTGCCAAATCCACAGTTATTTGACAAAAGCAAAATTGAAATGAAACATTACAGAACAAAAATAAAAATAAAAACTCACTGGGCAAAATTATTTGCACACCCGTCATTATAGCCAAAATTATTTGCACACACTAAGAAAAATTTTCCAGAAAATTAACGGTAACTCTTCGATTTTGTTTCGATCAGTGATAAAGCTGGAACAAATGTTGGACATCAGTTGACATTAGAATCCATTGTAATAAACTAGTTAGTGACAATGAAAATGCCTAGAAACGTTGAACTCTCAATCGAAAAGCGGGCGGCAATCGTTGCTGAATTTAATAGCGGTATTTCCGCTGACGAAATTGCCAAACAATTTAAATGTCACAGGCGGAGCGTTTATTACCTGGTAAAAAAACATTTAACTGGCAGTGTTAAAAATGCAGTAGGAAGGAGTCGAAAGAGGGCAACAAGTGAAAGGGAAGATACTGTAATACGTCGGTGTATGCAGTGAAATAGTCGCGAAAAGGTCAATAACATAATAAATAGTATTAACGAGAACAGAAATGACAAAATCAGTAGAACAACAGTTTGGAGAAGACTTTCCGAGGCAGGAATAAAAGCATACGTCATCCAGAAACAGCCGTACATCTCTCCAAAGAATCGGGAAGTTCGCTTGCAGTTTGCATTTGAGCACAGAAATAAGCCAGTCGAATTTGGGAGACAAATTTTGTAGACAGATGAAAGTGCTATGTCATTGCACGGAACGTACCGTAGACATTTCTATTATTCCAATGCACAGCAAAAGAAAAATCAAGCTGTCAGTATCCCTATGCGCCATTCACATGGTGGTAAAATAATGATATGGGGTTGTATTTGTAACAATGGGGTTGGTCCAATTGTTGATTGTGCAACAAAGATGCGTTCGTCTGAATACCTCCAAATATTGAACGAAGTTGCATTTGTTGCCGCCGATTATTTGATTGGTCCTGATTTTATACTACAACAGGACAATGCACCAATCCATACTTCAAAACGGATTGAACAGTTTTTATCGGACGTTGGACAAAAAGTCATGAAATGACCTCCACAAAGCCCTGATTTGAATGTCATTGAGCATATCTGGCATTTGATGAAATCAACAATTCCTGAAAAGATTGGAAAATCGGCAGCTGAAGCCTTGGAAGACATCTTAAATGCATGGCCGGTCCTATCCATCGAAACTATACAGAATTTAGTTGATTCAATGCCAGCAAGACTCGAAGCGGTTATTCGTGCCAAGGGAGGCAACACCAAGTATTAGGTTATGGTCACAAATTACCCGTTTTGTATTAAGGCTAACAATTAGTTTACCTTTTTCCCAGATTTTTCGGAAAAACGAGGCGGAAACCATCCATTGCAAATAATTTTGGCCGTAATGACGGGTGTGCAAATAATTTTGGCCACTTAGTTTTTATTTTTATTTTGGTTCTGTAATGTCTTATTTCAATTTTGCTTTTGTCAAGTAACTATGAATTTGGCAATGAATAACTGAATAAAATTTCATTTTGTTGTAATAAAAATTGAAGGAGTTATTTTGGTTTCATTCAAATTTTTCTTTATGATTAGCGTTGTGTAAATAATTGCGGCCACGACTGTATATATAGGTAATTATACAGCTGAACCAACTCACCTCCGATTTCCTTGAAATTTTTATATGTTGTAGTGTTCAGTATACTGAACAAGAATATGTATACATGTTGGGTGCGGAAATCAAAAATTAACATAGTTTTTTAACTTTGAAAAACCGAAAATTTATTTGAATTTAATGGCATGAAAATTCACGAAAATGTTGACAGTGAAAAAATTCTAGTGCAGCTGTTATTGTAAACAATCAACATACAAAACTTATGTGAACTTCTGATTTCCGCGCTCAACATGTGTACATATTCTTGTTCAGTATACTGAAGTATGCCAGTGGGTATGAATTAACACAAAAACTGTGTTTGTTTACATTTCCCCTTCCCCTTCCCCATTGTCTCAAACAATTTATGAACTTTATCAGTCGGAGTGATACCCAAAACATCGAGCGCATACCCAAAACATCGAGCGGCTTTGGCGAGATCTTCGTGATAATATACCTCGATATGGACGAAAAAAAACTCACTACCGACAGTACATTGGGGAATTTCTATTCAAAAGGCGGTACTCATATTCAAATAGAATTGAGGCATTTTTAATGAATTATCATTAATGTTTCCAATTGAAATTGATGATTTTATTAATGATTAAAGTCAAATAAATTTTCGGTTTTTCAAAGTTAAAAAACTATGTTAATTTTTGATTTCCGCACCCAACATGTATACATATTCTTGTTCAGTATACTGAACACTACAACATATAAAAATTTCAAGGAAATCGGAGGTGAGGGGGTTCAGCTGTATAATTACCTATATATATATATAAACATATATATATATATATATTTATATATATATATATATATAAACATATATATATATATATATATATATATATATATATATATATATATATATATATATATATAGACATATATATATATATATATATATATATATATATATATATATATATATATATATATATATGTATATATATATATATATATATATACATATATATATATATATATATATATATATATATATATATATATATATATATATATATATATACATATATATATATATATATATATATATATATATATATATATATATATATACATATTTATATATGTATATATATATATATATATATATATATATATACATATATATATATATATATATATATATATATATATATATATATATATATATATATATATATATATTTATATATGTATTTATATATATATATATACATATATATATATATATATATATATATATATATATATATATATATATATATATATATATATATATATATATATATATATATACAGTGGTGGCCAAATAAAATGCGACACATACACACAAGCGAAATTACCTACAAAATCGTATTTTTGTGGCCCTTTTAAACCAAATTTACTGGGAAAATCCCATGCGGGGCTAATTACATACCTTTTTGTTTAGGTATCGTGACAGAGTCCGCTTCGGTCACTCGTTCAGTCTAGTTTGACGGTTGGCGAGTAAACCTGGCACCACAGCTATTGAGTGGAAAAAAGTGAGTATTGTGATGTTAAGCAACGAAGGGCTTTCTACCAGGGCTTTAGCCAGTAGAATTTGTTGTCACCACGGGACTGTGGCGAGAATTTTAGAAAAAAACGCGAAGGGATCTCTTGAGCGGACACCAGGAACAGGATTTGGCAATAAAAAGACGATCCCGATAGATGACCGGCATCTCAAGAACATAAGCCTGAGTGACGGAGAAAAAAAACCGCTAGGGAAGTCAACATGGACTTCCAGGAAGCGATGGGAATAGTGATTAGTGACAGAACTACGAGAAGAAGGCTACATGCAGCTGGTCTATCAGCTCGACGACCCAAAAAAAAACCATCTTTAACGGTGAAAATGAGAATAGCGAGGCTGAATTTTGCCAAATCTCATCGTAATTGGTCGGAAAATGACTGGAAAAGAGTACTCTTTTCCGACGAATCCAAATGCAACATGAACCAATCCGATGGACTGCAGTATGTACGTCGCAGAATCGGAGAGGAACTGCACAAAGACTGTGTTGTGCCTCGAAACAAGTTCCCTCCGAGTTACATGGTTTGGGGTTGCATTTCTTATTTCGGCACCGGAGATTTGGTGTTTTTAGAAGGATCAATGAATGCGATCAGTTACATCAGCGTGATTGACAACCATGTGATCCCGTCGATGGATAGGCTCTTCCCAGTCATTTACGACCCAATTTTCCAAGATGACTCTGCTCCATGTCATCGCGCTCGTATGGTAAGGTGTGGGTTTTTTAGAAACAACAATTCAATACGACAGTAAAAAAAAATCAAAAGCTTAAAAAAATTGTTTTGGTTTCCAATAGGTTAAAGAATTTGTCGCAGAAAGTGAAATTTCGACACTGGAGTGGCCAGGAAAGAGCCCTAATTTGAACCCAATCGAGAATTGTTGGGCGGAACTTAAAAGAAAACTGACGAGTCGGAGACTCAGGACCAAAGAGGAACTCAAAAACGTCACCAAAAAAGCTTGGGAGGACGACATAGCCACTGAATACTGCCAGTCTTTGATAAAATCCATGCCTCGAAGGATTGAAGCTGGGATCCGGGCTCGCGGAGGAAATACGAAATACTAGTTTTGTTAAATTTAATAAAGAATATTGTTTTTACCTCCCTAATAATACTTTTCCTTCAAATTTCCTATTACGAATCCTAAATAATGGATAATTTTCAATTCAACACTTTTTTTCCGAAAATGATCCTTTTGCTCATAAAAGGGAAAAGTGGCTGTACTGTCCACAAAGAATTTTTTTTGGTTCTGTTATTTTAACGTGTAACACTATAGTTAAATTCTTAAACACCAGTTCGTATCATTTAAGCTCGGCGATTATTCTGAAGAGACGTTATGTGGTGATATTCACAGGTGTCGCATTTTATTTGGCCACCACTGTATATATATATATATATATATATATATATATATATATATATATATATATATATATATATATATATATATATATATATATATATATTTATATATATGTAAACATATATATATATATATATATTTATATATATATATATATATATATATATATATATATATATATATATATATATATATATATATATAGACATATATATATATATATATATATATATATATATATATATATATATAGACATATATATATATATATATATATATATATATATATATATATATATATATATATATATATATATATATATATATATATATATATATATATATATATATATATACCACCACTGTATATATATATATATATATATATATATATATATATATATATATATATATATATATATATATATATATATATATATATATATACATATATATATATATATATATATATATAGACATATATATATATATATATATATATATATATATATATATATATATATATATATATATATATTTATATAGACATATATATATCTATATATATATATATATATATATTTATATAGACATATATATATCTATATATATATATATATATATATATATATATATATATATATATATATATATATATATATATATATATATATATAGATATATATATATATATATATATATATATATATATATACCACCACTGTATATATATATATATATATATATATATATATATATATATACATATATATATATATATATATATATATATATATATATATATATATATATATATATATATATTTATATAGATAAACATATATATATATATATATATATATATATATATATATATATATATATATATATATATATATATATATATATATATATATATATATATATATATATATATATATATATCGCTTCATATTAGAACTGGGCGATACTTTGACACTTTATTCAAAATAGTGTTGATATAACAATGGGTCGTGTGAGGCTGATATCGTGCTGCACCCTAGCAATTGTATTATGTTGCCCGATGACCATCTTACAATGTTGCCCGATGATCGTGGTAATATGTTGGCTTTTCCTGACAGAAACTAAATTAAATTAAAATCATCCTTGACCTCGAAACACAATTGACACCATGGTTTTTGTTTATCGCTGATCGCGACGGTGCTGAGCTTACGTTTTCGATGGATTCCCCTATCTTCAATTATAAAGCAATTGACTTGTAGAGTCCTCGTTTCTAAAAGCGGTCCACAGTACCTTACTTGAAGCTTCCTTGATTCACCAGTGGCTGGAATTGCACTTTCTACTTAAACCAAATCTTCTTTGTCTATGTTTTGAACTTAACCTTTGTTTCGATCTAGCCCTAGCTTGTTCAATGTTTCAGATTGCCATAAATCTTTTAGCATCGATATTGTTCCATGACTCTTCAGCTCGTCGTCTTGAAGAGCAGCAAGCAATTGATTTCCACTGATATCGTGAACGGGGAAATCTAGAATATATTTTATTGGAGAAAAAATTTTGAAGTCGCCGGAAATTCTCATCTAAGGCTTAATCATCTGAAGTAGATGACTTAAGAAAATCAAAGATTGATTGATTGATTTGCTCGGCCTTGTCATTGCCCAAGGAGTCCTGATGGCTACTTTTATATGCTTGAGGCTACTAACATGACTTTTTGAACATTGCTAAGGTAAATTCGGTACCCGAACCTGTAGCTTTCACTTGAGGCAGTCCCAAAAATGAAATAAGATGCTATATAGTTTCGATAACTGGTTTTGACTTAGCTGACTTTACTGCGACCAGACCATCATATCGTAGCAACGCATCAACAATTACCAATTAATATTCGTTTCCTCTGCGACTTCTTACCAATGGGCCCAAATGATCACTGTGGAGAGTTCCAAACGGAGTCTTTAGAAGAGTAATTTTAGAGATGCTATTAGCATGAACTTTAAGCAATCTACTCACAAACAGATATTATGAAATGATTAAGCTCAGGAAACTCCAGTGAGTTGGCCGTTTGGCTTGTATAAGCAAAGAAAATCCACTCAGATGGTTGTTTGCGGGAGACTTAGTGGCAGGTGCTAGTAAGGAAGATGCTTAAAGCTTCGAAGTGAATGACTGTGGCTCACGATGAGCTTTGGCGGAGATACTTGCTCTAGCTGACCCACAACAAAAAATTATAAGCATAAATATTATGATAAATATAAATTTAATGTAAATTCAATTTGAATTTCCGAGCTGAAAAGTTTTTGTAACAAATTGTCAGTAAACAAACACAAAGCTGATTAAACACTTTAATTTATAAATAATACAGTAACTCATGGTAAGAACTATGAAATATCTTCACATCAGTAAATTATCATTAATCCAGTGTTATACGGAGCGTGTCTAAAGGAAGCTTGAAGTTATTTTTTCTCAACGGAACTTCACTGAGTAGTTGATCGATAGCGGGTCGAGTGTCATATAATGATGGTGACTGAAAAATTATTCCAATTGTACCACCAATGCACGAAAGTGTAAAAACCCACAAAAATAGTCGATCCAAAACCATTGACACGAATTTCCAATCTTCCATTACCTGCAAAAAAAAGAAGATGTTAGCTACTTTTCCCTTGATTTGATATAAAAGACTATGACTAATGTTTTCCGCACAAACAAACAGCAGATAACAAAAGTAGTGAGAAATCAAAATCATTCAAAAGAAACGTTCACGAATTTGAATTTTGCTGTTTCAAATTTCGCTGAACTATTTCATGTCAAAATGAAACTCATAGGAAAATTCACCTTGACCAATAATTCAACTAACACTGTATCATCGCTTATGTTCGAACAACATTAGTATTTAAATCTTGTTGACCAAAAAATTATATTTCTGCACATATATGTATAAATATGTATATATATATATATATATATATATATATATATATATATATATATATATATATATATATATATATATATATATATATATATATATATATATATATATATATATATATATATGTATATGTATATATATATATATATATATATATATATATATATATATATATATATATATATATATATATATATATATATGTATATATGTATATATGTATATATGTATATATATACAGGGTGTCCCATAACGCAACGTCAAGCCGGAAAGGGGTGATAGGGCAGGTGGTGACAGTAATCAGAAAACTATTTAAAAAAAATTTAGCTGCGTATTTTTTGAGATATTCGCTTTTGAAAAAAAATTGAAAAAATGCGTACCCTGTGACAATCTTTTCACTGCTACATCTACAAAAATTTTTTTTTTTTTTAATTTTCTTTTTATAATATAACCCCAGATAAATGCTCTTTAAATTACAGCCAAAAATTAAAAAATTACTGTTTTAGTTTTCAGTGAAATAGCACTTCTTTCACCAAAGATGTACTAAAAAATAACTCTTCACCCAACTTCATCTAACCGTACTGAAAAAAAAATGTACTAAGATATTTTGGCAAGTAGCTTTAAAAGATAGTCTACTAAGTCCTAATTCCAAAATGGTATTACACTTGCTTCTTAATGACTTAATTGAGATGAATATAAATTTTCTAACAGTCCGACATCCTTAGTTTGTTTTCGCTATATTTGATATAAGTTGAAATTAGAAATCAATTATTGAACAGAAATTACTTACTTTACTTATAAAAGGTGTTCGAAATGCTTGCCATCAGCGGCAATGCAGGCTCTGCATCTTCTTAAGAACGACCTTGAAATTAGGCGGGCAAAACTTCTTGAGTTTATTTCGTCGACCGCTTTTCTAATTTTAGTACGTAGCTCTTCTAAGCTTTGTATTTCAGTGGAATAGACTTTTTCCTTTATTGCGCCCCAATAAAAGAAATCCAAAGGATTTAAATCGGGTGAACGAGCTGGCCACGAAATTGTTCCACCCCGTCCTATCCACCTCTCGGGATACTCACTGTTGAGAAATTCCCGTACACTTCGAGCATAATGTGCTGGGCAGCCATCATGCTGGAAATACATGTTTCCATAAATCCTCAGTGGTACGTCGTCCAATAGTTGTGATAATTGGTTTTCCAACATATCCAGATAAACTTCGGCATTCAAATTCCCCGCAAGCTCAAATGGCCCAACAACTGAACCATTAAGAATGCCCGTCCACATGTTTATTTTAAATCGGTGTTGAGATTTGTTCTGTCGCATTAGATGCGGATTCTCCACGTGCCACTCGTGCAAATTATGGAGATTCATGTAGCCATCCTTGGTGAATGTTGACTCATCCGTCCAAAGAATTTCGTCAAAGAACCGCGGATTTTCTCTATACTTCTCCAGCATAGTTTGACAAAACTGAATTCTCTCCGGGTAATCTCGCGGAAGGAGACTTTGTACACGTTGTACATGGTATGGATGAAGTTGATTTCTCCTTAGAATTCGCTGAACTGAGCTCTTGGGTACTCCTGTAGTCATCTGAATGGCACGCACCGAGGTTGACGGTTCTTCTTCAACTGCTTCCAATACAGTGTCCTCGTAGAGATTCCAAGGTCTTCCCGCACAAGCCATTCGATGGGGCAAGCGACCCTCTGAAAATGCCCGATGCACGTTTATGAACACTCGATGATCTGGATACCGTTCAACATTTGGGTACCTCTCACGATAAAGTCGTGCTGAAGCAGAAGCATTGGATCTGCATTCCCCATAAATAAGGTGCATATTAGCATATTCCTGTGCACTATATCTAAACGGCATTATGGAATTCACACTTTACACTTTCAATAAACGGAACTACGGGAGTATTCTCTTATTTGCTAGAAAAATGCACACTTATCAAATGACCGTAATCCACTATAATGCCACGCAAATAGCAAAATAACATAACTACGCATCTAATTTTTCCATCGACCTATAGGTAACGGTTTTTAAGAAGAATAAAGTGCATTAAAATCATTTCAAATAACTAATAGCAATTAACTGGGAATTGGTTCTCTCCAAGGTAAAAACGTTATTTTTCCTTAATTAAGAAATAAAGAAGCAAGTGTAATACCATTTTGGAATTAGGACTTAGTAGACTATCTTTTAAAGCTACTTGCCAAAATATCTTAGTACATTTTTTTTCAGTACGGTTAGATGAAGTTGGGTGAAGAGTTATTTTTTAGTACATCTTTGGTGAAAGAAGTGCTATTTCACTGAAAACTAAAACAGTAATTTTTTAATTTTTGGCTGTAATTTAAAGAGCATTTATCTGGAGTTATATTATAAAAAGAAAATTAAAAAAAAAAAAATTTTTGTAGATGTAGCAGTGAAAAGATTGCCACAGGGTACGCATTTTTTCAATTTTTTTTCAAAAGCGAATATCTCAAAAAATACGCAGCTAAATTTTGTTTAAATAGTTTTCTGATTACTGTCACCACCTGCCCTATCACCCCTTTCCGGCTTGACGTTGCGTTATGGGACACCCTGTATATATATATATATATATATATATATATATATATATATATATATATATATATATATATATATATATATATATATATATATATATATATACACTGCGTTTCATATTTATAACCCACCTACAAATTTTCAATTATTTTCATGTAAAATAGTTGTTCAACACATATACACAATGACTTCTCATTGGCGTTATTTTTTACTGCATTTCTTGGAAATTCGTTATTTTTGTGCGTTTCATATTTATAGCCCACTCGGTAATTAGCAGAATTACTAGTCGAGTTACTCAATACTTTCAACAGTTGTTCACAAGTGTGTGTGGTAATAAGTTTATCATTTAAAATGCCTCGAGGTACGTCATTAAATTAAGTTGAAAAGGATGAAATCTTGGCGTACAAAGAAGTTGGTTTGAACATCAGTGAAATTTCAAGAAAAGTTGCACGCAGTCGCCATGTAATTAACAACTTTTTAAAAAAACCTGAATTACATGGGAATACAAAGCGAACGGGAAGAGAAAGACAACTTTCTCCGCGGGAGAAAAGGAAGATTATACGTTCAGCCAGTAATTCAACAACAAGCGGTAATAAAATGGCAACTCTTGTACAAACAAAGGTGTCAAAAACAACGATTTGGAGAACGCTACAGCGTGATAATAAAATCAGAAGAGCTAAAATGAAGAGTGCTCCACGACTATAAGATCGCCATAAGAAAGCTCGGTTAGAATTCGCAGAAAAAAGTATGGCTACAAATTGGTCATCTGTAAGAAATATTGGTTTTTTTATTCCCCCTTTGTTTAGTTCCAAAAATTGTATTTCCAGATTATTTTTTCGCATGAAAAAAATGGAATTTAGATGGGCCTGATGGATTAAATTCTTACTGGCGCGATTTGAGAAAGGAACCTCGGTATTTCTCGAAGCAGAATTTTGGTAGCGGTTCCGTGATGTTGTGGGGTGCATTTTCTGCATCTGGATGCTTGGACGTAAAATTTACTTCACCGCGTATGAGGAGTACAGACTACATAGAAGTACTTGAGGGCAGTTTACTGTCATTCCTGGCAGCACATCCTGAAAAAAACTGGACTTTCCAGCAGGATAATGCCATGATTCATGCCAGTCGTGAAACAATGAGATGGATGGAAACAAATTCCATTAGGGTAATGGATTGGCCAGCGTGTTCGCCTTACCTGAACCCCATTGACAGCATTTGGGGGATTCTTGTCAGACGGATATATGCTGAAAATCGGCAATATGAATCACTGGCTGTTAATTTTGAAATTAATTTAAGTAAACATTTTATTTTGTTGGAAACTTTATCTGGGTTATAAATATGAAACGCCAAAAAATACTAAATTTTCCAGGACTGCAGTAAAAAATATAATAATATATATATATATATATATATATATATATATATATATATATATATATATATATATATATATATATATATATATATATATATATATATATATATATATATATATATATATATATATATATATACGTATATATATATATATATATATATATATATATATATATATATACGTATATATATATATATATATATATATATATATATATATATATATATACATATATATATATATATATATATATATATATATATATATATATATATATATATATATATATATATATATATATATATACATATATATATATATATATATATATATATATATATATATATATATATATAAATATACATACATTTATATATATATATATATATATATATATATATATATATATATATATATATATATATATATATATATATACATATATATAAATAAGTTATCAACGTGTGTACGTCGAAGGGAAAAATAAAAACGTCCGTTCAGTTCGAAGCCTGAATTTAAAAAGCATTTCAATTATTTTGCATTACAAATTTTGCAGAGTTTACTTTAATGCACAATTCTTGGAAAATGCAATTCTTCCTCAAAGTATTTCAATGATTGCATTACAAAATTTGCAGAGTTTACTATATTACACAATTCTCGGAAAATACAATTTCACACAGGTGGCAAAAGTATTGGAATTTTAACTTATTGCGTTGCATGATCGTGTTGTATGATGTAGAGCGGAGTCTTGCATCGGCACGTTTTGTTGACGTCGTGATTGTTGCTGACTACAGGTGTCCTGGCACGTTTTGTTGATGTTGCACTTGTCGCTTGAGAATGGTGCTAACTCTTCCCTCCTGAAGTGTTTGCGTCCCGCAGATTATACGTTTAGGTTGATGGGTTGAATGTCCTGGATGTTAAGCCTAATAGGTTGTTCATCTAGTATGTTAGGTGTTTTCGGATGGGTGATCTCAAGCCTGTTTCTGCTGCTTCTTCTGCATTTGGAGACTTTTATCAAGGATTTCTCCTGATTAGTGAGTAAGTTCTTCAGCTTGCTGGTGTTATTTAGATGAAGAGTGTGGAGGTACTCCAAGTCAAGCCGTTAGTCCATCTCATCTGGTCTGGCCTGGAATATTAGTAGCAAAACCTGGAGCACTTGGGTTTTTTTGTTCGTGAAAGTGTTTTTTTTAATCCGGATTGTCTTGTTGTTGAATAGGATTACAAAACTACCCTCCACATATCTGGTGAAATTGTTTGCAGATATTTTCCCTTGGAAATTGTCAAGGAATTTGTATTGTCGCTGTCTAATTCAATTTTTAATAATGTTCGAAGAAGAACATTAGTATTAAAATCACTTTGGGCAAAAGTTCATATTTCTATATATATATATATATATATATATATATATATATATATATATATATATATATATATATATATATATATATATATATATATATATATATATATATATATATATATATATATATATATATATATATATATATATATATATATAACTATATATATATATATATATATATATATATATATATATATATATATATATATATATATATATATATATATATATATATATATATATATATATATATATATATATATATATATATATATATCATCAAAAAATTTCAGTGAAAAAATCTCAGGAACGCGCCATCCGATTGAGCTGAAATTTTCAGGACACATTGGTGTACATGCAGAATAGTGCCAAGTCTCACAAAAAGTAAATAATCTTTAACCCTTTGGCGCCGGCGGCCATTTTAGTGATTTTTTTAATATACCTATTATTCTGCACACAAATAATTTTTGCAAAAATCAAGTTGACGACATAAATTTCGAACAAGTTTTACATGTGGATCGGATAACGTTTTGGAATTTTTTTAACCCCATGTGTGCGCTGGGTGCCTAAAAAGAGAACGGGAAAATTTTTAAATTTTTAAATTGCAATAACTTTTGACAAAGCTATTCAATAATTACGAAATTTTCAGGACATGTTTGTTTTATTTAGTTATAGACAAATGTACGTTTTAATGAGCGTGCTGGCAACCCTGTAGCTAGGGCAGGCACTGAAAGAGAAAACCTCCAAATCATCGTCTTTCTTGAAAAAATGTCGTTTCTTAAAACAAAAGCCACTCATATGTAAATTTTGTGCTTTGTTTACATAAATAAAGAAAAAAATTTGATATGGTATAACGGGCACGCCTGGTAACCCTTGTCCAAGTTACCTATATTTTTAGCATCAAAAACTTCTGTTCACGGAAACTCACGATTCGATGAGCAAAATTGATTGAAATTTGCAGAATGTATTGGTCTTTAATAGGACCAGGTCTGATAGAAGTGATTTTGAAATGCGGTTGATTCTGTGCCAGTGGTGCCATCTGGAAAAATCACTAAAAAAAGATAACTGCTTTTAGTTCTATAAGTTCTGATTGAATCGTTCGATTTTAACGAAATTCGCACCGTAGCTGCACCTTACTTTAAACCACGTTTGGTAGAAATTTGGTTGAAAAGTTCGGTTGGAGCTGCCAGCTATGATAAATTTGGTGTCTTAAATTTAAAAAAATAAAAATTTGGAAGTGAAAACATTCAAACCATCGAATATCCTAAAAATGTCCGTTTCTACAATAAAACCAATCTGTATACAAATCTTATGCTCAATCTACACAGTCAAAGTAAAACTTTGGAAATTTCATGTCGGACAAGAACGGTAACTCTTTCTCAGTTAACCTATATTTTTAGCTCCAAAAAATTCTGTTCCCGGGAACTCACGAATCAATAATCAGATAGAATTGAAATTTACAGAATGTATTGGACTTAAGAAGGGCCAGGTCTGATAGCAGCGATTTTGAATTGTAAGCAACTCTTGAAAAAGTAAAAGAAAAAAAATGCTTTTTGCCCTATGAAATGTGAATTAGTAACCAGATTTTCATGAAATTGACACAGTAGCTGCACCCTACTCTTAACTCTGTTTGATAGAAATTTGGTTGAAAAATTCGATTGGTGCTACCAGCTTTGGTAATTTTTGTGTCTTTGGTTTTGAAAATTTGCTCAGGAAAATAAAACTTTTTGCCCTATAACTTCCAGTGCAGTCATGAAATCAATACGAATTTTATGCAATTACTGGAACCTATTGTAAGCATTATTCAAGCCAAATTTGGTTGAAAAGCCATGATAGGGTTGCCAGCTATTGTTGGTTTTGTGTTTGTTTGCAATATCTTTGTTAAGCGGTTTTATCGTAGAATTTTCAATTGGTTATGATATTGTAGTGACAATAAACAGCAAATATTAAACTTTCGATTATTTGAAAAAACTCGCTACAGGTAACCCTAAATTTCTTTATACTCCTATAACTTCAAATGTTATATAACAACGTGAAGCAGATGTTATATATTCTTGGCTTTGATACTGGCGAAAGGTTGCCAGCACGAGTCGGTTGTGCTACTTTTGTATCAATAAATGCTTACAGTTAGTATTCATACCGGAAACATTTACAATGAAAATAAATAACCCATGTTTCAATTCCCAAAGTTCTGCAAATTTTTCGGATCGCAGCCCCAAACTCCAACTTCAGTTACAGTGCTGCAGGCACTGAGCATTTTCTTAATTGATGTTATATGAGATGCTGCTTTCAAAATTTTGTGATATAAGCAACTGATAACGAATATAATTAACCCGTGTTTTGCTCTCATAAACGTTGAAATTCATGCCAGTGGTAATATCTGAAACCTTCTACCATATGAGTTATAATGCATTCTTGAGACAAAAGTAAAACGTGGCATTTGAAACAATTTGGCCGTTATAAGCAGCGCATGTGGTGGAATATGCAATCAAAAATTGCACGATTCTTCTACTGTTCTTCGAACATTAGTGTTTCTAGCGGTTCAGGTGCGCTAGAGTTTTTTCCTTTTGTTTGTTTTCGTACGTGCATTTCGTTGTTGCTCCGACTGACGGAGTGGTCATTGTCTAATTTGGTTACTTGGCTTTCTTTGCTAATCGTGACGTTCTTGATATTGTTGCATGCTTTCTTTATGATGTAATTTTCCATCTCGCTAATAAGTAGTTCTTCAGACTGCATATAAACTCGCTTGTGGTTCTTAGTTGTTGGTCTAGCCGTGACGTGATTGTATTCTTTTCTACCAGTTTTGGGCAGTGAAATAATGTACAACAAAAGTGATCCTTTTGCTACCATTGCTGGTTTGGCATATTTTATAGCCCCAATCTTGTTTTCGTAGTGAAGTGTTTCAATATGTACTATAAGTTGGCTAGTTTCTTCCTTGTTTAATAAATTGGAGTTGACAATTCCATTTTTAGCTAACTGTTTGGCCTGCACTATTTCATTTACTTCATTCTGCATGATACTCAGTTGATTGAACATCATTTGTTCATATTTATCAGTGATGCGGTCGTCTAGGTGTCCAATAATGTTGTTGTATTGCCGCAGCATCGCATTCGTTGAGTCCATCAGATTTCTCCTGATCTTGTATTGCTCATCAAAGTTGTTCAAGTCGATGATGTGTATGAGTTTCTTGCTGTCGTTTGTTATTCGTCCGTTTCCTAACTTGATAGTTGCTATTGGTCCTAGGTACTCATAAACGTTTGTTGACGTGGTTATGTTTGTCCACGCTAGACTGAAACAAGAGGAAAGATGCCTTGAAAATAGGTTTGTGTTTGTCCTGAATCTGTCTCACTACTGCGTATATGGTTTGTCCAGAATCATTAGTTTTTGGCTCTTGTCTGTTGGGATTTTCGTTGTTCAGCTTACGCTTCTGCTTCCTTCAAATTTAATTTATGAAATCGTCATTGATTTTGCTTTTAAAATCAACTTAATTTTGATAATTTATTTTATTCCCTTCCGAAAAATACGTAACTAGGTTTCCTGTTTATTACCAAATGAATCGTGTTATTGTATCGGTCAACGGCAACGTTGATAAAATCTTTCGTCGACAAGTCTGGATACTCCTTTTTAATACATCTAGCGACCTTAATTATGGTGCAATAGACTTTTTTCACAGTTCCATTTACCTCACTGTTCTGACATGGTGTCTTGTGTGTCTCTATGCCCTGGATATTAACGTAGTTGGAAATAATCGGGCTAACAAGGCTTCCCTCATTATCTATCACCAACACTTTAAGCATTGTGAAGAATTGTAGTAGTTTAGTCATCTTGTCCCTCAAATGCAGTACTGACCTGTTTTTTATTCGAAAATATTTTGTAAATTTAGTAAACTTGTCGATGCATGTGATAAATTTCTCTCCTTGGTATTTCGTGATATCTAGATGCAAGATTTCTGAAGGATACCTGGAAATTGGGATATTCTATAGCTCCGGCCTATTAGAATGGTGGTCGTATTTATTGCGATTGTAAATGTTGCAAGATTTGATATACTTCTTTATTTCTTTAGTCATTTGAGGGAAGTAGAATTGTTCTAAAATTTGTTTCTTATTTTCAATATGATTAATGTGAGCCCTTCTGTGCTCTTTATCTATGATTGCCATTTTGTTATCGGGGTTTGTAGTGTCCTGCACAGCTCGCTGTGTTATGTGGATTCGGAATATATAAGAATGTTCCCTAAATACTTCTTGCAGGAGCTGTATGTACGGTTCGGGAATTTCGAGCCCATTCATGACATTGGGATTTACGTTTTCTTTTAGTTTTTTTATGAGAGCCTCTTTTGTTACCTTTGTGCGTTTAACATAAAGCCAACGGTATCCCTTGTGAGGTTCTTCATATCCGTAAGTGTCCTTTCCTTCCAAGATTATCAGTTGGTTTTTAAATACGTTTATAGGTGCCTCGCAACAAGGAATGAGGTTGGTGCTGTCTTCTTCGGCAATATATGACGTCTGAGATGAATAAGATGCAAGAACGTTGGCTTTTCTAACCATGATAGTGCATCGGCATCGTTATTCGTTTTCCCAGGTTTGTATACGAGTTCGCAGTTGTATTCCTCTGTGCGAGTCTTCTACCTTTTGAGCTTGGCATTGTTGTTCCTATTGCTCAAGCTAAACGTCAGTGGCTGATGGGCGGTGAATATTTTCATTTTTTTTGCTCCATAGAGGTAGTTTCTTAGCTTGTCCAGGGCCCAGACTATAGCAAGCATTTCCTTCTCATATGTTGCATACGCTTCCTTGGTTCTATCAAGGGATCGGGATATGTATTTGATTGGCTTATCCTTTCTGATCTCGCCCTGAGAAAGCACTGCTCCAAGGGCCGTATTCGATGCGTCTGTGGTCAATATGAAATCCTTAGAGAAATCTGGAAAGGCTAGTATTTCGAGTGAAGCTACAATTTCCTTCAATTCATTAAACGCTTTTAGCTCTATTTCTCCCATCTCGATTGGAATCTTTTTGGATTGGGTTGACTTAACTTGCCCTTTTTTACCTCTTGTCATATTAGTCAATGGCTTGGCAATTTTAGCGAAATCCCTTATGAAACGGCGGTAATATGATGTCAGTCCCAGGAAACTTTTCAGATCTTTTTAAAAATTCGGTCTTGTCGTGATTGATTCGTAAATTAGCTTTTTCGATCTAAGAAAAGACTTTCTCTAATTTTCCGGAATGTTCCGCCTCCGTTCTTCCGAATATGATTATGTCGTCAATGTAGACATAACATATTTTGCCTTTATATTCCCAGAGAACATCATCGATCATTCTTTGGAATATTCCGGGAGCATTTTGCAATCCGAAGGGTATACTCGAATTTGTTATTCATTGTTGAAAAAGATGTCTTCGGTATATCGCGTTCCCTCATTTGGATTTGGTGGAAGCCTGAATTCAAGTCCAACGTCGTGAAGTAATTCGCTTCACTAAGGCTGGCTATTGTGTTGGACATATCTGGGATCGGATGTGTCCGGTATGGTAATCGTATTTAATTTTCTGAAGTCGACTACCATTCTGCATTTTCAAGATCCGGAAGAGTCAGCTTTTTTTTGACTATTCAAACGGGAGCGTTGTAAGGGCTCTTGAAGGGCCTTAAGATTCCGTCCTTCAATAGTTTTTTTATTTGACTGTCGACCTCCTTACCCATAGCAGAATGATATGGATATGTATTCGCGTATATTGGTTCATCTGTTATTGTTCTGATTTTCGCCTTAATGTTTTTATCGATAATTTGGGTGTTGTCGACCGGTCCGAAAAGTTTTTAAATTCCTGTATGATTCTTTATAATTTCGCTTTTGTTTTAAGGTTCAGATGACTATCCCTGACTTCTTTATTATTCACCTGAGTCAAGAACTTCTCTTTCAGTGGGATTACTATGTTTGACTTGATTTTTAATACGTTATTTTTTCTACCGATTATCGCTTCGAGGCCTTTCAGGGAGTCATCTCCAATTATCCCATCGAAAGACTCAAGTCCCGGTAGAATGAAGAAATTTATTGTGGAATCGTTTCCAAAGCTAGAGAAGAATTTTCCTGAAATTTGGTCCCTTATCACTGTGTCACCTCCTGCTGATCGTATTTTAAATGGGCGTTTGACTGGTTTTCTGTTTGCGCCTAATTCGGGTCATATAAAGTTCTTATTGGCACCCGTATCAACAAGGAATTTAAGGGTTCTGCTGTCTCTAGCTCTATATTCTAAGTATGAAATGCTAGAGAGGTTTGTGTCATAAAATTAGCTTCCTGACACTCGTCCTGTTCATACTCGAGATGAAGATCTGCGATTTTATAGTAGTCTTCATGGAATTGCTCCTGTTTTCCTCCACACGGCTGTTCATCCAGTGTCTCCAGAACATTTATCCTTTGCTGTTTGCGAGGGTAATTGTCAGAGGTTCTTTATATTTTAGCAGGATTTTTATCGTCTCTCAGATTCAGGTAATCTATCTGTCTGGTTTGTATCGATGGATCTGTCTCCATTGGAACTGTCTCCAAGGAATGACGGCCTTGCTGGTGGCTGTGGGCGTTGTTCATGCTGAATGTTTTAAGCCTCGTTCCTCTGGTTGGTGGGCAATGCTCTCGGTGCGGCCGTTGGGAATAGTTTTGGTGCAATTTTGGGAGTCGGCTTCCCTTGATTTTGAGCAAAAATTTGGTTAAAAGGTGCTGTCACTGAATTATTTACATTGGCCTTGTTAACGGAGGTTGCACGGAAGTTCAAGTTTTGAACTTCGAGGCATGACGTATATGCTTCAGGTAGCAAATTGGGCCTTTGTATAACCAGCATCTTGGAAAAATATCCGTTAGCCCGGCGTACAAATAGATCAAGTACTCAGTTTCTATAAGTTTCTATGAGCACGTTCACCATTTGCGACGCAGAGTCTTCCGTTTTAATCTTATTTACGATTAAGGAGAACTGGTGGCCAACGTTGGCGTAAAATTCGTCGAGGGACATATTTCCCTGCCTTAAGAGGTCAGTGTAATGTAAAGATAAACACTTTCTTATTGATGACCAGTTGTCATCGAGTTTGTTATAAGAAATGAGCGCCAAATCTGCCGGCCCTCTAACTTTCTGGCGGATGCATTGTAAAATCGCCCTGAATAGTGGTTTGCCGGGAACAATTGCGAAATCATTTAATATGGTTTCCACATTGTGCACCCAGCAAATATATTCGGTAGGATTATCCTCGAATATTGTTAATTCCTGACACAATCTGGCAGTTTACAAATATCCTTGAGTTCTTCCTCTATGGTGGGACCACGGATAGGAGATTTGGCGACTGAAGTTTGTGCAGGCCCGTTCTGGGCTTCCGCTTACTTCTAGAGTCTGAATACGATGCTCTTCGTTGACTCAATCTGAGCATTCACTGCCCCGATTAATTGACGAATGGTCTCTTGCATCATTCCAATTTTAATAACCAACTATAGCTTTTCATATTACTGAAAATACAGTACACTTCGAGGTTGATAACACATTCACTTCTCTTATCAATATAACTCGCTCTCTTGATCAAAATAATGGTAGATAAGGATATTCTGTGTACTTTCATGAGAATGAAGACTGTTGCGTGGGTGCGCATGTCTTGTGCTCCTAGGTTCGAGATAAATCCAATTAAGTGTTGTTGTAATGGGTCCCTTTTATTCACTGTTCCATTATTTCTTTACAATCACCTACTCGTGGTACACCTTCACTGTGGTGCTTCGATTGCGGACGCGGAAGGCACTAAGAAATCAACTTTGAAAAACTTTCACTACTTTGTTTTCTAATCCGCGTCACCAGAACCGTTTACAAATACTTGGATAAACTTTTTGTCCACTGATCAGATCCTTGCCAGTCTCTGCGAAGGATTTAAGGAATTTTTAGGCTTCATGTATTCCAGTGACAAACTTGTTAATACTGCTCGGGCGCCAGCTATCAACGTGTGAACGTCGAAGGGAAAAATAAAAACGTCCGTTCTGTTCAAAGCCTGAATTTCAAAGTATTTCAATTATGTAAAATTAATTTGCAGAGTTTACTTTATTACACAATTCTCAGAAAACGCGATTTCGCACAGGCGACATAAGTACTGGAAATTTAACGCATCGCGTTGCATGATCGTGTTGCATGATACAGAGCGGAGTCTTGCATTGGCACGTTTTGTTTACTTCGTGAATGTTGCTGACTACAGGTGTGCTGGCACGTTTCCCTTGGTGTTGCACTTGTAGCTTGAGAATGGTGTTAACTTATATATATAAATATACATATATATATATATATATATATATATATATATATATATATATATATATATATATATATATATATATATATATATATATATATATATATATATATATATATATATATATATATATGCACATATATATTTATATATATATTATATATATATGTATAAGTTATTTGTCAAGCAACTTGAATGATTGATGTGTGTCTACGTGTAAATTGGCTCTGTGAAATTTCTGCCAAAGCGCAGTAATAATGGATAATATTTTCACGTTTTCGATTTTTTAGTTTTTTGAAACTGAGTTTTACTTAGTTCCTCCGCACACGGGTCGACATTCAATCGACTCGCCTGCGATTCGAACTCGAAACGTCATAGGCGTCACACTCGAAGTACACAATTGCATCCGCACACGGGTCGACATGCAATCAAAGCGACTGCGACTTGAACTCGAAACGTGTCGTTTTCTACGCGAAGTTTTAACAAACAAACAATAGTATATATTATTTATTTAGATATTTATTTTACGAAACAAGGCAACATACACAACAAGAAAACATAATATAAATCTAAAATACAATTAATCATTATAAATATAAAATTAAAATTGTCAGTAAAAAATATTTCAATGCATCACAAATTTTGTAGCATTTACTCTACATTATTTTAATTAAATTAAGCTAATAACGAAGGAATTTAAGCGGGTTCGGATGTGGAATGGGCTTTGGACCAGTTATTTTTGATGTTTCATTTGGTAATCCCCAAAGAGTAGTGGCTGCTTATAGAATTGAATATTCCACAGCACCTATTAATGGGCTCATTATATGATAAGTAGTGTGATGAATGAATTCATTGAGCAGATTTGCAAATCTGGTGTGTCTTGGTCGGTTATTGAAAATAATTTTACTAGAGAGATCTTCAATAATATTATATACTTGTATGTTATTAGTATATGTCGCTTTTTCACGTGTAACTTATATTCACCCACTATGGATTACTGCAAGTAATAATGATCCGACCTTTACTGAATCCGATATGAAGAACTTCCATGAATATTCTGACAAGCATGTCCCAGGGTCCAACTAAATTCAATAGCTATACGCCTCTCTTCCACATTCTAAGTGCAAAATTCCTATCCTCGCAGATGGCACTGCTATATCATCTAAGAATGTCATTAGCCATTGGCAGCAACAACTAGTGTTCACTAAAAGCTTCTCCAGTAAGTGTAAATTCATCCTGAAAAATTGCAAGCTTGTTTCTTTGTTAGGAAACTATATTATAAACACATCGCTGTTGCTTGAATAAATATATAGGTGCTAAAGTGGAATTGTTTTTGCGGGATGATTAAAATTGAAAATTTTATTGAACTTTTTTTTTGACAAAGTGGTTTCGAAAATATACACTGATTCTCATCAGACACCAGCGCACAAAAACTCGATTGTTTCGCGTTTTGCGGAAATGTTAAAATTTGTCACAGCTAACGTAAATAAAAAAAACTCTAGCGCACCTGAACCGCTAGAAAACTAATTTTCGAAGAAATTGTCTTTGAGTGACAAAAAAGTGTGGAAAGACGTTATACACAGTTTTTTATAATCATATCAACCATTCCTTATCCAAAGCAATAAAACTCAACTATAACACATATAATTCAGTGCTGGCAACACTTTCCGAACGAAGCAGTAATAAGTTTACCATAACAAGCTCATACTCAAATCAACGTATCCTTTGAATTTCGTTCTCTTCGCAGGATTTCATCAAAGGTTTCAGCGGTTAAACGTTGTTTGAGGCTGCCATCCGAAAAATGTTCAAAACTTGGAAAATTTAAAAATGAATTCCTTATTTTTATTGCAAATGCTTTGCATATGAGAACGTTGTTTGAGGCATCTGTTGGTGCAATATTTACGGAAATGGCTAATGCTGGTTAGCCTGTATCAACAGCAAAGCATAATACAAACCAATTCTGCTTCACGTTAAGTTAAACCCAACCAGTAAATTTCGTTTCGATTGAATCACTGCGCTGGAAGTTATACGAGTGAAAAGAATTTTAGGGTTACTACCCTCAAAACTTATCAAATTTTTAAAGGGTTATTTTTGTTTTTAATTTTCATTGCAGGATCATTTCCATTTGGAAATCTAATGACAAAATCGCTCAGTAAAGAAATTAAACAAAATTACAAAAATGGTCATAGCTGGCAGCCCTTTCATGATTTTGGTACGAAATTTCTACGACATTTGGTTCAAATTAAAGTCCATTTACTGCGTGAACTTTGTTCTGATTTCTACACTGGACCGGAAGTTATAGGGAAAAAAGCTTTATTTTGCTGAGCAAATTTGCAAGATTTAGTAGACAAAAATCACCATAGCTGGCAACTCTATTTTAATTTTCCAGCCAAATTTTCATCAAATGTTACATTAAGTAAGATCCAAGTATTGGATGAATCTTGTCAAAATCTGATGGCTGAATCGGAAGTTATAGGCCAAAAACCAGTTTTTTTTCTGGGTGATTTTTCAAGATGGTACCACTGGCACAGGGTTGCCCGCATTTCAAAATCACTTCTGTCAGACTTGGTCCTAGCTAATACCAACATGTCCTGTAAATTTCACTATGATCGAATAATCCGGTCGTCAGTTCTCGTGAACAGAACTTTCGAGTGCTCTAAATAGAGGTAATTTGGTGATGGGTTGCCGTTCTTGTGCAAATCGGAATTTTGAAAATTTTAATTTGACATGATGGACAAAGGTTAAGATTTATCAGTGATTTAATTTTTTTCTGAAAAATCAAAAATTTTTCAGGAAGGTCAATGATTTGAAGGTTTTTTATTCAGGAGCCTGCCGTAGCTACAGGGTTACCCGCAATATCTTAAAAATCCACATGTGCTAAATTTTGGTCAACACTAATACGCTCTGCAAATTTCACGATGATCCATTGTTTTTCTTAGAAGTAATGACAAATCAAAATTTGAAAAAAAATCCTTGCCTACTTTTAGGCACCCTGCACCCACACACGGCTCAAAATTTCCAATTTTTTATCATAAACCAGCTAAGAACATAATTAGTTTTCATTCCCAATAGTTTTATTTAACAAAACTTTACACTGCTTGGAAATATAGGAGTACCTCAAAATTCACTAAAACGCTCGCCGCCGCCAAAATGTTTAGAATATCTGAATTTGAGAAAGTTGTGGACCTACCTACTATATACATCTACGTTCTCCAAAAATTTCAGCTTAATGGAATCGGCCACTCCAGAGATTATCTCTCTTAATCATTTTGCTGATATATATATATATATATATATATATATATATATATATATATATATATATATATATATATATATATATATATATATATATATATATATATATGATATGATATATATATATATATATATATATATATATATATATATATATATATATATATATATATATATATATATATATATATATATATATATATATATATATATATATATATATATATATATATATATATATATATATATATATATATATATATATATATATATATATATATATAAAGAAATATGAATTTTCGGCGAAACGAGTTTAATACTATTGTTCTTCGATCATTAGTAATTACTGATTTCCAACTGCAAGTGGTCTGCAAGTGATCAGCAAGTGATCATTTGAATATGTAACATTACATTATGCAAACATATAAAAAAATACAAACGTGATACGTTATCAGAAACACTAATATTTTTCAATGAACCAATCATAATAATACATAAAATAAAATAATTCATAATGCATACATTATAAAAAAAAACACTCTCATATATTTCGAAAAAAAATATCACGCGTCTTGCTCGACCTTTCCCGTTCCAAACACTTCAAGCGAGACAAGTGCCTGTCGATTCGCAGTCGCATTGAGTCCGAGTCGATCACAAGTCGACCCGTGTGCGGGTCTCCATTCATTTACATTGGAAATCGCAAGGAGTTCGAGTTCGAGTCGCAGTCGAGTCGATTGAATGTCGACCCGTGTGTGGACGCTCTTACTGTTTGTACTTCTGAACAAAATGACGTGAATAATCAGATGCTATGCTTGAGTATGATTTATATAAGCTCTGCCGTTTTGCTGGATGTGACTGGTTGTTGTTCTGTCCAGTACCTGAGTTGAAAGATTCTACTGGATGGCCAATTTGATGTGATGATGTTTATGTTGGGATTGGTGCCGGTTGCTGTTGTGATTGCTGTTGAATCGTCACAGTCTGCTGTGGTTTTTGTTCCCGAATTCGTTTCGCACAAGATATTGAAAAACTGTCGCTTTGGTCCAAGTAATTGAAATGTTGACCTGGTTGAGCTTTTAATTATCTTTGCTGTTGTAGCTCCAAAGTACGTTCTTGCGTGAACATTGGGGTCACGAATTTGGTTGCTTACTCGATCGTTGTGCAGTTTAATATGGAGTAATTCAAAGTGGAATTGGAAGTTTCACACAACTAAAAGTTTATTTTTCCAAAAATTTAATAGCGATATGTGCATGAAAAATTACTTGACAACATAAAATCTTTTTATGAAATTTGTTACCAACCAACATGCGGAAAGAAATAAAAAGGTGGTTTTAATCTTTGGCGCCACTCGTTTTGTTTTCGGAACGAAATTGACCACCAACCGCCGCCCCAAAGCAAGAAATCGTATTTGGCTTCGCTAACAATCCCTTCAACGGACAAATAAAAGGTCTAATGCCCGACGCGCATCAATAACACCAGCTTTACATGAAATTTAACAACTCTATTTCGCTCATCTATTCACTAATTATCGACGGCGCCCCGTTACACAATACTGGAAACTTAATCTAATTACCCACTAAGCTTAAATCTAAATTATCCATCTAAAATACAAATTTATCTAACCTGACTCGGTTCTCTGCTGCCATCCAGTCGGTTACTCGGGTTTCCCCCACGTAGTCGTTTTATCGTTTACCGCAAACGTGACACTGCTCTACGATCGACTCACCAGACCCACGTAGTTGATTCGCCACCGGATTGCTGCGCTACTTCGAAAACTGCTTGGATCAATTATTATCGCGACACCTCGTACTCGTCTTTCCTTGGTTGAAATTTTGTCGATTTACCCTTCAATTCGCGCTTTCCGTACCAAACAATCCACGTTACCAGATTCTCTTAGCCTCCGTCACGCTTGGCCCCAATCACCACAATCGTCAAACAGCGATACTCCAAAATCGACCAATTCAATAAGGAAAAAAGAATTAATTTTCTCCGTTTACCTCGATACATCCGTATCTCACCTTGTCTCTAGCTAAAGAAGAACGATTCAAGGTTCGTCGACTTCACACTAAGCCTCGGCTTGTGGTTTCATTCCCGCTTCTGTGGTATCTTGGCCAACCGTTGGCTGTTCATACCCTACAACATGTATTCGGGTTCATTGGCTCAATGCACTTGCTGCACGTGCATTCGAAAGTGCATTTTCCTGCAGCTTAACTACGATGGCTAGCGGAACGCGCCCTTTTTTGCCATTTTGTCGCGTGGTGGTGGTTCTGTCGCTTGTTGACATCTCGTGCATCACTTAATTGATGTTTACGATAACCATCCATGTCATCGAACGCTGTCGATCGTTTATAGGTTTAACTTTTCTTCGCGTAATATTTTCGTTGATTTCCGTCCGACAGATAGCGAAGTATTCTCGTGACGCGGCTATACTTGCTCGTGGTAGTGCGATCCTGACTTCCCTGAAGGCGTTGCGACTGATCAGTAAATGGCTGCCGTGAATCCGATTTTACTAGGCATTTTTCAATGTGTGTCGAGCGTTCCCTTCTCTGCCTTGATTTTTGGCCCCTTAGCTGCGCTATGGGTCGCTCGCTCCCAGGTCCGGGTAATCGTCGAACGTTTAATTTGAATCAACGGAGATGCTTGACCTGGTACCCGTTCTCATCGGCGATGCGCCCGAGTTCCTTTTGATACTGACTATCTGTCTACATCTATACACTTCATTTCTAATAAATTTACTATCTATGTACATTCCTTTTGATACCGACTATCTATCTACATCTATACACTTCATTAAATTTATGATCTATTTACATTCATATATCAGCATCTTTTTGTTTCTATATATTGACTATTCATTTACATTCATATATCAGCATCTATTTGTTTCTATATATTTACTATTCGTCTAGTACATCTAGTTCACGGCTACTCGCTGGCGTTACGCCTCCCCTTTCCCAAGAGAATTACAAAGTAATTATTGTCTGACTTTCTGCCTACGGAGGCATTAATTGACGATGCGACCACGAATTTCGCGCGATTTTTTGACTCCCGGTACCCTTCGAACTCTGATTGCCGCGCCAGTTCACGACCCGTTTTTAGTTATGTATTCGATTCTACGCGAAAGGTAAGTATTCCTTTAAAATTCTCGCAAACTGCACCCCGGACTTAGTACTTAATCGTCAATCATCGTGCTCCTACCTATTTGAATTCTAGATGGTACGACACGATCATTGATGTTAGCACACACATTCCCGCCAGAATTACCCTATAAATTCTTCCTTCCGAAAGAGGGGCTAAGCTTAGATTTTCTGTTATTAGTTTCGTCTCGTGGTTTGTGCAGTGCTGGTAGACGTCTACCCTATAGATATATGTATATCTTTATCAAATCCTACAGCAAAACAACCTGTTTCTTTTTAGGGTGGCTACTTCTACCACCGCCAACGAAAAAAAACAAACAATAGCAAAAGAGTAAAAAGGAAAATACTAAAAGAATAGAAAGAGAAAAAGGAAAAAAGAACAAAATAAAAGCACATACGGACCCACCACCAAATGAACGGTATTATTCTCATATTCCTAATATTCCTCATCGTATTATCTCACAAAACTACCGTGTATATATATATATATATATATATATATATATATATATATATATATATATATATATATATATATATATATATATATATATATATATATATATATATATATATATATATATATATATATATATATATATATATATATATATATATATATATATATATATCAAATTCTGAAGCGAACCAAACTGTTTCTTTTTAGGATGACTACTTCTGCCACGGTCAACGAAAAAAGCAAAACAATAACAAAAGAGTAAAAAACACTAAAAGAAAGGAAGGAGAATAAAGGAAAAAAGAATGAAATAAAACAAAATTTATATACGGATCTACCACCAAATGAACGGTATTATTTTCACATTCTTATAATCATAATCTTATAACCTTACAAAATAACCTCATAGCCTATCCCCAAACCCAACCTTAGCCACAGTTTTAGTCGCGGTCCCCTGACTAATCTATTAGCTTGTACCATTATCACCACCAATCTGTTGTGGCAATTGACCATTTCAACATCAGGACCCTTACGCTACCTTTTTCTAATTTAGTCTATTCTGTGCCTTCTCTCTAGGTGACAGATATCTTGCTATCACATTTTATTTCGCGATGTCAAATTATTTTCAAATTCGGGAATGCCTTCAACATACCGTTTGAGGTCTTTCGCGTGCCAGTTTCCTGCAGGCTTCCCCCCTCTCATCAACTAACTCAAAGGTCCATGCCGACGTCTTTTTCCTTATTCTATAAGGCCCAACGAACGCTGGAGCTAGTTTGGCAGAAACATTTTTGCTGGCATCTGACAATACGTAGTTTCTTCTCCACACGTTATCGCCTCTCTGGAACCCCACCGTCCTCCGCCGGAGGTCATAACGTCGTTTATTTGATGAACCCGCCACCCCCATCCTCTGGATCACTTCTTGTCTAACTTCATCTAGTACTCTCGCATTCCGTTAAAATTTCCAAACCTCGCTTTCGGGCGGTTCCATTTCTTCTCGAAACGTTATCATCTCCCGGCCAAAATTTAGAAAATATGGAGAGAATCTGGTGACCTCGTTCTTATAAGTTCGCAGCGCGCACGCAACCTTTACCAAGTATTCGTCCCACTTGCGCTGATTATCCGATGCATAGCAGCGTAACATGCACTTCACATCTTGGTTGCGCCTTTCGGCCGGGTTGGCCTGAGGGTGGTACAGTGCAGTGTACCTAATCTGTACCCCATAACCCTCCACCGGGCACTTAAATTACTTGCCCCAAAATCGCACGCCATTTTCGCATACCAAGACCCTAGGTACACCATACACCAGGAATACATTTTCTTCCAATAGGCAGAAAACATTCGAAGCTGTCGCTGTTCGCATTGGTAGCAGAATCGAATACTTGGTGACGTAGTCCAATATTGTCAAAATATAAACGTGACCACGCTTTGATCTGGGCAACGGTCCCACCAGATCCACACAGATCATTTCCCAGGGGTCTTTGGCCTCGCTGGCCCTAGTGATCATCAACCCAATCGGTGCCCTCCTCTCGACTTTGCAGGCCTGGCAACCTTTGCATTTCTCCACGTATCGCCGGATGTCCGCCCGCATTCCTGGCCAGTAGTAAGTTTGCGCAACCCAAGACAACGCCCGGTCAGTTCCCATATGTCCTGCTGTAGGATCGTTATGGCACCGGTTGAGAACGGCTCCCCTTTCAGCTCTCGGCACAACTCTTCTCCATACGGTCTTGTTTCCTGCCTCTAACATGATTCCCTCCGACTGTTTCCACAGAGTGTTATCCACAGGTCTCCAGTTTGAGTATTTCACTGGATCTCCTCGCACGTTCTCCAACATCTTCTCGTACCACTGCTCCAGTCTCGGTGAGGCGCCTATACTGTCTACCTGGTTAATTGGAGAATGCATCCGACATCAAGTGCTCCTCTCCTTTTCGGTGAATCACCTCGAAGTCAAACTGCTGGAGCCTAACCGCCCATCTAGCCAGTCTACCAGTAGAGTCCTTCAGCCTATTCAACCAAACTAGTGAGTGGTGGTCAGTAATGACGATGAAACGGGTGCCTTCAATATATGGGCGCAGTTTTTCGATTGCCCATAGCACCCCTAAACACTCTTTTTCCGTCGCTGAGTATTGCCTCTCTCTACTCGGGAGCGCCCTGCTGAGATAACACACGACTTTTTCTCCCAACGAGTGTGCCTGGCTCAGCACCGCCCCTATACCCACGTCCGACGCATCTGTTTTCACTTTGAACGGGAGATCAAAGTCAAGGCACGACAGTACCGGTGCAGTCGTGAGCCTCTGTTTACATAAGGCAAACGCGTGGGCACACTCATCGTTCCACACAAACTTGCGCCCTTTTTTTCGTTAATCACTCAGAGGAGCCACCATCGTTGCATGGTCCGGAATGAAACGTCTATACCAAGACACCATACCTAGGAGTTGTCTAACCTGTTTCACTGTGTTGGGACGCGGAAACTCGCTGACCGCCTTTACTTTCTCAGGGTCTACATGCAGACCATCTGCATCAACCAGATATCCCAAATACTTCAACTGCGCCCTACAAAACTGGCATTTTTCCCATGACAGACGTAAACCTGCCTCTCTCAGTCCAACAAAAACTTGTCTCAGGACCTCTATATGTCGCTCGAATGTCTCGGTCACGATTATCACATCATCGAGGTATGTAAACACGTAAGGCTCCAATGCAGGCCCGAGCACCGTTTCGATCAGCCATTGCCATGTGGCCCCCGCATTGTGAAGCCCGAAGGGCATCCTGAGAAAATGAAACAATCCCCTTCCTATACGAAACTTTACACGCGCACCGTTGCGTACCGTTATCACCGTTAAGCCCCACGTTGGGCGCCAATTTGTTACCAACCAACACGCGGAACACGCACAGTCCTCCCTGCCTGCCGTCGGGATAAAATGAGGATCAATTTTGGCCGACGTAGCTCACGTGGAGAAAGGAAAAAGGTGGGTTTTATCTTCGGCGCCACTCGCTTTGTTTTCTGAACGAAATTGTCCACCAACTGCCGCCCCAAAGCGAGAAAACGTCGACGGCCTCTCTAACAATCCCTTCAACAGACAAATAAAAGGTCTAATGCCCAACGCGCATCAATAACACCAGCGTTACATGAATTTTATCAACTCTATTTTGCTCATCTATTCACTTCTTATCGACAGCGCCATGTTACACAATACTGGAAACTTAATCTTACTCGCCACTAAGCTTAAATCTAAATTATCCATCTAAAATTCAAATTTATCTAACCTGACTTGGTTCTCTGCTGCCATCTAGTCGGTTACTCGAGGGTTCCCCCACATAGTCGTTTTATCGTTTACCGTAAACGTGACACTGCTCTACGATCGACTCACCAGACCCACGTAGTTGATTCACCACCGGATCGCTGCGCTACTTCGAAAACTGCTTGGATCAATTATTATCGCGACGCCTTGTACTCGTCTCTCCTTGGTTGAAATTTTGTCGATTTACCCTTCAATTCACGCTTTCCGAATTCGCCTTGCACTATGTCGAATTTTCTTTCGTCGTACCAAACAATCCACGTTAACAAATTCTCTAAGCCTCCGTCACGCTTGGCCCCAATCACCACAATCGTCAAACAGCGATACTCCAAAATCGACAAATCCAAAAAGGAAAAACTCTAGCGCACCTGAACCGCTAGAAACACTAATGTTCGAAGAACAGTAGAAGAATCGTGCAGGTTTTGAGTGCATATTCCACCACATGCGCTGCTTATTACGGCCAAATTGTTTCAAATGCCACGTTTTACTTTTGTCTCAAGAATGCATTATAACTCATATGGTAGAATGTTTCAGATATTGGCATTGATTTCAGATATGGTTTTAGATATTGGCATGAATTTCAACGTTTATGAGAGCAAAACACGGGTTAATTATATTCGTTATCAGTTGCTTATATCACAAAATTTTGAAAGCAGCATCTCATATAATATCAATGAAGAAAATGCTCAGTGCCTGCAGCACTGTAACTGAAGTTGGACTTTGGAGCTGCGATCCGAAAAATTTGCAGAACTTTGGGAATTGAAACATCGGTTATTTATTTTCATTGTAAATGTTTCCGGTATGAATACTAACTGCAAGCATTTATTGATACAAAAGTAGCACAACCGACTCGTGCTGGCAACCTTTCGCCAGTATCAAAGCCAAGAATATATCACATCTGCTTCACGTTGTTATATAACATTTGAAGTTATAGGAGTATAAAGAAAGTTAGGGTTACCTGCAGCGAGTTTTTTCAAATAATCGAAAGCTTAATATTTGCTGTTTTGTGCAACTACTGTGTCAATTTCACGAAAATCTGGTAACTTATTCACATTTCATTGGGCTAAAATCATTTTATTTTCTTTGTAATTTTTCAAGATGGCACCACTGGAACAGAGTTGCCTACAATTAAAAATCGCTTCTATCAGACCTGGCCCTACTTAAGTCCAATGCATTCTGTAAATTTCAATTCTATCTGATTATTGATTCGTGAGTTCCCGTGAACAGAAGTTTTTGAAGCTAAAAATATAGGTTAACTGAGAAAGGGTTACCGTTCTTGTCCGACATGAAATTTCCAAAGTTTTACTTTGACTGTGTAGATATATCCTAAGATTTGTATACAGATTGGTTTTATTGTAGGAACGGACATTTTTTAGGATATTCGAAGGTTTGAATGTTTTCACTTCCAAATTTTAATTGTCTCAAATTTAAGACACCAAAATTATCAAAGCTGGCAGCTCCAACCGAATTTTTCAACCAAATTTCTAATAAACGTGGCATGAAGTAAGATTCAGCTACTGTGTGAATTTCGGTAAAATCGAACGATTCAATCAGAATTTATAGGGCTAAAAGCAGTTATCTTTTTTAGTGATTTTTCAAGATGGCACCACTGGCACAGAATCACCCGCATTTTTAAATCACTTCTATCAGACCTGGTTCTATTTAAGGCCAATACATTCTGCAAATTTCAATAAATTCTGTTCATCGGATCGTGAGTTTCCGTGAACAGAAGTTTTTGATGCTAAAAATATAGGTTACTTGGGCAAGGGTTACCAGGCGTGCCCGTTATACCATATCAAATTTTTTTCTTTGTTTATGTAAACAAAGCACAACATTTACATATGAGTGGTTTTTTTTTTTAAGAAACGACATTATTTCAAGAGAGACGTTGATTTGGAGGTTTTCAATTTCAGTGCCTGCCCTAGCTACAGGGTTGCCAGCACGCTCAATAAAATGTACACTTATCTACAACTAAATAAAACAAACATGTCCTGAAAATTTCATAATCATGGAATAGCTCTGTCAAAAGTTATCGTAATTTAAAAATTTTCAAATTTTCCCGTTCTCTTTTTAGGTACCCAGCGCACACATGGGGTAAAAAATTCCAAAATATTATCCGATTCACATGTAAAACTTGTTCGGAATTTATGTCGACAACTTTATTTTTGCAAAAATTATTTGTGTACGGAATAATAGGTATATAAAAAAAATCACTAAAATGGCCGCCGGCGCCAAAGGGTTAAAGATTATTAGCTTTTTGTGAGATCTGGCACTATTCTACATATACACCAATGTGTCCTGAAAATTTCAGCTCAATCGAATGGCGCGTTCCTAAGATTTTATATATATATATATATATATATATATATATATATATATATATATATATATATATATATATATATATATATACATATATATATATATATATATATATATATATATATATATATATATATATATATATATATATATATATATATATATATATATATATATATATATATATATATATATATATATATATATATATATATATATATATATATATATATATATATAATGTATATATATATAGATATATGAACTTTTGGCCAAAGTGATTTTAATACTAATGTTCTTCTTCGAACATTAGTAAAAAAGAATTAATTTTCTCCGTTTAACTCGATACGTCCGTATCTCACCTTGTTTCTAGCTAAAGAAGAAAGATTCAAGGTTCGTCGACTTCCCACTCAGCCTCGGCAAGTGGTTTCATTCCCGCTTCTGCGGTATCTTGGCCAAAAGTTGGCTGTTCATACCCTACAACATGTATTCGGGTTCATTGGCTCAATGCACTTGCTGCACGTGCATTCGAAAGTGTATTTGCCTGCAGCTTAACTACGGTGGCTAGCGGAACGCGCCTTTTTTGCCATTTTGTCGCGTGGTGGCGGTTCTGTCGCTTGTTGACATCTCGTGCATCACTTAGTTGATGTTTACGATAACCATCCATGTCATCGAACGCTGTCGATCGTTTATAGGTTTAACTTTTCTTCGCGTAATATTTTCGTTGAATTCTGTCCGACAGATAGCGAAGTATTCTCGTGACGCGACTATACTTGCTCGTGGTAGTGCGATCCTGATTTCCCCGAAGGCGTCGCGACTGATCAGTAAACGGCTGCCGTGCACCCCATTTCACTAGGCATTTTTCGATTATCCTCGTTCGAGTGTGTGTCGGGCGTTCCCTTCTCTGCCTGGATTCTTGGCCCCTTAGCTGCGCTATGGGTCGCTCGCTTCCGGGTCCGGGTAATCGTCGAACGTTTAATTTGAATCAACGCCGAAATTTGATCTGGTGGGGAGTGCCCGTTCTCATCGGCGGGGCGCCCGAGTTCCTTTTGATACCGACTATCTATCTACATATATACACTACATTTCTATTAAATTTATGATATATTTACATTCATATATCAGCATCTTTTCAATTCTGTATTTTTACTATTCATTTATATTCATATATCAGCATCTATTTGTTTCTGTATATTTACTATTCGTCTAGTACATCTAGTTCCCGGCTACTCGCTGGCGTTACAAATTCCAACATTTTTCACTTATTCTACTGATGTACAATATTTTCGTTTAGTGCGTTTGTTTATCCACAGATTTACAGATATATATATATATATATATATATATATATATATATATATATATATATATATATATATATATATATATATATATATATATATATATATATATATATATATATATATATATATATATATAAATAATATATACTACTGTGGGCAAAAAGTAGTAAGACTTTTTAATTTAAATTTCGCGCGGAAATTCGAACATTTTGTTTTTCTACGTTGGTATGACTGTCAGTGACATCTGTGCCAAATATCGCTCCAAAGTAATCATTAGTGTTTAGTATATGCTTGTCTTTCTGAAGTACAAAAAGTGCATTCGGCGATTTTTACAATGAGTGAAATTATTCAACAAAGAAGTTCCATAAAATTTTGTGTGCGGAATGAAATTTCTGGTGCCGAAACGTACAAAATGTTGCAAAAGGCCTTCGGTGATAATTGTATGTCGCGAGCAAGTGCTTTTCATTGGTACAAATTATTCAAAGAGGGTCGAGAACGCGTTGACGACGAACCACGTCCAGGACGGCCATCAACATCAACTGATGATCAACACGTCAATAAAATCAAGGAATTGGTGCTCGAGAATCGACGATTAACTGTCAGAGACCTTACTGATATCGTTGGAATATCGGAAGGATCAGTGAAAACCATTTTAAAAGATCATTTGGGCCTAAGAAAAGTGAAAGCACGATTGGTTCCAAAATTACTAAATTTTCTTGAAAAACAGCGTCGAGTTGACGTCTGTCAAACAATGCTTTCCGACTACCAAGATGTCATAAAACGTATTATAACTGGCGACGAGTCTTGGATTTACGCTTACGACCCAGAAACAGACGATCAATCAGCCGAATATCGTGCCAAAGGTGAGTCGAAGCCGAAAAAACCACGTCAAAGCAAGTCAAAAATCAAGGTCTTGTTGACAGTTTTCTTCGATCATCGAGGTGTGGTGCACTCCGAATTCCTTCCGACCGGCCAAACTGTCAACAAGGAATACTATTTGAGTGTTATGCGTCGTTTGCGCGAAGGAATTCGTAAAAAGAGGCCGGAATTATGGGCCGACAACTCTTGGTTTTTGCACCACGACAATGCACCGTCGCATACCGCATTGATTCTTCGTGAGTTTCTCGCCAAAAATTCAACCAATATCGTTCCACAACCACCGTATTCACCTGATTTAGCTCCGTGCGACTTCTGGCTGTTCAGCAAACTCAAGCGACCGCTCCGGGGAAACCGTTTTGAGTCAATTGAAGACATTAAACGTGAATCGCTACGCGCATTGAAGGCTATTCCGGAAATTGAATTTAACAACTGTTACGAGGATTGGAAAAAACGTTGGCATAAGTGTATTGCGGCCGGGGGGGATTATTTTGAGGGGGACGAAATAGATTTGCCAGAATAAATAAAGAATTTTAAAATTATGAACAAAGTCTTACTACTTTTTGCCCACAGTAGTATATATATATATAGATAGTTATATATATATATATATATATATATATATATATATATATATATATATATATATATATATATATATATATATACATATATTTATATAAATATATATATGTAAATATATATATATATATATATATATATATATATATATATATATATATATATATACATAAATAGATATATATATATATATATATATATATATATATATATATATATATATATATATATATATTTATATATATATATATATATAGATATATATATATATATATATATATATATACATATATATATGTATATATATATATATATATATATATATATATATATATATATATATATATATGTATATATATATATATATATATATATATATATATATATATATATATATATATATATATATATTTATAATTATATATAGATATATATATATATATTTATATATATATATATATATATATATATATATATATATATATATATATATATATATATATATATATATATATATATATATATATATATATACATATATATATATATATATATATATATATATATATATTTATATATATATATATAAATATATATATATATATATATATATATATCTATATATATATATTTATATATATATATATATATATATATATATATATATATATATATATATATATATATATATATATATACTGATGTGGCCAAATTATTATCACCTTCTGAAAATCTTAAGTTTTTTGTCCTAAATTACACCTTTTACAAATAAAAACTAAAACTTATTGTAATTAACATATTTATTAGTATTTAGTGAACATTCCTTTCGCATCTTTTAAACGCTGTATTCTACGAGGCATTCCACTTATCGTATTTTTGGCTTTTTCGATTAAATCCGTATCATTTTGCCAGACTTCCTTCATTGCTGCAATCAAGTCTGATTTTGTCCGGGGGCAGTTTTCTGCCACTTTTTGTTTAAAAATAGCCCAGATTTTTTCGATCGGATTCATATCTGGACTATTTGCTGGCCAATCAAGGATTTGGATACCTTGTGTTCTTAGAAATTCAATGATTTTTTTCGCCGTATGGCATGGAGCCTTGTCGTGCATGAAAATCGCTTCTCCATTAAATTTTTCATTGAGAGTTGGTACCAATTGTGTCTGTAGAACAGTTAAATATTGATTGGCATTCATTGTTCCCTCGACTACGTAAAGTGGGAAGAGTCCTTTCGATGAAATTGCCGACCAAATCATGACCCTGACTGGTTGTTTGACTCGTTGCTGAACACACGAAGCTGAATATTCCTCTCCTTTGTATCTGACCCCTTTGTAATGACCTACTTACTCCCACTTTTTGAGCTATTTGCGCATGAGTATAGTGTCCTACTTCCAAATACGTAGAAATTTTAGCTTTCACGACTGAACTGATATCTTTTGCTTTACCCATATTGAAAAATCACTACTTTTACAAAAGCCACTTTTACGTTCTCCTTCAAAAGTCAAAAAGGAGACTGAAATTTTTCGGTAAAATACTTCACCTTAAATGCTACTTAGAAACCATAAAACAGAAACAATTAGCAGCTCAAACAAATTAAGAGGGCAATAAAAACTCAGAATTCATATTTATCTCAAAATGGCTGCAGGTAATTAATTACCCATTACGGAGGTAATTCCGCGGAAAAGGATCTTTTCATTCCACGAATCTTCGTAGTTAAGGACACCTAATCTAATTACAAACCAACAATAAAAATAACTATAGTTCCTCGATTCTAAATAGGATTAACAATGATTTTATATGAGGTGATAATAATTTGGCCACATCAGTATATATATATATATATATATATATATATATATATATATATATATATATATATATATATGTATATATATATATATATATATATATATATATATATATATATATATATATATATATATATATATACATATATATATATATATATATATATATATATATATATATATATATATATATATATATATATATTGTTACCGTTATGGCCGCCAAAATGCACCCGTTCCCTTTTTCTCCCGTTGGAGTCAAAAGGGGGCAATTTCGGGTGGCTTAGCTCACGCGGAGGATAGGGTGAGTCGTAATTCTAGGCGCCACACGCTTTGTGTTACTCCGAAGTTGCCTATCCACCGTCGGCTTGAAGCGAGAAATCGTCGACGATCTTTCCCTCACAAATCAAAGGTCTAAACGACCGACGCGCATTAATAACACCAGCGTTACATATAATTACACAATTCTATTTCGCTTATGATTTCATTCACTACTGACGGCACCGCATTACACAATATGAGAAACTGGCTCTAAATCACCACTTTGCTTAACTCTAAATTTTTTGTCTAACATATATAATTTATCTACCCTGAATCGTTACTCTGCTGCCATCCAGTCGGTTCTTCGGGGATTCCCCCACGTAGCCGTTTTGTTGCTTCTCACAAACGCGACGCTGCTCTACGATCGGCTCACCAGGCCCACGTAATTAATTCGCCACCGGATCGCTACGCTACGCCGAAACTGCTGGTTTAACTAAAATCGCCGCGCCTCGCACTCGTCCTTTCACTATATCGAAGTTTCAAGTATCAAGTATCAAACAATCCACGCTTTCTAGTTTTTCTCGAATTCGTCAAGGTTGGCTCAAAACTCCACAGTCGTTCGATCAGCGTATCAAACAATCCACGCTTCTAGTTTTTCTCGAATTCGTCACGGTTGGCTCAAAGATCCACAGTCGTTCGATCAGTGCATCAAACAATCCACGCTTCTAGTTTTTCTCGAATTCGTCGCGGTTGGCTCCAATCTCCACAGTCGTCCAATCAGCGATACTCCAACATTGACCAATGCCAAAAATGAAAAGAATTAATTTCCTCTGTTTAGCTTGATACGTCCGTATCTCACCTCGTTTCCAGATGAAAGAAGACCGATTCATGCTCGTTCACTTCCCACCAAGCCTCGGCTAGTGGTTTCAATCCCGCTTCTGCGGTATCTTAGCCAACCGTTGGCTGTTCATACCCTACAACGTGTATTCGGGTGCGATGGTCCAATGTACTTGCTGCACGCGCATTCGAAAGTGCATTTTCCTGCAGCTTAACTACGACGTCTTTGCCATTTTGCCGCGTGGTGGCGGTTCTGTCGTTTGTTGACATCTTGTGCATCACTTCATTGATGTTTACAACAATCACCCATGTCATCGGACGCTGTTGATCGATTGTAAATTTAACTCGGTTATTTCTCTGCTAGGGGTAGTGTTTTCGTTGAATTCTGCCTGGCAGATAGCGGAGTATTCACGCGGCGCGGCTATACTTGCTCGTGGTAGTGCAATCCTGTTTCACCCGAATGCGTCGCGACTAATCGGTCAACGGCGGCCGTGCGCCCCATTTCACCAGGCATTTTTAGTTTATCCTCGTTCGAGTGTGTGTGTGTCGGCATTCCCTTCTCCGTCTGGATTCCTGGCTCCTTAGCTGCGCAATGGTTCGCTCGTTTCCAGCTACTAGAATGAACTATAGGTAATTACAATAAGCTATGATTGGGTCACGTGGACGTCGTAGATGTAACTCTTCCCCCCTCGGACTGAAGCGTAGGTAACAGGAACTGTAGTTTCGGGGTTGTTGTTGCCGGAGCGGATGCATTGACTTCGAATCTGGATTCTCGAAACTTGTAAATGACGTATGTCGCAATAGTCAGAAATGCAACGCCTTGTAAGATTTGCAGGAAATGGGAGATCGTGTGTTTTGTATTTGTGATATTCTCAAGGTTTCCGATGGCTGTGATAGTATCAAAATTAGGTTTTTGCAACGGGTCCAAGGTTAAGTTATCCTTCTGTGCTGTATAATTAATTTTTCCAAATGCTGTTGTGTGGATGATAACGTCGTCCCAAAATTTTCTCGGTTCCCCCTCATAAGCGATCCCATTTATTTGTATGTCACAGTTTTCGAAGTGAATGAGTGTGGTTCCCGAGGCAGTATCCGGGGCAAACGGACAAGTAGAGTTTATGGGTACTTCTGGGCTGTTAACGAGGAGGATATAGTTGTCCTCCGGTTGGAAAATTTCGATTTCTCCGTCCGCTTCGAGGAATTCGCATTCGGCGGGTTTGTTCTGGACCAAGTTGCTGATGCAATTAAAAGTTTTTTTTTGCTTTCCACGTAAGGTGACTTTTGGCAGTAGAATACTTTTTCGATTTCCGAGCATCTTTCTTGAAAGTGTTGGATATTGCTCGGGTTTAGGATTATGTAAGGTTTTGATGCTATTTTGAGGTTATTTTGTGTGGGAATCGGAATTAGGCGGAAAAAGGTATAATTTTCATTTCGGAAAATTGGAATCTGGACATTAAATACTATTTTAGTGCCATTTTGATAAGCTTGTAGTGCTAGGAGCCCGTAAATATTTTCTTCGGATTGTAAATTAATCATATCTTGTTTTAGAGAAGTATGAATTGTCGAGAGCTCCTCAGGGCTCAGAATTTGTTTCGATATTATGCCTAGTTTTGCCAGGATAATTGCTTCCGATATATCTGACAAGTGGCCATGGAGAATGTCTATTTGATAATTAATTTGGTTTAGGCATTGAATGTGTTGAAGAAGATCATTGTTTTTCCTTATTCCGTTGTTCATCAGGTCTTGATTCATTCTAAAGTAATTTGATACGATTTTTTGCTGTGAGTTTATATGGTCAGTGATATTCCTGAACCTTTGAATCATTTGATGGTTAAGGAAAGATTGATCGTTAGCGACATTTTGCAAAGTATCTTGGTTTGAAAGTAATTTATCAATTTTCTTGTTTAGGCGAACGGCGTCATTTGAATCTAAGTTACCTGTGAGAAACTTTATGGCTGTACCCAGTCCGTTTATCAGAGCTTGAGTAGCCTAGTGGGTAGAGCACTGGCTTCTTGCGTGTGGGGTCCCTGGTTCGAATCCAGGTTCGGACGAGGGTCCGCGCACCAAGCTTTGAGTTCACCTAGCTCTGATTAGGTACCTGATTTAAATCAGGGGTAAAGTGAGTCGTGGAACTAATCACTCCACACTCGTATCTATAATGATTAAAAAAAAATTGTAATGAAGCTCTCTACCAGCTTCAACCCCTAGACCCGTACGAGGGTTGTCGCGGGATTGCTTTACTTTTACAGTCCGTTTATCAGTCCTCGTTTATTACGGAATTTTGGTAGTAGTGTCCCTAGTTTAGTTTGTAGTTCATGTAGTTTAATTTTTGTAGTATGTAATGTATCGTTAAGTTCATGTATATTGCTTAGTCCCAAGAGTGAGGTTTGTATTTTATCGAGGCTAGTGCTGTACATTTCCAGGCGTATAATATGTATAAAGTCCCTGTGTCCTTCGATGAGTCTAGCTGTCCCTAGTTGTAGTGGTAGAAGTCCCTGGTTGTTGCGTAGGTCGTGCAATTCCAGTCTCTGTCCCTGTGTCCTGGTGAATCTGAAATTTCCTTTTTTTCTTCAGTTTTGATTTGTGTATTTTCTTATCTTTAAAGGTAATTATGGTCAATCTATTATTTCTTTTAACTTTTTGTTTATTAAATCGAGGGGTTAGCTTGTTTCTCCTGTTTTCTTTGCGGAATACTTTTTCATTTTCCTCAAACGGTATTGGAGGTTCCCTATTTTTGTTTAAACTATTGATGCTTTTTTCCACTGCTTGTCGCAATTTGTGTTTGATGATCGGATAAATTTGTTCTTGGAATGCGTTAAGTTTCTTTAAGAACTCGTGTTCATTATCAAATTTTACTTCTTTGAGGAACTCATGAGTGCGCCAGGTGAAAAGTTCGTAAGGAGTATGGTTAGTTACAGAGTGTATTGCGTTATTATATGTTATCACTGTCTCGTTTAAAATTTCGTCATGGTCTTTGTCTTTCATTTTGTTGTAAATAATGCGATAAATTTCTGTTAGTGTCGAGTGTGCTCTTTCTACAGGTGAGTTACTAGTACTTTGTGAGAATGAGGTTGTGTGAAGTTGAATATCATATTGGGAGCAAAAATCTTTGAAAATGTTTGAACTGAACTCTACACCCTGGTCCGTAATTAATGTTTTTGGAGCGTCGTGGAGACTGATGAAATTTTTTAATGATTTGATTATCGTTAAACTGTTCTGAGCAACTAACGTATACGTTGCAAGGAATTTAGAGAACTTGTCGATTATAGTCAGCATATTTTTGTGATTTATTGAGTAAATGTCAACATGTACAATATCTAGCGGTTTGCATGGTGATGGGGGTTTTTCGAATTCGTAGCGAGGAGGATTTCTATCGTACTTTAGGGTCTGACACTCAAGGCAATTGTTTATTGTTTTGATAATTTTGTTTTTCATGAATGGAAAATAATAAGTTCTCTTAAGGTGATTAGTCGTTTCGTTTATTCCTCTGTGGTTGTTTTTAATATGATAGTCATTAATTATTCTGTCTTGCTCATCGCTTTCCTTTATATCGGTAAGTATGTGTGTACAACGAATAAGTTTGAAAATTTTGCTTCTTGAAAAGAATTTTGAATAAACGGTTTGAGCAATTTTAAACGTCTCGTCGTCTGTAAAGATAGCTGTTGTTTTATTTGGGGCTAATGCCCGGTCCAGACGCTACGTTTTGTACAACGTTTTATCTGCACAGTCTTAAACGTTGCAGATAAAACATTGCGTGTGGATAGGAAAACTGTGCAATTTTCAGAACTGCACGGAGACGGTACAGTTGCAGCGATAACTGAGGTGGTTCGGCATAGTTATCCGTGAATTGTGCCGACAAGTCGTTACGTGTGGACGATTAGCTACGTTTTTTATTCATTTTTACCTTGATTAAAATACTTTGATAAGAAAGGGTACACTGCTAGACATGCATAAATGCAGCTTTGATAAAAACATTCTTAGAATTAAAGAAGATATGGTGATTTTAATCTTCAGAAGTCTCTGATCCGCCCCAAAAAAGTCTGCCTACACATCACACTGTTTGGGGATTTACAGGATTTACAGTGCTGAGAAATTAAGGCTAGGGAATGCTTTTTACTTCCAGCACGATAATGACCCCAAACATACTGCTCACATAAATAAGCTTTGGTTGGTCTATAATGTCCCAAAATTATTGCACCCACCCCCTCAATCACCGGATTTAAATCCCATTGAACATTTGTGGAATTGACTTGAGAGAAAAATTCGCCATCATCAAATTACAAGCAAAGAATCACTTAAAAATGTCATATTGAAGGAGTGGAACAGTATAACGGCCGAAGAAACTACAAAGCTAGTTCACTCCATGCAAAATAGGCTAAAAGAGGTCATTTATAGGAAAGGGTTTGCAACAAGCTATTAAGGTGATTAATCGGATAAGCTAATCAAGCTGAATTCAAATTAGATGATTAAATTATTTCAGGCGTACGCAGACTCTTTTGGATGTATTTTGATGGGCTTGTGCATAAACTTTTTTTTTTTTAGTAATAACATCAACGAACGAGTAATGAGTTGTATCCTTAGTTACTATAGTGTTAGCTGAAAGCAATAAACTAAAATTCTTAGTCATAAGGAATTGGAAACGTTCTTTATTTTAACATATTTTTTTCACCAACAAGTCTACGCAGACTTTTTTGAGCATGTGTACAAGTATTTTTTTGTGATATATGTTTTCACTAATTCCAATAAATGAATGTATGTGTCTATGTCCATTCTCAAGTAGTTCCGCCAATCATTAGGCTCATCACTTAATTCACGCAGTAATTTAGTGTGAGAAAAGTGCTGTCTTTTTAGAACCTCGACCACTATGAACGCCGGGTTCTTTGGAGATGTTCCATTTGTTTCTTTTTCTTCACGAGACAACATGGAAAAATTGACCAGAGTAGTACTTCCTCCATTTTGACGCCACTAAAACTGCGCTAAAATAAATATAGATTTGCATCATCTGGACGCTCCTTATTTTTGCAACGTTTTGACTGCGCAGATAAAACGTTGTGCAAAACCTAGCGTCTGGACCGGGCTTAAGAACCTTTTGAATAACTCTGTTACGTTTTCCTCATTGAAGCTGTTCATTTTTATGGTACGACGTTGTTTATTCCTAAAAGGAACTTCGACAGATGTAGAGGGAGATCCATTGTAAACTTCAACGACGAGTTGAAGGTTAAATTCGTTCAGAGGTCGTTCGGAGATATATATGTGGTCGTCTGAGTTTTCAGTTGCTGATTGGATTGTTGCACATGTAGAACTCACGTTTTGATTGTTTGCACTGTGTACATTGGTTTCTATTTTTTTGGGACAAGAGATTTTGATTCGACTAAGTGCGTCGGCATTAGAATTTAGTTTTGCCTTTCTTATGGACAACTTTATAGTCAAATTCTTCCAATCTAAGTTTTCAACGAATAAGTTTAGAATTTGGATCTTTTAAACTCATTAGCCACGTGAGCGGCTGGTGATCAGTAACTATTTGAAATTGGTGTCCGAAGAGATACGGGCGGAAATATTTTGTTGCCCAGACTACTGCAAGTAGTTCCTTTTCGGTTGTGGAGTAATTAATTTCAGTATTTGTGAGGGTCCTACTAGCGTAGCAGATTGGCTTGTCAGAACCAATTGGACCTTGAGATAATACTGCACCAATAGCAAAGTTACTAGCGTCAGTGGTCAGGACGAATGGCTTCGAGAAGTCAGGGTATTGGAGTATAGGCTCGTTTACGAGTAGCTGTTTGCAAAGCTCAAATGTCCTAATGTATTCCTCGTTCAAGTCGATATTCCTACCTTTCTTTAATACTCCGTCAGTGGTTTCGTTAACCGAGCAAAATCCTTGATGAATTTTCAATAGTAACCAAGGAGTCCTAAGAACGCCTTGATTTCTGTCCTGGTTTTAGGGATAGGGTATTCTGTGATAGCTCTAATTTTCTCTGGGTTCGGTTTCACACCCTTGTTGGTAACAATATGCCCAAGAAAACTGACTTCTTTCCTAAGAAATTCGGACTTATCTAATTGAACTTTAAAATTTGCTGACCTTAATTTCTCAAAGACCTTCCTTAAGTTTTCTATATGTTCCTGAAGTGAAGTTGAGAAGATGATAATGTCGTCTAGATACACGAGGCATATTTATCCTTGCATATCCTTCAATACATTATCCATAACTCTTTGAAATGTGGCTGGGGCATTTTTTAGCCCAAAGGGCATACGAACGAATTCGTAGTGCCCATTTTCCACAGTAAATGCAGTTTTACCCACGTCTTGAGGATCCACTTCGATTTGGTGGAACCCGCTTGCCAAATCGATAGTTGAAAAATACAAGTATCTACCTAGTTTGTCCAGAATTTCGTTAATGTTGGGGAGATATTGAAGTTATTAATCTCACAGAGGCTTTGTTTATCAAATTGTTGAGCTTTGATGGTTTTGTCTACATACAAAATTTCGTCGTGATCTGATTTATTGATTACTTCAATGATACTGAACCAGTTTCGAGCAAGGTAAATACCTTCGGATGTCGTCAGATTTTGGGATATTTCTGTTCTAGGCTGATATATTTCTCCATTTTCTATATCCACTGGCAGTTTTGCAAGGAATTTCGAATTTGGTGGAACTACATATCTAGCCGATACAAAGTTGGGCTTGAAGTGGAGGGGTATGACTGTATTTTTTGTCACCAGGGTTTTATTTTCCAGGTCAACTTTTGCTGCGAGGTTTGAAAGGGTATCCAGTCCTAATAGGCCATCAAAGTATTTATGAAACTTGAAAATAAGGAAATTTTGTTCTCCTGGTTGGTTGAATTCCACGAAATTAGGTAAGGTAATTCGTTTATTCAAATTATGGTGACTGAGGATCGTTGTAATAGTGACTGGATCTATATCTTCCAAGTCTTCAGAGTGGACATAGTCTGGGTTGAGGAAAGAAGCGGAAGCTCCTGTGTCAATCAAAAATTTTAGTGAGCGTCCAAAAGGAGGTGATATATTGATGTAAGGAAGAGTAGATCCGTGTTTATTGATGTCTACGTAACCGATGGGGTCATCGAGGCTGTTTGTGGAAAATTTAAGTCAACGATTTCGTTCTGTTCCGATTGCTGGTCAAAGCATTCTTCTTGCGTCTCTTCGTGTTCGTATATGTAGTAGTTATCTAAATTTTGGAAGTTTGGGGTCGGATTTTGCTCTGGGTTTTCAGAGGAATATACATTAAATAGTTCTTTGGAAGTGAAATTTGGAGGTCCCGTTGGTCGAAAGTAGTTATTTTGTTGGTACTGACTCTGTCGTGAGTTTTGGCTTTGTCTTGTCCTGGAAGATCCCAAATCCATAGGTTCTGGTTTGGTGTAGTTGCCAATTGGGTGCTCCAGTGTGGGCAGCATTTAAGTTTTTGTGCGGTGGTCGGTTCACTTGCACACTCGAGGGTGTTTGGGTAACGCTAATATAAGGAGGAGGTTTCGTCACGTTGGGAACTGCATTGGAATGCGAAGAATTTTGCGGATTTGCAATAAACTACAATGTTCAAGGATACACACCACCACTTTTTATCAATAAAAGAACAGATTTTACCACAACACTATCAATTCCTTTTGTATTTGAACTTGAATCTTATAACTATTTATATTAAAGCATATGAAAACGAAAGAAATGGCAATAACAAGCAAAAATGGCAAAAACAAGGGAAATCGGTAAGGAATTATACGGAAGAGAGGAAACAATATCCAACTTACATGTGATATAGTATAGCTTGGAGGCCAAATGTTAATAGCTTCATCTCCAACTTATGCTTTCTGCCACTATTGTTTTCTCCTTTTCTTGCTCTTACTCTGTTTTACCACTTTCCGGGATTCTGGTATGTGGGTTGTAGGTAAACACGGTTTTCACTTAATTTTCCGATAATCCTTCGAAAACTTAACTTCTTATTTCACGTAAATACTCGATTAACCGTCGAATTTTGCGAAAAACACTGAAAACCGGACCGTCGACTGCGCCAGTTATGTAACGTGCCTTCCCGTATGATAAAAAAATACTTGGTTTCGATTTAAAATAAGTTTATTATAGCTTTCGATACAAAACGTAACTGTCTGGCAAATCTGAGAAGCAACTTTTATAAATTTACAATAGTGCTTACTCAGTGGCATATGCAAACGAAAGAAAAATGCAAATTGATGTTCGACCGGAAATGCTGTGGTCGATACTTGAATTTAATAAATTTAGGTGAATGAAACTAGATCGTTTTCATGAGGCCGAAAATATGCAAGGTAATTAGAATGAACTATAGGTAATTAGAATAAGCTATGATTGGGTCACGTGGACGTCGTCGATGTAACTCGCGCGCTCCTATGACTACCAGTACCCTTCAGATTCTGATTGCCGCGGCAGTTCACGACCCGTTTTTTACTTATGTTCGAAGAACAATAGTATTAAACTCGTTTCGCCGAAAATTCATATTTCTATATGTATATATATCAGCAAAATGATTAAGGGATATAATCTCTGGAGTGGCCGATCCGATTGAGCTGAAATTTTCGCAGAACGTAGATGTATATAATAAATAGGTCCACAACTTTCTCAAATTCAGATATCCTAAACATTTTGGCGGCGGCGAGCGTTTTGGTGAATTTTGAGGAACTCCTATATTTCCAAGCAGTGTAAATTTTTGTTAAAGAAAAGTATTGGGAATGAAAACTAATTATGTTTTAAGCTTGCCTATGATAAAGAATTGGAAATTTTGATCCGTGTGTGGGTGCAGGGTGCCTAAAAGTACGTAAGGAATTTTTTTCAAATTTTGATTTGTCATTACTTGTAAGAAAAACAATGTATCATCGTAAAAATTACAGAGCGTTTTGATGTTGACCAAAACATGGCACACGTAGATTTTCAGCATAAGGCGGGTAACCCTGTAGCTGTGGCAGGCTTCTGAAAAAAAAATCGTTCAAATCATTGACCTTCCTGAAAAGTTTTTGATTTTTGACAAAAATTTCAAATCTTTGATAAATTTTATCCTTTGTCCTTCATCTCAAGATAAAATTTTCAAAATTCCGATTTGCATACGGACGGCAACCCATCACCAAATTACCTCTTTTTTCAGCACTCGAAAATTCTGTTCACGAGAACTGACGACCGGATAATCCGATCATAATGAAAGTTACAGGATATGTTGGTTTTAGCTAGTAACATGTCTGATAGAAGTGATTTTGAAATGCAGGCAACCCTGTGGCAGTGGTACCGTCTTGAAAAACTACTGAAAAAAAAACACTTTTTCGGCCTATAACTTCCGATTCAGCCATCAGATTTTAACAAAGTTTACACAATACGTGGATGTTACTCTATGTAACATTTGGTGAAAATTCGGTTGAAAACTTAGTTCAGGGCAGTCTCATAGATCTTGCAAATTTGCTCAGCAAAATTAAGCTTTTTTCCCTAAAACTGCTGGTCCAGTGTAGAAATCAAAACTAAGTTCATGCAGTAAATGAAACTTAATGTGAGGTAAATGTCGTAGGAATTTCGTACAAAAATCATGAAAGGGATTTCTAATTGAGGATGATCTTGCAATGAAAATTAACAACAAATATTAACGTTTTAAAAATTTGAAAAGTTTTGAGTGTGGTAACCCTAAAATTCTGTTCACCCGTATACCTTCCAGCGCAGTGATTCAATCGAAACGAAATTTACTGGTTGGGTTTAACTTAACTTGAAGCAGATTTGGTATGTATTTTGGTTTGCTGCTGACACAGGCTAACCAGCAATGTGCCATTTCCGTTAATATTGCACCAACAGATGTTTCAAATTACGTTCTCATATGCAAAGCATTTGCAATAAAAATAAGGAATCAATTTTTAAATTTTCCGAGTTTTGAACATTTTTCGGATAGCAGCCTCAAACAACGTTTAATCGCTGAAACTTTCGATGAAATCCTGCGATGAGAACGAAATTCAAAGGATAAGTTGATTTAAGTATGAGCTTGTTATGGTAAACTTATTGCTGCTTCGTTCGGAAAGTGTTACCAGCCCTGAACATTTTCATCATTTGTGTTATAGTTGAGTTTTGTTGCTTTGGATAAGGAATGGTTGATATGATTCTACAAAACAGTGTATTACGTCTTTCCACACTTTTTTGTCACTCAAAGACAATTTCTTCGTAAATAAGTTTTCTAGCAGTTCAGGTGCGCTAGAGTTTTTTTAGCTCTGTATCTGATTCTACGCCGAAGGTAAGTATTTCGTTAAAATTCTCGCAAACTGCGGCCCGGCCTTAGTGATTAGTAATCAATATTCGTGCTCTTGCCTATTTGAATTCTAGATGGTAAGACACGATCATTGATGCTCGTACAAACATTCACGCCAGAATTACGCTATACATCCTTCCTTCCGAAGGAGGGGCTAATTGTAGATTTAGTGCTGTAAGTTTCGTATCGTGGTTTTTGCAGTGTTGGTAGATGTCCACCCCATACAAATATGGAGTCTGTGTCAGACAGTTGAAAAGTGCACAAGTGAAGTTTTGCTAGTGAAGTTTTTGAAACCTTTTGCAATTAAATACTATGAATTGTGACTCCTGTAGCAAGAAATTGGGCCAAGCTGAAAAAATAGGCTGCACCACATGTCCACGCATTTACCATCACTTGTGTGTCGGAATCGCTGTGGAAAATTTCAAAAAACAATCGCAGGCTACCAAAGCTAGTTGGAAGTGTCCGCACTGTAAAATAGCGGGAACCAAACGAGGTGACAATGCGAATACACCAACACGAAACATCCAAAACCAGACTGTAACCGACATACCGCAAGCGATTGAAACGAGTGTCCAGACAATAGAAAACTACAGCCTTAGTGATCAAACAATATCCAAATTAGCGGAAAAACTAAAAATGGAGCTAAACATTCATGAAGTCACCAAATCAATACAGTTCATGTCTGACAAGTTCGATGAATGCAGCGGCAAAGTTGATCAGTTGTTGCAGCTGCTTCAAGCGCTTAAATGTGAGAATGATTCTCTTAAGCGGCAAGTCCAGACACTTGTCACACAAAACGAGACTCTTCAACACCAAATGAGGCGAAACAATGTTGTAATCAATGGCATTAAAGTTACGCCAAGAGAAAGTGTGAGCGCAATAGTTCGGAGTGTTTCCAAATGCATTGGACAGGAGGCCTCTGAAAACGTTATAAGCAATGTTTATCGAGTCAAAGGCTCTAATTCGGAGGCACCCGCGATAATTGTTAGCTTTACAAAGACAACAGTCTACCAACAACAGACAACAGTCTAACTACGTCGAAGCTTTCAAATCGAAAGCACGTGAGCGGAACAGCGGCCCTGGCATATCAGCAACAGATGTTTGTAGCCAGTTAAGAGATGGTCGCATATTTGTTGGAGACCATCTTATTCCATCAACTGCTCAGTGCGAAGCAAGTAGCAAAGCAAAAAAATGTTAAATATGTATGGGTAAAGCAAGGGCGAGTATACATCAGAAAAGAAGAGAATGCAAATGCAATTGCAATCAAAAATATAAGCGATATCAACTAATGATTATCGCTGCTACGCTTCTATTGAGGAAGGCTGAAAAATAATAGTAATTATAATGATTATCAATAATATATTAGTTAATATTAATAACATAGACAATATTTTCTCTTTAGTCTTAAGTAATGTAAAAGACTGTAGTAAATTTTTCAACAGAAGTATTTTCGCAGATTTTAAAATAGCACACATGAACATTAGAAGCATAGCAAAAAATGTTGATGAATTCTGTGCGTATGTTCTTCAAATCCAAATAAACTTTGATGTTATAATTTTAAGCGAGACATGGCTTTCTTACGAAACTGAATCATTTCAAATCCCAGGATTTCATAAAATTACTAAACCATGCAAGTTTAATAAATGTGATGGGGTTGTTGCATACATCCGTAACACCATTGAATATCAAATCTTAGACATTGAAAAAGAACATGCTAACGCTTTGAACATAGTGTTAAAAATTGAAAAAGAGGAATTTTTAGTATCGGGTATATACCGTTCGCCAAACCAAACAAACGCTATTGAATTTGTTGATTCGTTAAATTTGTTTTTAGATTCGAATAATGTGTATCTTAATCATATATTGATTGGTGATCTAAATATTGATATTTTTGAGAATAATCTAAGTCAGGTTGGTCACAATTATCTACTTACCCTCCACGAGTATGGTTTTATAAACTACCTGTACGGATGCACAAGACAAAGTGCTACGCGGCAGTCTTGTGTAGATCATATTTTTACCAAATGTCGCAAAGAATATGTTTTTAAATCAGCCATTTGTGAATCTTTCATAACAGACCATTTTATAACTTCAGCTAAAATCACATTAATAAATCGTCGCCAACAGCCTATTCATTGCTCGACCAGGGAAATAAAAAAAACTATCAATTCTACAGATCTTAAAGCCAACCTTGAAATTGAACCTTGGAATGATGTGTATTCTGAGACAAATCCAGAGATATCCTTTACGATTTTCCACAATAAACTTTTGACTATTTTGCAGAACAGCACGAATGAACTTGTTAAAAACAGAAATAATTTTAAGAAACTGAAACCGTGGATGACAAATGGTCTACTTAAATCAATTAGAAATAGAGATAAACTTGCTCAAAAACTATCGAAACAACCCTACAACATAGCTTTAAGGGAAAAGTATATTCTGTATCGAAACAACCTAAAATCTCTGCTACGTGTAGCTAAATCCGACCACTATAGAATCTTATTTGAAAACAGTAGTAATAATATTAGAAGAATGTGGGATTTAATTAATGAGGTTACAAGTTCAAAACGAGATAGGAGTAGCTTTAATAGTTCTATTCGGACATCAAAAGGGGAACTTATCCCGTCTGAAAACAAATTCGAAATTGCAGAAGAATTTAACCAGCATTTTTCAACAGTAGGACATAAAATAACATCCCTTAATCATTCAGCTGACAATGAACCTATGCTACCGAGAGCTCAAACCACTTTTTTCTTATATCCAGTTTCTGAAGAGGAAATAAATCGACTTATCCTCCAATGTAAACCAAATACTGCCCCTGGCATTGACGGAATTCAATCAAAACATCTGCGGGAAAACGCAGCCTCAATATCCAAGCCGTACACTCACATTATAAATCTTTGTTTCAGCACCGGCCACTTTCCAACTCAACTTAAGGAGAGATATCCACCTAGAATGGTCGGCAAAATCGATTTATTACTAATGTTCGAAGAACAATAGTATTAAACTCGTTTCGCCGAAAATTCATATTTCTTTATATATATATATATATATATATATATATATATATATATATATATATATATATATATATATATATATATATATATATATATATATATATATATATATATATCAGCAAAATGATTAAGGAAGATAATCTCTGGAGTGGTCGATCCGATTGAGCTGAAATTTTCGGAGAACGTAGGTGTATATAGTAGGTAGGTCCACGACTATCTCAAATTCAGATATTCTAAACCTTTTGGCGGCGGCGAGCGTTTTAGTGAATTTTGAGGAACTCCTATATTTCCAAGCAGTGTAAATTTTTGTTAAAGAAAAGTATTGGAAATGAAAACTAATTATGTTCTTAGCTTGTTTATGATAAATAATCGGAAATTTTGAGCCGTGTGTGGGTGCAGGGTGCCTAAAAGTAGGCAAGGATTTTTTTTCAAATTTTGATTTTTCATTACTTGTAAGAAAAACAATGGATCATCATGAAAATTACAGAGCGTATTGATGTTGACTAAAATTTAGCACGTAGAGATTTTCAGCATAAAGCAGGTAATCCTGTAGCTGTGGCAGGGTGCTGAAAAAAAATCCTTCAAATCATTGACCTTCCTGAAAAATTTTTGATTTTTTTTTGAATCTCTGATAAATTTTATTCTTTGTCCTTCATCTCAAGATAAAATTTTCAAAATTCCGTTTTGCACAAGAACGGCAACCCATCACCAAATTACCTCTATTTTCAGCACTCAAAAGTTCTGTTCACGAGAACTGACGACCGGATAATCCGATCATAATCAAATTTACAGGATATGTTGGTATTATCTAGGACCAGGTTTGATAGAAGCTATTTTGAAATGCGGGCAACCCTGTGGCAGTGGTGCCATCTTGAAAAATAGGTGAGAAAAAAAATTGGTTTTAGGCCTATAACTTCCGATTCAGCCATCAGATTTGGACAAGATTCATACAATACTTGGATCTTACCTTAGATAACATTTGATAAAAATTTGGTTGAAAAATTAGAATAGAGTTGCCAGCTATGGTGATTTTTGTCTCCTAAATCTTGCAACTTTGCTCAGCAAAATAAAGCTTTTTTCCCTATAACTTCCGGTCCAGTGCAGAAATCAAAACGAAGATCACGCAATAAATGGACCTTAATGTGAACCAAATGTCGTAGAAATTTCGTACCAAAATCATGAAAGGGCTGCCAGCTATGATCATTTTTGTAATTTTGTGAAATTTCTTTACAGAGCGATTATGTCAATAGATTTGCAAAAGGAAATGATCCTGCAATGATAATTAACCACAAATATTAACGCTTTAAAAATTTGAAAAGTTTTGAGGGTGGTAACCCTAAAATTCTTTTTACCCGTATAGCTTCCAGCGCAGTGATTCAATCGAAACGAAATTTACTGGTAGGGTTTAACTTAACGTAAAGCAGATTTTGTATGTATTTTGCTTTGCTGCTGACACAGGCTAACCAGCATTAGCCATTTCCGTAAATATTGCACCAACAAATGCTTCAAATTACGTTCTCATATGCAAAGCATTTGCAATAAAAATAAGGAATCAATTTTTAAATTTTCCGAGTTTTGAACGTTTTTCGGATGGCAGCCTCAAACAACGTTTAACCGCTGAAACTTTCGATGAAATCCTGCGATGAGAACGAAATTCAAAGGATAAGTTGATTTGAGTATGAGCTTGTTATGGTAAACTTATTTCTGCTTCGTTCGGAAAGTGTTGCCAGCACTGAACATTTACATCATTTGTGTTAGAGTTGAGTTTTTTTGCTTTGGATAAGGAATGATTGATATGATTCTACAAAACAGTGTATTACGTCTTTCCACACTTTTTTGTCACTCAAAGACAATTTCTTCGAAAATTAGTTTTCTAGCGGTTCTGGTGCGCTAGAGTTTTTTTTATTGCATTTTCGTGAAGATACAGGTCTCAAAAATATGTGGTGAAAACACCAAGTTAATATTTCTATAAATAAGCTAGTTACAGCCGATATAATCAAACGTGTTTTACGAAGTATGATACTGTGGGAACACATATATTACACATCCACAATACACAATACACATCACTTTACTAAACACCAAAATTATAAAACCCAATAGGCTAAGTGAAGTGTAAAATAGACATTTATTAAAAATAAAAGATAATATATATTTTCATAGAAACATGTAGACGTGTGTTTCTTTTTGAGTAGTAAAATTTTATGGAAGTACAAGTCTTCCATAATTGGTGACCCCGCGACGTTCGCGCAAGCTGATATACATATAACTATAATAATTATATAAATTAATTTCAATATTTTGCATGTGTTCATTCCGACGCACACAAGTACTAGTCAAGATACCAGAAGGAAGGAAGATATGGAAATTTTAGGATTCCAAACTACACTAACAAGGAGATAAAATGCTTAATGACGATATCGGTGACGTCATGGTCACAAATGACGGCGCTGCTGCCCTGAAATTGCTTGAAGTCGAACATACTGCTGCTAAAATTTGGTAGAGCTGCAACCGAAGGCCCTACAGATATGGTGAGTAAACTGCAACCGAAGACCCTGCTGACATGGTCGTTAACTCCGCATCAACTCGTATCCATTGACGAGAAGTATGATCGCAGTAGCTACAATCAGGAGTCCAACAATCGTGAAAACAACGATTTGACTACGACAACAACGACGAAGATAACTTCAAAAACAGCAACAAGCTCAAAAGCGGACGCAATAACAACCGTAATAACAAGCGCAGCATCAGGCACGGCAACAAACACAGTAGCAGCCAACAGCAAGTCCAGCAACAAGCGAAACACCGAGCGCATCAACAAGCGCAACAACAAGGGCAGTATCAAGCACAGTACTAGTGGGCGGAAAGGCTACAAGGGTACAACAGTAATCGCAGCATACTACAATGATCTACTGCAACTGCTAATGGAACTAAACCCAGAATATAACAAGAAACTACTGGTTATCATAACGAAATTCTGCAATGAAGAGCAAGAACATCATGACACTGGCATAGATCATGGTATTGAACAGACGCTGTTCAATGAAGCACTGACAGAAGTGATAAAACTTGGATACTACACAGCGATAGTGATATTAAAGAAAATTTGAATTAAGTTTTAACAAAAAATTTGTTATCAAATGGTATAGGTGTAAATTCTGTTGGGGTAAATTTAAAAAAAAAAGCAAAAAACAAAAAAAAAACAAAAAAAAAACAAAAAAGGAAAAAAAAACACACACATAGGGAAGAACCCAACACTAATATATTATTTGGCAAACACAATACATCCCCCATTCGTCATCGGTAGCGGTAGCCACCAGCCCCGAGACCTGGCCATCGACCATCTCGGCAGCGCTACTGGCGACTGCCTAAGCCCCGAGAGCTGGCCATCGACCATCTCGGCACGTGCTAAATACGGGTTCCGAGAGCTGGCCATCGACCATCTCGGTCCCGTACAGGCAGTCGCCATGGCCATTTCAACAGCCGCAACCGATGGCGGCAACCACTAGCTTCGAGATCTGGTCATTGACCATCTCGGCAACGCTACTGGTGACTGCCTCAGCCTTGTGAGGACGCTGTTTACGGGCCCCGAGAGCTGGCCATCGTCCATCTCGGCATGGCTCGTACAGGCAGTCGCCAAGGTTAACAAACCATGTTACTCCGCCTCCTCGACCTCAGCTTCATCCTGACACTTGGGGGGGAGTAGTGTGGGAACACATATATTACACATCCACAATACACAATACACATCACTTTACTAAACACCAAAATTATAAAACCCAATAGGCTAAGTGAAGTGTAAAATTGACATTTATTAAAAATAAAAGATAATATATATTTTCATAGAAACATGTAGACGTGTGTTTCTTTTTGAGTAGTAAAATTTTATGGAAGTACAAGTCTTCCATAATACGATAGTTAATAACATTCATTAGGCTGCTTCAAGTATTGTTCAATTGGTGTTAAAACAAGCTGTAAAAGAAGTACAACGGGAAATAAAAGCAAAATTCGAGTGCTGGGATAACCAAACTAACCGTTTTTGGAGATAGTACGGGGCGAAAACGTGGTTTTACCACATTGTAGAGAGTTGAGGTTCTCATTGGACAGTTTACAGGAAAAGTTTTTGATATTCTTGTAAAATCTTCTTATTGTGCTAAATGTAACTATTGGAATAAACTCGAAAATACTGAGCAATGTGAGGAATGGAAATCGAATCACGATGGAAATTGCCAAGCCAATCATGATGGATCGGCAGGTAAAATGGAAGTAGACGCCATGAAAGAATTGTTTTCACAATCTGCCGAAAAGTATAGAGTTATGTACACTAATTACGCCGGGGATGGTGACTCTAAGACGAACACGGGATTAGTGAATGCGAAACCGTATGGTAACGAGATTGAAATTACAAAAAAAGAATGAGTGGGTCACGTTCAAAAGCGATTGTGAGCCCTTGTTCGCGAATGAAAGAAAAAAGTCCTGGAATCAGCAGCGAAAACAAATTGAGGGCAAAGTTTATAAATATACTGAAGATTTACTATGGCTTAGCTATTTGCAGAAAGTGTGCCTCCAAGGATGAAATGAAAAAAGCGATACGGGCAACATTTTACCATTACGGCTCAACAGACAGCAAGCCTCAACAACATTTCTGTCCCGAAGGCCCCGAATCGTGGTGCGAGTTGCAACGAGCAAAGGCTAAAGGAGAACTGGAAAATGTTCGTCACAATTATTGAGCATTGCCAAAAATGGTGTTAGATGTCATCAAACCAGTAAACGAAGACCTCAGCAATGAAAAATTGTTGGAACGCTGTGTTGGTCGATATACCCAAAACTGCAACCAACTTATTTGGACAATAGCCCCAAAAACGATGAACAGCGGGGCCAAAATCGTTAGCATTGCAGTATATCTTGCAACATGTACATTCAACAATGGTTTCACCTCATCGCTGGAAGTCATGAATGTGTTAAGAATATCGTTCGGATCGGGAGCGCACTTGTACGCAGCGCAAGAAGACGAAACTTGCATAGCGAAAGCCGAACTGCAAGCGCAAGAACAGACGAAAGAAGGTTGAATACGGCGTCGGCAAGACAATGTAGAAGCCATGAATATTCCGTAAACAGTAAAAGACTTACACTATGGGCCTGGTATCGATGATTCCATGTTAGTTGAAAAATTTAATGATTTATTCAGTCCTAAATTTTCAAACGCGTTTTTCTTAAAAACACGTTTTTCAAATCGGTACCCAAAATTTCTCGAAAACCAATTAACTGATTACCTTAATTCTTTTTGTGATTATTTTATATAACAGTATCTAGTACTTGTCATAGGATTTTTCTTTTTCGTTACTTTGTTTTTGTTTTATAGCCAAAATAATATCTAATTTTTGGTCAAAAAATCAATATTCATGTTCAAACGTCCGCCATTTTGTCATTAATCGATATTTTCAAAATCGGCTATGACACGAACTAACTTATAGTATCTTATTTAATAATTTTTTTCCATTTTTTTCTTCAGATAATTTTTGAACAAATGCCAGTGGGTACCGTTAACGCTGTTTTTTTTAAGCGCTCCAAGGATCATACAACATCCTTGTATATTTTTTATATTTTTAAATAAAAAAAAAATTAAGCATACTTTTGAATGTGTATACTTTTAAATAATTAAACTCCCAATCCGATATTTCAAATAGTTTTCCTTAAAAAAATGCACAAAAATGACCGTTTTATCCGGCTCCTAGGTGTATATCTCCCCTTAAACATTCGTTAATAGTGCCTATCTATAAAGGGGGTGAGTGTTCAAGTTTAAACAATTATCGACCTATATCTCTCTTATCATGTCTTTCTAAAGTATTCGAAAAAGCACTAAAAATTAGACTTACAAGGTATTTGGAAGAGTTAGGGCTTCTTTCAGATGCCCAATACGGCTTCAGGAAATCACGTTCAACAGAAGATGCAATCTATAATGTAACTAAAACATTGGTATCAAAACTAGATAAAAGGATGAGATATGTAGGAATATTTCTTGATTTCCAGAAAGCTTTCGACACTGTAGATCACCATTTGCTTCTACTAAAAATGGATAGGAAGAGTATACGGGGAATTGCGTTGAATCTTTTTAGAAGCTTTCTGCAAGGCAGAACTCAGTCAGTTCGCATAGATGAACATTTAAGCTCTAACCTCGGTGTTTGAATTGGGATTCCACAAGGCACAGTACTAGGTCCAATTTTGTTTTTGATATACATCAACGACCTATTGGAATTACATATGAAAAACTCTTCTGTTTTTGCATTCGCTGATGATACGGTAGCTCTTTTTTGGGGCAGTGATTGGAGCGAAGCAACCGAAGTAGCTAATGCGGGGATTAATAAAATATCGCGTTGGTTAGATACAAATAGGGTCAGCATTAATATAAAAAAATCTGCATTAGTTCCGTTTTCCCTGAATTTATTAGGATAACCGAGGGAGGCTCCTCGAGTTTTTATGCACAAATCCTCATGCTCATCAGTTATGTGTAACTGCTCTCCACTCCCAGTAAACTCATCTGTAAAATATCTTGGCGTAGTGATATACCAACATTTACGCTGGGAAAAACATATTACTTTTGTCTGTAGTCGATTGAGAAAAACTATTTATAAATTTGTAGAACTAAGAACAATACTAAAAATAAACCAATTAAGGATGGTATTTTTGCCAGCTGCCAGTACCTTACGACCTTTGCTACTATTGCAAAAAAAAATAATAAAAATCTGCTTAAGAAAGCCAGTACGATACCCTACTCAATTTCTTTATTCTAATTTTAATATCCTTTCAATATCTAGCAGTTATAAGTTTAAAATGCTGCTATATATACACAAACACCTTAGCAAATTCCCTCTTGAATTAAATACAGGCCACTCAACGCGTTTACAAAACCGTAGAGCACTTCAAGAGCCCAGATTCCTAACTGCAACTGCTGGAGATCATGCATCTTATGTAGCTCCACGAGTTTTCAATAGATTACCAGTCAACATATGTAGGATAATGAATTATCATATTTTTCGAAAAGCTGTGAAGAAGCACCTCCAGAAAAATAATATTACTTAATCGAATTTTGATTTGAAATAACTTCTGCAAATGGCAATCTTGTAAATATATTATTAATACTGCTGTATACAAAATGTTAAATCACTTATAACAATGAATTAATTAGCAAAACTTGTAAAAATATGTTTAAACATACAGGCTTTCTTTCCATAGCACGAGCTTTGCTCTTTATGGAGAGGCCAACTATACATTTTTTGTTTTGTAATTTATATTTGAAATGTAATTCTTGAATATGGCAATAAACTTATTATTATTATTATTATGTACAACTTTATCAAACCCTTACGCAAAACAACCTGTTTCTTTTAAGGATGGCTACCTCTACCACATCCAAAGAAAAAAACTCTAGCGCACCTGAACCGCTAGAAACACTAATGTTCGAAGAACAGTAGAAGAATCGTGCAGGTTTTGAGTGCATATTTCACCACATGTGCTGCTTATTACGGCCAAACTGTTTCAAATCCCACGTTTTACTTTCGTCTCAAGAATGCATTATAACTCATATGGTGGAAGGTTTCAGATATAACCACTGGCATGAATTTCAACGTTTATGAGAGCAAAACACGGGTTAATTATATTCGTTATCAGTTGCTTATTTCACAAAATTTTGAAAGCAGCATCTCATATAACATCAATGAAGAAAATGCTCAGGGCCTGCAGCACTGTAACTGAAATTGGTGTTTGGGGCTGCGATCCGAAAAATTTGCAGAACTTTGGGAATTTAAACATCGGTTATTTATTTTCATTGTAAATGTTTCCGGTATGAATACTAACTGTAAGCATTTATTGATACAAAAGTAGCACAACCGACTCGTGCTGGCAACCTTTCGCCAGTATCAAAACCAAGAATATATCAAATCTGCTTCACGTTGTTTAATTACATTCGAAGTTATAGGAGTATAAAGAAATTTAGGGTTACCTGCAGCGAGTTTTTTCAAATAATCGAAAGCTTAATATTTGCTGTTTATTGTCACTACAATATCATTACCATTTGAAAATTCTACGATAAAACCGCTTAATAAAGATATTGCAATTAAACACAAAACCAACAATAGCTGGCAACCCTATTGTGGCTTTTCAACCAAATTTGGCCTGAATAATGTTTATGACAGGTTTCATTAATTGTATGAAATTCGTATTGATTTCATGACTGCACTGGAAGTTATAGTGCAAAA